>CAWUFW010014359.1:0-418050 GCA_963921515.1 Calotriton arnoldi | reverse complement strand
CTACAAGATATTGCCATAGCCTGGATTTCAGATGTGCAAAGGGAATATTTTATGCAGCCTATTACAGAGGAAGAGGTTAAAGATGCAATCCGAGCCCTGCCAAAAGGAAAGGCCCCCGGCACGGACGGATTCACCGGAGAATTTTATAAGGAATTTGGGGATTTATTAATACCACACTTACTTGAAATGTACAAAGAAGTTTATGAACAGGGCCTTCTCCCACCGACATTCCGAGAGGCATTACTAATCACTATACTTAAGCCGGATAAACATCCGGAGCATTGTTAATCATATAGACCGCTGTCACTCATAAACATTGATGCCAAAATACTGGCAAAGATACTGGCGGCTAGAATGCACCCCCTAATGCAGCACCTAGTTTGCCTGATCAGTCAGGATTTATTCCTACTCGATCAACTACCCAAAATTTACGCACATTGTTTGCTCTCTTTCATCAGCTTGACTCCAATGTACCGGCAGCGGCCGCTCTATTAGACGTGACAAAGCGTTCGACTTGGTGGAGGGGAGATATATGTTCGCAATTTTGCAAATAGAATGGGGATACCCCAGACGTTCCTCCGTTGAGTACAATTACTATGCACTGAACCAGTGGTGAGACTCAGGGTGAATGGCAATACCACGGAACCATTTGCCATCCACAGAGGAACGTGACAGGGCTGCCCTCTGTCACCACTTTTGTTCGCCTTGATGCTGAAACCACTAGCGTGCAAAATACAACGATAAGCAAACACAGCGCTGAGGTTTAGATTACGGCCTCTTAGTATTTCAATGTACGCAGACGACATGGTCCTATATGTACACAACCCTGCAAATAATCTCGAGAACCAAGTAGCCGATGGATCCAACTGCTGCTGTCCCTAGCCGATAGGATTGCGATTAAAAAAATGATCATCTTACCTAGATTTTTATATTTATTTATAAATATTCCTATCCCCGACACAACACTTTTTTACAAGATTGCAATCCCACCTAATTACATTAACGTGGGCAGGCCACAAGCCGAGAATTAGTTGGGAAGAATTAACTCGCTCATATGCGCAGAGAGGTTTTGGAGCACCACATATGTACCTTTACTATCTTTGTCCCACACGTTGCCATAGTATCGGACGAAGCTCTCCCCGTCCCACTCACAGCTCTGATACCACAGAGAAGGATAGGAATCCCATGCTCGGCTATAAACTTGGTGCAGTGCACGATACAAGCAGGGAACAATTTAGCGCAGCTAGCCCATAAGGCACTGCTATATGCCCCTGCACTACCCCTTTTACACCATCCGGATATAACAGTTACACAAGAACAAAAGGCGCAGAAGCTACTGGATGAGATGGGTTTGCGCACCATGGGGGACATATTCAGGGAGAAGACGTTCCTCAACTCGACAGAGATATGTATTGGAGATACGCAGACCCCGTTACTCCTTTTCACCTATATGCGTTTGAGAAATGCCATTAAAGCTTTCTATGTATCATTCCCACAAGAGCCACCCACTCTGCGGACACTACAGACTCTTCTAACTGCACATACACGAGAATGCTTAATCACTAAACTCTACACTGCAGCTCAACAGAAAAAAAATAGAGACACAGAGCAGGTGCTAGAGAGATGGAACGCAGCACTGAACACACCACTATTCGCGGCCTACTGGAGAATTTGTTGTACACTTACCAAGCTACTTACACCAAACTGTAATTTACATATTATTCATTTAAATTTTTTGCAACAAATGTATTATATGCCGATGCAATTGAATAGATATGGATTGAGAAGGAATGCTGACTGTAAACCATGTGGGAATATGCAAGCAGATTTTACTGATTCCCCAATAGATGTATGCAAATCGCAGTTATCGATTCAGTATTCTTATGTTCAAAGCATTCGCTATTTATGAATGTTTACAAAACAAGCTTTTTGTACTCTTAGGGCCAGATGTACGACCATACTAAATTGCGACTCGCAATTTGCGCTCTTTTGCGATTAGCAAATTGCGAGTCGCAATTTAGTATGTACGACAGTGTCAGAGACACTGATTGCGATTCCCAATGGGGTCGCAAAATGCGAGGCTCATGAATATTAATGAGCCACTCACATTTTGCGACCCCATTTGGAATGGCTGGCCCTCCCAGGGATGGTGGCCTGCTGGGCTCAGAAGACCACCATGTCTGGGACTGCTTTTAAATAAAGGAGCTTTTTTTTTTTTTAAATGCAGCCCGTTTTCCTTAAAGGAAAACGGGATGCATTTAAAAAAATAGAAATTAAACTTTTTCAATTAATTTTTTAAGGGCAGGCAGTGGTCCCTGGGACCTCTGTCTGCCCTTAAAAAATAATTTTGCATGCATTTGCAAAGGGACCCCTTCCCATTTGCGAATGCATTACCACCTACTTGAAGTAGGTGGTAATTGCAAGTGTTTTACGACCGCAATTGCGGTCGCAAAACATTCGTACATGGGTTAGAGAGTCGCTATCTGAAAGGGTACGCCCCTTCCAAATAGCGAGTCTCTAAACACTTTTTTGCGAGTCGCAATTTATTTGTGACTCGCAAAATTGTGTTAGTACATGGGCATACCAATTTTAGCATGCGCAAACGGGTCGCTAACCCGATTGCGCATGCTAAAATTGGTCATACATCTGGCCCATAGTTTACCATCAAGGTGATGCAGGTAGTAACCAGGTGCGACCTATAAAAAGGGGCCCAGAATGTTTCATCGCTTTTCACAATGGCTGCTTTATATGCTGTGGTGAGACAGAGGCCCATTTTGCTCCAGAGGAGAAGGCTCAGGCAAGAGAGGCTTTATATGGTCAGAGTTACACTCTTTGCCAAAACAGAGGAGGAGATTTATACTGAGTACAGACATCTTTTTGCATCAGGTAGCTATCAGGCATTTCACAGAGTACACTCTCTGGGGTTTTTATGAATTTACTGGAAGCCATGTTGCTCAAAATCAATAGTTATATTGTATATCCTCATGCACCAGGGGAGCTCCTGGACACCATGGTCGCATTTTTCCGAGTTGCACTATTCCCTCAGGAAATTGGCTGCACAGAAGGTACGTGCAATTTGCTCACCATGTAGGACAGAATGTTTGCACCCAAATAGAAAAAATTACCACTCCTTGCATATACAAGTAGTATGTAATAGTGAGTGTGTAATTTACCGAGTTTATAGCACATTATCCTGACCGCACCCGTGACTCATATATGTTCTGTCACTATGGTCTGTACAACCGTCTGGCTACAGGACCGCTTGGAGATGGTTTTCTTTTGGGTATGCAATAAAATAGCAATATATGTATATACCTTAAATTCGTGTATCCCAAACTGTAGGTCGTGACCTACTGTTGGGACGTGAGCTGATATTTGGTGGCTCGCAAAAGTCCAATAAATAAATAAAGATGCCTTTAAATTCTGTATTGCTCATGTCACATTTGCTGCGTTTGAAAGACAGAGGTCAAATGTCAGGCTCTGTCTTCTGACAAATATGGCTCTTGTTATTTTAACACGAGGATTGGTGTTCACAAACTCCTCTCACTTTGCAGAAGTAAAGTGAATTATGTGACAATCTTGCTGGGGTACAGAGAGAGTGAAAGGAAAGGCGGCATCATGTCACTTTTGTAACACATAACAAAATGTAAATATCTGTAAATCAACTGTACACATTCAGCAGTAAGAAAAGCAAAAATGAAGCACTTTTTTGTGATTCTGACGTGTGATGGAAACAAAGATTTTGATAGGATCAAAACAATTTAAGACACTTTACTTGCTGATGAACAATATCCACTGAAACCCTATTCCCATACATTATCATTTGTGTACAGTATTGCTTTATCAGTAAAACTACATGTCTATGCAAAATGGTGGATTAAACCCAGATCTGTGATTGGGGGGCGAGTGTTTGATTCATTCAGCAGTCCATCCATCCATTCTTTTTGATTTTGTCGCCCTAAGTGGGATGGGTATACCCATGCTCACTGTGCCACAGGATTCATGCTAGCCTGGCTGATGAGGGGTGATACCCGAAACTGGTCCCTGGATGTTTGTTTCCGGTCCAGGGAGGACCTGGCTTGGCAGTTCGGGCTGGAGTGTTCCCATGAGGAGCAGGGTGAAGACTGATTTGCAAATGGCTGGGTCCAAACTGGGGTGGCTTGTTGAGTAAAGTAACAATGGATTAAACCCAGATCTTTCTGACTGGGGGTGAATGTTTGCATTGTTCAGCATTCCGTTCATCATTTGTTTTATTTGCATTTGTATCACAAAGAAAGAAGCAGTCATGATGGTGCTGACTTTATTTGAGGGGATCTGTAGGTGGTGATTGGTGGACTGGAATGATGTAATACGGATCATAATTTTTTGTTTAAAACTTTTTGATCGGTTGCTGTAAAAGTTCAGTAAAGGAAGAGAAGCATAATCCTCACTTCAGTGTCCTTAATAGAATTGAACATTTTTGGATGCAACAGCTAGACATGTTTTATTGCTTGGTTCGAGAGTAGAGAGAGTCCAGCATTTGGGAGAAGGAACATATCTGCAAACATCCTGCTTCCTGCTGCGCGTCACATCCTGCAGGTCTGCTTCCCAGATGGGTAGCTCCTGACGCATCCCTGGTTCCTCTTGAATTTAGGCACCTAGAAAAAACAGAAGAGAAAAGACATTAGGGAGCCTAAAAATCCCCTCACCTTGAACAACAAAAACTACCGTCCCGCCTCTCACCACTACCATTTCTCAAATGGCAGTGCTCTGGAACAACTAATCAGAAGTCCTTTGCAAACAAGGCCCTCATGTAATTTGGAAAGTAAGTCCTGTCTCCATCCTTATCATTTCAGTGTCTGGGTTTCTGCCCTCCAGCCACAGGAATGCAGGCAATAAACTTTCACTGTTTGGGGGCCGCAGTCCTCATCCTCCACCTTGTGCCAGATTAACCAGAAGCATGCACAATGGACCCCACTGGCACCAGTACTTAGACTCACAACTCAGAGCCCTATTACCATACATGTGCTGCAGTGCACCCCTCTCTCGCTCTCTTTCTCTCTCTCTTCCACTCTCTCTCCTCCTCTCTCTCTTTCTCTCTCTCTCCTCCTCTCTCTCTCTCTCTCTCTCTATCTCTCTCTCTCTCCTCTCTCTCTCTATCTTCCTCTCTCTCTCTCTTCTCTCTCTCTCTCTTCTCTCTCTCTCTCTCTTCTTCTTCTCTCTCTCTCTCTCTCGCTTCCTCTCTTCCTCTCTCTTCCTCTCTCATTTCTCCTCTCTTCCCTGAAAGCACAAGGCTCTGGGTTTCACATCACAGCTGAACTTTGCAGGCGTGGGATCAGTAGACCACACTCACACTGACACAGGAAAATTATCTCGAAAGGAAACATCTTTTATTATGTGTGATTGTTTGAAATCAATACATATACAGATTAGCATTAGTGCTTTAAGAACAGCTTTATGGGTAAGGATATGTAGACAGATAGTTATTCTCAATGATCTAATTTTGCGTTCCAGTTAAAAATATGTGCGTTGGCTTAAAATACACACTAAAAGGCGCAAAGAGGGGTAATTTTCCAGTTAGCGTCACTAATACTTCATTTTCACCCATCTCATTGGTCGTGTGGCAAACCTAGCAGTTTTTCTGCATTGACCAGGAATTTTGTAAACTGACAGTTTAAAACTGTGTCTTAGGAGTCAAGCGAGGAATCAGTGCACCCCTGCAAGGACAGATATTGGGCTCGTCCAAAGCTCCTTGTGGAAAGACCCTCTAACTCCTCATAAGGGAGGGGAAGATACGGGCTAGGTAGGCCTGGTCCTCCTTGTCAATCTCTCATAGCCGAAGGCTTGTGCTCTCTGTTTCCTTCAGCCATGACGGAGAGTGGTCAAGGCATGGTAAGTTTACAAACCGAGAGTTCATGAGCTTCTGTTTAGATGGAAAGGGGCTCCTGCCTCCAGATATGGTTGTTGTTTTATCATTTTATAATTCTTTATTAGCATACACCATGCCTGTATTTGGCCAGAGCAGCCTTATCTTCTGTCAGTAGGAGCTTTTGATGACTATGTTCAGTGTCTTATCACAGGAGGCGTGTGTGGCACATGTGTCCCACAGAGGTCCTATCTGGAGGGGATCCAGGGAGCTTTCCAGGAGCTTCCTTGCCAGTGATGGTTCTGATCCAGTTTCTGTTTCTGTCCACAGGACCTTGATTAGTGGTTTCTGAGCTGGTGCCGGCAGTGTGCGTCAGCATTTTATAAGAGCACCCGCCTGGCAATAGTTTGCTTAGTTATTCAAAACTGCAGGTATATCTGAGTAAGAGATGCATTTCTCTGGAGTGAGAAAGATTCCTATACTTGATCAAACGCCAATTGGTTTGCAGCGGCTTTTAACCACACTGTCGTCTTATTACAAAGCAAATAATCTGAAAATTAATACGACGAAAACAAAGGCGATGATAATCTCCAGACAAACGAAGAGAAGAGGTACATGGCAAGTTGACGGTAAACCCATGGAGACAGTTTCAGCTTACAAGTATCTTGGAGTATGGATCGATCATAAAGGAAGGCAGTCCACCCACATTACAGCGATGCATGGTGTGGCACAATCCTTGGAGGTTGCCTTTTGCAGAGCAAGGAAAGCCATGTGCTCACCCGATCTTACACTTCTAATTCAAGCAATGGGGGCAAAATTTCTACCGACAGTGTCCCATGGCGCTATAGCCTTCAAAGATAAGATGTCACAATGGCTGGACAGAGCCCAATCTGCCTGCTTCCGCAAAGTTTTCCTTTTACCCTCTTCCACTCCACATGCGCAAATTCGCAAAGAATTTAACTTGGCATCTCAAAAGTGGATACTTAAAGCAAGATTTATAGCATAGTGCCTAAAATCCAAACAAGCCCAGGAAAACTCACTAAAGAAATACATCTGGCTAATGATAAACAACCCTGGGTCATCCTGGCATAATTATCTCATTCATTCTGTTGAAACACTGGAAGCCGGTGAAATATGGTCCGCCTCTATACCTATACCGGCGGCAGCAAAACTGTTAATGAAACAAGCAAAAATAATGTCAGAGGTCGTCGACACAACAAGCTTGAAAAAGCTAAAGCATGGAAGCTGGGCATCAAAATTATACAATAGCAGGTGCTTACCTTACTATTTGTCCTCCACCTTAAAGTCAACAATGACGTTCCAACTAATGAGGCTAAGATTCGGCTTGATCCCCTTGTTGGCATACAAGTACGGACAAGGTTATAAATAATTGGTAGCCACACAGTGCCGAGAGGAAACACTAACTCATATATTATGCATCTGTGTGACACTGTGCCCATTAAGAACTTATTGGCTTCGCCCGATCTGGCGTATTTTAAACATTCGGACATGTCAGGATGCCGTGGTTGAATGTCTGAAGGGTGACTCCGCACAGTTGGCGGCGCGCTTTATGAAATTCCTCATGGCTGTAAAGGACATCCTGACCACCGACAAACCTATAGGAATGCTCTACTGATGAAGTCCTAGCCCTGGTAAAGAAACTGAAAAACGGCAAGGCTCCAGGAAAGGACGGAATAACCAATCAAGCCATCAAGATGCTCCCAGATGCCGCAGTGGATCGACTTACAGAGATATTCAATGCGTGTATGCAACACCAGTACTTCCCCAACGTTTGGAAAGAAGCAAGAGTCATTGTTTTCCCTAAGGCTGGTGAACCACTACGAGACCCTGCAAACTACCGCCCTATAAGTCTGCTATCTGGCCTATCGAAGCTCTTCGAAAAAGTTATTCTCGGCCGTCTCATCGACTTTGCATCAAGTGAAAACCTCCTCTTCAAAGAACAGTTGGGTTCCGGAAAGACCACTCAACAAATCACCAACTTCTCAGAGTTGTGGACATCATTAGCCATGGATTCAACATCCATAAGTCTACTGGAGTAGTCTTTCTGGATGTAGCCAAAGCATTCGACCGAGTATGGCACAAGGGACTGCTTTACAAGCTTATCAAGCTCAAGTTTCCAAGCTACCTGGTTAAACTGCTGACTAGCTACTTGTCAGAACGGACCTTTCATGTGGCGGTACGGGAGGAATGCTCAACATCACGCCCTATTCTTGCTGGAGTGCCTCAGGGATCAATTCTTGGACCATTCTTCTTTAATATATTCACAAACGATATCCCCACGGACTGAAAGAAGACAGATCTTGCTCTTTACGCTGATGATGATGCAGTCATCTCCCAATCCTTCAGCGAAAAAGAAGTGGCTAAGAACCTCGAGACATCGCTCAGCAGACTCTCCGAATGGTACAGCGACTGGCAGATAATCCTGAACACAAGCAACATTATTCACCAGCAAGATCTATAGAATGACCTTGGATCATAGGTAGACATCAAATGGTCTACATGGTTTCACCTGTGTATAAACTATTGGGAAAGCATCCATCAATATTGGTGTTTTTACTATGCTATCGGACTGGTAGGTGGGAAGGGAGACAACCAGTGTAAAAATTATAAATACTTGTATCAGTATGTATATAGGTAGGGAGTCTTGTTTGGGTGCATTTGGAGGGTCATTATTTAGATGTGAATATCAGGTTTACAAGTGTGTACGAATATTTTTTATATGATACAAAAGTTGTGATATGTATGTTTTAAATTTGCAGCCCAAAGGGACGAAACGCGTTGGCTAGGCTGAATAGACTGCTTCTGTCAAATTGCATTTTTTGAATAAAATTGGATTCAGAGAGATTCACAAGACTCCTGAGTAACTACTCTGCACTTAATCATGATTATCGGATGAATTGTTGGAGAAGAGTATAATCTTTGGGATTATTGAGAGGACACTCATTTATTGAAATTTAACGCTCCTTTGCAGCTGTTGTTTTTACCTTGTGTTTGGGTGGCTTCTTGGCAGTGGGTCACAAAACATTGAGCGTTTGGATAAACAGAGCCTTAACGAACAACACACCAGTGCGCGTTTTCAAGCCCATACTGCCAGTGTGCTTCTTTCTTTTATTGCCCCCAAATGTGCAGTTCATACTGATTTGGTGGAAACTACATGACCCCAAGATGGCACCCGGGAGGTGAGGGCCCTGCGATATATGGTGGGGATAACTGGGCTTGCTCTCTGGTGGATGTGGTGGGGTCTTGAGACTGGGTGGGACCACACCCTGACCCAGGTGGTGGGCAGTGAGTGAAAGAGGGCTCCCCAATGAGCTGTGAGGATTGGAGCTCTCATTGAAAGCCCTGCAGAGCCCTGGGGAAGTCGGTGATGACCTCAGCCTGCCGAGTGACTGTGAGGGGGCACTAAGGAGAGGCGCTCCCTGCATGGGGGAGGATTGACGGCCTCAAAAGACTGTAGCAGGACATTTCTTTGTGCTGACAGTGAGGTGGGTGGCTCCTGTCTGGCCCCACACATCCCCCCTGTCCACCTGCTGGGAATTTAGTGAAGTTGGATCGGCCTCGCGGTGTTAGTTGGGGCCCGGGCCTGCAACGAAAGATGCGGGATAAACACACAGCTTGCAGACTGAGAGTGAGGACGTCCTTTGGGAGTAGGATACAGCGTGCTGTTGCTCCCCCATCCCCTGTCCTGGAGCACAGACAGTGAATTTGTGTCTAGGATATTTTGACGTTCCTGGCCTCCTGTGCACTGCCTTGACGTTGGTGGCCGGTGGACAGCTGCTCTTTGCACTGATTAACCTTGTGGGCTTGCCCCCCCCCTCCTCTGCCCATTGCCTCCTCTTCAGGCCCATCCTTGTGATTACGAGCCGATGTCGCAACAAGCAGATCGTAGTGGGATCCTTGCATTCAAGGCTAAGTACAAAGACCAGACAGGGCAAAATCGACTGCTATACAAAAACAGTAGGACCCAAAACTCTAGATTGACCCTCGAATCAAGAATCTGAATGGTGCAATCCGAAGTTTCCCTCTTAAGCCTGGATTTGTGCAATGCAGTGAAACAAGTGACAACAGCAGAGGATGGAATATCTGAACCTGTAGACGTGGTCCATACCCTCAAGCAAGGAGCCTCGGCAGTCAAGGAAATCATGAAGGAGCTTGCCTTGTGCGTGGACAATGCGGAAAACAGAGCAAGAAGAAACATTCTGAGGTTTTTAGGATTCCCTGAGATGGCGGGAAAATGCAACATGTTGGTTTTCCTGGACAAGTGGCTCCACACCACCTTCTCAACAGAAACTCTCCATGTGCTTTGTCATTAAACAAGTTCCCCCCCACCCCGGTGCACCCCTGCGAGCAGTCACTGCAAGTTTTCCAAACTTTCAGGACCGTGACATGATTTTCAGTAAACCTAGACCGAGAGGTACTATCCGCTATGATGCTTCCGCAATCAGGAGGTACAGAAGCAGAGATGATACTTATGATGCAATTAAGGCTAAGCTCCATGTGTTACAACTGCAATAAATGCTATTATTTCTGTCAAAATTGAAAATTATATTTCAGGACAAGACCTTCATCTTCCAAATGCCAGAGGAGGCATGGCAATGTCTGGAGGAACGGCCTCAGCTTGGGGCACCTAGAAAGGGGTTCCTGGCAATAACAAACCAGACAGGACAGTGAAACGTAAGAGGAAGGGGCAGGGTGGAGTGACCCGAGGGGGGGGGGGAGAGACACACTGGGGCCTAGACACTCAGGATCAAGGTGCAAGATCTATGGAATCCAATGGAGGTATGCCACAACAGTTGTGCTGGACTCACGTGGATGGACCTTATGGGGTGGTGACCGGGCACGCAACTGGAGATGGACAGGAGCAGAGCTTGCACGATGGTGCCTATACCGAACAGCGGACAGATTGTCTGACGACCCAGCTCACTCCTAAATGTCAGAAACACTTGGGTGGGCTCCAGGTGATGGAAAAGTAAAGATAAAAGAGGTGACTTTAATTGGTAGTGATTTCCTCACTTGCGAGGGGTTCTACATTTTGATATGTCGTTGTATACTCGCAGGGAGGTGTAGGGGGCAGGAGGTAAAAGTTGGATGTTTTAAATGTTTCTTACAGTTCTTGTAGGAGGAAGGGACAACTGGAGACGTCACCGCTCAGTTTAGGATGGGCAGACACTTGGTTATAACTACACATTCCATCGATGACACAGACTAGTGTGCCAGATTACTTACAGTACTCAATATTAACTTGGAAAGTCAGCGGGCTGGAGAGCAAGGTCAAACGTGGTCTGGTGGCACAGTACATACATTGCTTAATGCCTAACATAGATTTTTTTCAGGAAACCCACTTGCTGGGGCCACAGTGTCGCGTCCTGGGTAGGTGAACGTACCAAACTTTGGCACAAGCAGGGTTCACCTCAGGCTCCAGTGGAGTTGCCATACTGCTAAAAAAGAAAATCCCTCTCTTTTGGGTGACACTGACTTGGATGGACCAGAGTGGAAAATATGTTGGAGTTGAGGGGGCATGGGGGGCGAACGGACATCATCCTAAGTGTATATGCTACAGGCAACCACACTGGAGAAAGTGGCTGCTATACTCATGGAATCTGACTTCTCTTTTCACACCTTAGGTGGGGATTTGTTTTTTTCCTCTGAGTTTTATATAGCACGAACTTGACCCAAAGGTATCGGGGATCAGAGCGCTTTACATGAGCACCAGTTGCTTACACAAGGACACATTCATTTTTGTTAGGCATGGGGATATTAAGTGATTTTCCCAGAATCACAGGATGTTGAGCGTCATTGCCGAGACTCGAACCCGGTTCCCCAGATTTGAGAGCGACCGCCTTAGTCATTAGGCTACATCCTCTCCCCATAACAGTGTTATGGCCCCTGATTGGGACCTTAGTGATGTTATAGCCCCAGACTGGGACCACTCCTGGTCCACAGTGGTCCATATTAAAGAAACTTCCTTGAGCACGGTTTGCTGCTACACTGGGCCTCTCGGAACTATGGAGGCACTTACACACAGAGGGCAGGGGTTTGTTCCACTTTTAGGGGACACACAGTTTCCTCTAAGATTGATGGTATTTGCCCCGGTGGGTGAGATAGCAGTGATATATAGGGCATAATATCTAATGAGGCGACTGTCAGATCACTCCCAGCTCTGGCTCTCCATGGGTGGGAGGTGGCGACCATGGAGCACAGGCTGGAAACTCAATAATTGGAACTTGCTGGATGCGGAAGTGGCCCTGGAGCTCCAGATCAACATAGAACTTACTTTACCGAAAACAAGAGCTCAATGAACTCCGGGATAGTGCTCTGGATGGCATACAAAGTGGTCCTTAGAGATAGGGCATACAACGTAATTGCACGAAAGAAATAGCGCAAGACGGAGGGGATAGAGCACAGAGTCTTAAAACTAGAGGTGCCCCCCAGTGCTTTTTGAGGGACCCACAGGTCCTTAGGATTGAGGTGCTATGCACTGAATATCGCAACCTGGCACAGAGAGAGGCCAAAAAACATATGTTGGCCGCACACCACCGCATTTACGAGACTATTGATAAAGCGGGCAGGTTGCTGGCATGGTTGAGCAGGAGAGTAGCAGAGACTCGCTGGGTGGGGTGTATCATTGATCTCTCCGGGGTGACTCATACTACAGATAGGAAAATAGCAGAGCAATGTATCCAGTATTTTGGGTCATTCTACAGGGCGCGCCCATTGTATGATGCCCAGCACATCCTGGAGTACCTAGATAATGTGGTTATGCCAGTGGATTCAGCTTAGGGCCGAGCGGGTCCTGGAGGAAGACATTACCCTCCCTGCGGTTTGCCAGCAATACTGAAATTAAAATCAGGGAAGACCCCTGGTCCCAATGGTCTCCCAGCTGAGCTCTTTAAGTGCTATGCTTGAATACAGGGGCCACATTTATTGACCTTATTCCAAGAGACTAATATGCTACAATTGTAGTGATACTTACAAAAGGCAAGTCCGAGACCAACTGTGCATCCTATCGCCCGATCTCATTGCTGAAGCATTGAAATCAAGATACTAGTTGCGATCCTAGCCACAAATCTGCTCATGGTTGTGATGCCATTGATACACAGGGTTCAGTCTGGCTTCATGCCATTTAGGTCCACCCGACTTAATTTACGAAGGGCACATAATTGGATAGCAGACGTGCATAATAGGAAGGAACCGCGTTTATTCCTTTCGTTAGATACTGAAAAGGCGTTTGATGCCATCAAACATTGCGGAAATGTGATTTTGGCCCCAACTATAGAAAATGGATAGTGTTGTTATATCAGGCCCCAACAGCAGCGGAGAGAGATAACGGTGTTCTTTCGCCTGTGTTCCCGAACTAGAGGGGGACCTTTTAGGGGTGCCCACTGTCCCCTCTTTTGTTCACACTTGCTATTGTGCCCTTGGCCTGCATTGTCCATGCTCATCTTGAAATAAAGGGCTTTAGGATGACTAATAATAGCACTGAAGAGGAAAAGGTCTCACTCTACGTGGACAATATCCTCCTTTATGTCACTAAACCCACAACTGTGATTACAGCTATTTTCCGGATCTTCGAGACATATGGTGTCCAATCCAGGTACAATATAAACTGTGAAAAATATGTGCTAGGCCAACCCTACGGCTCTCTCGACCCAACAGCCATTTCCCGATGGCTACAAGCACAGGCAGAGGATTTTGACTACCTTGGCCTATATGTTACCCCACACAGGGAGCTGTATTTGACTATGACTGTGTTTGACTGAAAATTAACTAAGATAAATCCGAGCTAATGCCACTGATGTACAGGTAGAATTTTTCTTTCATAGGGAAAGGGGACTATGTTTGCTACATGAGAATTAAGGTTAGTCGGAACTGGTGACCTCGTTAAAATAAGTATCGGGCAGTTCTGAAGAAAACTGATGCCCTGATGGAGGTGTGAATAAAATTGCAAATTGTAGAATAGCGCTGCTGAAAATGGTAGTGGTACCCACATTTTTAGGTCGAGCCTAGAGTCAGCGCGCAAGCGCTGCCCTGGTGAAGATCTGCTGTAGTTCAGTATGTGAGGGAAGCCCCGCCCAAATTTTTCATTGGCTTGTGTCTTTGTCCTTCGTAAATGCTGCCTTCGGATTTGTTTATAGGCTTGTTAGTCCCTCCTTATTACAGCTATGCCGTCATCTGTATCCTCCCATGGCTACTTCGAGTGTTACACGGTACAGGTTATTTAGACTGTGAGCACTATTTTCTTTCATGAGGTTCTCCTACTGCCTTCTCTACTCCCCCATCCCTCCCGTTGTCCGTGCCTTCTCACCCCCTCCCCTTGCCCGCACTCCCGTTGTCCGTGCCTTCTCGTCCCCTTCTCCCCCTCCTGCACTCCCGTTGTCCGTGCCTTCTCCCCCTCCCCTCCCCACACCCACACTACCGTTGTACGTGCCTTCTCCACCCTCACTCCCCTTGTTCTCAATGCCTCCCCCGCCCTCCCTCCCGTTGTCCGTGCCTCCCCCTACCCTCCCTCCCATTGTCCGTGCCTTCTCCCCCCTCACTCCTGTTGTCCGTGCCTTCTTGCCCCCTTCTACCCCCTCCCGCTGTCCATGCCTTCTCCCCCCACTCCCGTTGTCCGTGCGTCCCCTCGCCCTCCCTCCCGTTGTCTGTGATGACTACCATTTGCAATGCAATAGGTCTCGCGTAAATGCGAGTCCTAGTGCATTGCAAATTATTTTTCATTTCGAACCTCATAAAACCAGCCCTGCCAAGTACCACGCATCAGGCGTTAGATTTACGCATTTCAGTGTGGTGGTCCGCATCACCGCACTGAATGCGAAGTCATGCAATATAGCGCCTCCTTAACTCCACCGGCACTGACCCAGAGCAGACAGAGACAAGCGAGACAGAAAGCGCCGCTCAAGCACTCGTGAGCAAACAGCTTCTGTACACACTCACTGTGCATAGTAAGTTTTCATGAGTGCCAGGCCAGAAGTGTGGGTCACGCCAGCCTGCGCTAGCTGCAGCATTCATTAGGTTGAGCGTGAGCCAGCGCACATGCGCTGCGAGACTTCTTGTATACGCTCACCTAACGAGTAGCGAATAGAAGCCCACTCTCCGCCCATGTTTGCCATTGGCTTGTGTCATGGTCTGTCCTAAATGGTGGCTTGTGATTCATCAAACCGCTTGTTAGTCCCTCCTTAGTACTGCCTCCCCCTCATTTGTCACCTCCCATGGCGACTGGCCCCTTTACTTCATTTGTTACATGGTTCGTGATATTTTACACTGTGAGCACTATTTTCTTTAAGGAGGTTCTCCTCCTCAGGCACGACATGCTTTGGTGCCTTCTTTAACCCCCCTCCTGTTGTCCGTGCATTCTTCCCCTTGCCCGCCCTCCCTCCCGTGGTCCGTGCCTTCTCCCCCACCCTCCCTCTCGTTGTCCGTTCCTTCTCCCCCCACTCACCCTCCCTCCCTCCCATTGTCCGTGCCTTCTACCCCCTGCACGCCCTCCCTCCCGTTGCCTGTGCCTTCTCCCCCCTCCCGCCTTCCCTCCCTCCTGTTGTCCGTGATACCAACCATTTACAATGCAATAGGTCTTGCATAAACGAGAGATCTATTGCATTGTAAATGTTTGTTAAAATCGCTTCTTCGCGCTTCTAAAAATGTTGGCATGTATGCATGGAACGTGCCACACCTCTCACATGCATTGTCTAAACTCCACTTCTCATTCTTACGGCATGATTCGCATAATTTCGTCATCCTCTTGAACCACTTAAAATGCAGCTCTCCACCTGTAAACTAAGCACGTGCAAATCACAATTAAAATGTTTGAGCAGCCCGCATGGGTGATTTCACATATTTTCCATTGTTTTTAGTACGCTGCAGCCCACAGCTGTTCCGCATCTGTTTGTGTGCGCGCGCATTACTCTGGCCAGTCAAACTTTCAAAGTTCTCGTGCAGCAGCATCACCAGAAGTGCCCCCTGCTTGTGTACACACACTCATACATAAACACTCGCAGCCCTATGTTCACTGAACTCCGGCAAGCCTTCATCGTACTCTTACAGAAGGGCAAACATGGGGGTGCCCCTCCCCCACATGACCTCCTCTCTTCTGCCACTGTTCTTGGGTATGGGAGCATTGTAATTCTTTTATGCCTCTACACATACCACCTCAGGCACCGCATTCGCAAATGGATCTTTCATATATGTACAAGATTTGTTTGTTTTTTCCTCCACTTTAGTGTGCGGAAATTTGCTTGTTGGTCTGCGCAGCAGACACCCAGAGGAGACCCTCACCATAGTGACTTACATTTTGGCCGCGCGCTGCCAACGCTTAAAGTGTTTCAGTTTTGGTGTCGGTCACTTAATCTCCCCACCCCATTCAAAGACAAAGATAAAATATCAAATTAGTCAGACGATGTTTTACAGCTTCTTTGTTTTCCGTAAATGGTTGTTCCGCTGTTACTAAACAGTTGCTACAAGTAACTTACAATGTCCCATCCCTACCAGCCCTTCCAAAAAACATTGTTTGCCGCCTCCTGGACTCTCTCCCAATATTATTTGCTTTCCAACAAATATTTATTTGCTTTAGACTTTACAATGTGCTTAACTATTTAATAAGTAACTGACTCTGATCAAACTGTACCAGCCTTTTAAAATAACAACACATTTGGTACTGTGTTTACCGTACCGGTTAACGTGCTATTAACTTTTATCACGCATTTAATTAATTTTCCATAAACCATAACGTATAGCTCCTATATATTTTTTTTTAAATGGGATTTAATTAACTTTGCTAATATGCATTACACAAATATTTTAACATATTTCCCTAGTATGCATTTAACAAATAACCTGCTGTATCCCAACCCTACCAGCCCTTCTAAAAAATACTCTTTCCCACCAAACACCTCCCGTTTCGCGGTTGTTTCATAAACAAGCATTTGTAAAGCAATAGGTCTCGCATTTTCGAAACTTTGACCTAATGGTATTGTAAATGACAATGCCTTTTATTATTGCAAGTTTTAAAAACACATAAAGAAAAGGCATTGCCTTTTACAATGCCATTAGCTCAAAATCAAGCAATTGCAAGACCTATTGCATTGCAAATGCTTGTTATTACAACTGCTGCCGAGAGTCAGCCTGGACCGGATGCAGCGGCGTCACGTGACTGCAGGAAACAGTTTAGTGTGGGTCTAATTGCCGAAACTGAAACTCTCTCTCTGAGCGCCCACCTCGGATTAATATTGGTGCGTGCCTCATCCTGTGAGCGCGACAGCATTCTTCATTATACAAAACCGGGATCTGACTGCCTCTGGTCCCTGCTGCAAAACTCATCGTGGCCGTGGCTCAGGTCTGTGTGAATCATGACTTTCATTGGAACTTTCATTTTCAGAATATTTAATTTACAACATGAGCCTGTAGCCCACTGCTCACCAGGCTGGTGCGTCTGCAGGCTGGGCTCAGCTGACTCAAACTGTCCGTGTAATTACAATTAATTAGCAGATGAGAGGTCTGCACTGCCTGCTACCACAGTCTGGTCGGTCGGGTCCATGGTCAGAGAATGCCTGGACAGACTGTCTCAATCATTGATTGCCATGCATGGTTCAGGAGGAAACTGGGACAAGGTCCGGTCGGCGCAGGCTATGGCCGAAAGTTTCAATTTTCTGCCGGCCCCGGCCCCAGGAATTAATTGTTCCTTCCGCCCAGCAACATGACCTACAGAGGCTGTGTTTCAATTAGCTGTTTGATTTTGTGTCTAAGATTTCCTAATGCCAAAACTGCTTGCTCCCACAGCAGGAAAATTGAGCCACAGTGACAAAGGCACGTTTCTGCCCTTCCTCAGCTCGAAGTCACCAACTGCTGCATCACTTGTAATAACGCTCTTCAGTTGTGCACACAATAGTAATAGCCCCAATGCTTCCGACTAGTCAGCCAGAATGAGACACAGAGGAGAGATGCAGCCTCTGACTGTCCATCCTCTCTGGCATGCCCTTGCTGCAGCCTGCTGTTGCAGCCCATGCCCGTCCTGCCAGCCCTGCCAGAGACCACACAAATCGGTCGAGCCTAGCGTTGCAGCGCATGCGCTGCTCGCTTTGCGAGGCATGCAGTATTCAGTATAGCGTGTAAGCTTCGTGGAAGCTCCGCCCACTCTTCGCCCATGTTTTTCATTGGCTTGTGTCTTAAATGCTACCTTCCGATTGGTTGTAGGCTTGTTAGTCCCTCCTTATGACGGCCAAGTTGTCATTTGTGTCCTTCCATGGCTACTGGCCCCTTTACTGCACAGACTACTTTCTTCCCGTGCCCCCCCGTAGTCCGATGCCTTCTCGGCCCCCCTTCGTGCCTTGTCGCCCGCACGCATTCCCATTTGCAATGCAATAGGTCTCGTGTAAATGCAAGTCCTATTGCATTGCCAATGTTTGTTAAAGACAGGCGTGAGGATATGCTCGCGTCTCGATCCCCGGCGCGCGTGCGTACTTTTGGAGCCACAGCCCACAGGTTGTCCTGACATCAGGGAGCGGAGCCAATGCTTGTTAAAGACAGGCGTGAGGATATGCTCGCATCTCGATCCCCGGCACGCGTGCGTACTTTTGGAGCCACAGCCCACAGGTAGTCCTGACATCAGGAAGCGGAGGGGTGTGATGGTCGCCAGATGGGGCCCAAGTAGACCAAGTGAGAGACAACAGAAAATAATTCTAAGTGGGAGGAACTTATCCTATAACCCTAGACTACGATCTCAGAACATAAATATTTTAAATATACCATAACCAAATAAAAACACGGAGCTTCTCGCAATTGGAGTACAGCCCTATATAATAGAATTGTCCGTTAATAAAAAAAATGCTTGTGTAGGCCAGGGCACGAGTCGGGGGGACACGCAGGTACACGGCGTCCACGCACTCTTTTCACAGGCTGGACGCCGTCCCCCTGCCAAGAAGTCAGCCCCCACAGAAATATGCTGAACGTGTCCCGGTGTAAGACACCAGGACACGTTCAGCAGCGCCTGTACGTTGTCTGCTTTCCATCCCAGCAGCAACGTGCAGGCAGCGAGGTAGTCGTTTTTCACTTCCCAGTATTTCCACAAATAATTTAAATAGCGCTATTTTATTTCTTTTATAGCGCTACGTCGTGATGTCATGACGTCATTTGCATACCGTCTTACTTGGTCAGTCCCCCCACTTCTTTTTATAGGACTTGTGCCCTGGTGTGGGCATTTAAATTAAGTTACTGTGAAGGGAAGTTTCGTCTATGTTTTACAGAATATGGCTGATTTTAAGTAACGAGCAGTGTAAAGATGGCGGGCTGAGCAGTTCCCTCGAAAGGGCATCATCCGAATTGAAAATTATAAGGCGATAAATTCGTTGTCCACCATGTGTACATTATAGGTTACCGGGGAGCCATGGTAGTTACATTACGAACAAAATGTATTGTATTACTCAGTAGTCAATAATAATACAATTTTTCTTCTTGCGAAGAAAACGTGGTTGGTAATAATAGTGCTTAGGTAGACTTTTTTTATTTTCCCCACAATTTAATTTCAGTGTAAAATGTTCATAAAATACATTCGATTTTGATGATCCTAAATTATATCCATTATACACCTGTTTCACATCATTAAAATCTTTCCATTCTAAGATGGCCGCTATGGCCCGCCACTTTTGCCCAGCTTTTCTGTTTATGAGTGGCTGCATGCGATTCTGCCACACAATTAAAGCCGTGAGGACTGAGTCGGTAGAACGTGGAGGTGACAGAGCGTGCATAACGGAGGGCGGAGCGTGCGCATGCAGAACAGAGGAAGGAGTGTGCGCGTGCAGAACAGAGGAAAGAGTGTGCAGAACAGAGGAAGGAGTGTGCGCATGCAGAAGAGAGGAAGGAGTGTGCGCGTGCAGAACAGAGGAAGGAGTGTGCGCGTGCAGAACAGAGGAAGGAGTGTGCGCGTGCAGAACAGAGGAAGGAGTGTGCGCGTGCAGAACAGCGGAAGGAGTGTGGGAGTGCAGAACAGAGGAAGGAGTGAGCGCACCTCTCGACCGGCTGCAGTAAAACAGCTGAGAGCAGAGCAGGTAAGTGTAACTGACATCCCTGATGGGATGTATTATAGAGCATGTTTCCTTCATGAGTAGGAAAGTGGTATCGTTTGTGTTACTGTTAATATGCCTTTCGTTACTTTGCTTTTGGGGGATACCGCTTTTCGGTAAATCTACGCAAATCACCAAAATATAAACTTGGTGTACAATTTCTGTGTTGGGCTTCTGTGTGGATGTTAGTGGTTTTTAGGTCTCGCCTGAGCCAGCGCATGCGCTGGTCTGGTGAGACATTTAGGGAGTTCGCTTTAGAAATCCCACCACAAGCTTTTGCTGGCCTAGAGCGTGCAGTTACGCGCACAGTAACACGCATTCCTCGCATCACTCAGGCACCATCTGGCTTTCCTCTCACTTGCTCTCCCACTCCTCCCCCTCCCCCACCACAGAGCGCGTCTCGCAGCCACGCATCTTTTTGGCTTGTTCTTTTTATGTAAGCACTCTGTGGGTGCACGTTTTCCATTTCTCTTCCTCGTGAGTCACTTCTCTAAATTTCACTCACCCCTTGCTTTTTATTCCAATTCTGCCTCCAGTGTTGCTTCCCCAGACTGCCCCCCCTTGTTCGTGGCTTCTTCCACCTCTGTCCTTCACCCTCTGTCCTTCACCGTGCACGCCCGTGTGCTTCTCTCCCGCCTACACTACATTGCTCTCTGGCCGGTTGCATCATCTCACCGTGCCCACTCTCTCTCTTGTTGTTGCTCCTTGTTCGTTGCTTCTTCCACCTCTGTCCTTCACCGTGCACGCCCGTGTGCTTCTCTCTCGCCTACACTACATTGCTCTCTGGCCGGTTGCATCATCTCACCGTGCCCACTCTCTCGCTTGTTGTTGCTTCTCGTCCCCACCCCTGCCGTCCATGTTGTTTCCCCACCCGCGCTCTTTCTCTTGCCTGTTGCATTTCTTCCCCAACCCTGCTGTGCTGCTTCCCACCCATACTCTGCCATGTTGCTTCCCTTTCCTCACCCCATTGTACTGCAATAAAAAAAAAATCCTGCCTCATTTTGTAGCTATGCACATGGATGTTGTGTGCTTACGAAACGACTCGACCGCCGTCTCATAGCATCGTCTATGCTGTACAACAAGCCTGATACCTTTGGCAAAGCCAGGAGGTCCCAAAGGCGAGACATAGTGGCATTGCCAATGCTTTTTTTTTAGTTTCTGCACTCCAAGGAAATTTGTTTCTTTCCTCTGCCATCCACTGACTATCACTTTCCTTGCCCACTCCTGCTCTTGCATTGCTGCACTTGCTTCTTCTGACCTTATGTTTCATACAAAGTACTCTTAAATGTCCTTAAAAAGGCATGCTGGCACATGACAAAATGAGGAAATAAACCATTCAATTGTAGTCACTCCATGCAACATCATGATCTTTCAAAACCATCACAGATTCAAGGTAATTCTCAAACCCTTCCTATTAATGGGCATTTAAGAGATCTATCAAAGGGTCTTAACTAGAGAAGTGTTAGTAACCCACGGCAATGCATGGGGAGAGTTCATTCAGAGTTTGAAAGTGACCAAAATAATTCAGTTTAAGGCCCTATACATAGTACATCACGCCATGTTTAACCAACATTAGCATAGCTAATACGTCTCGCCTTTGGGACCTTATAAGTGTTTAGCCATGCAACAGTTGATGTTGTTGCACCAAGGATATTGTGGTGCATAATTAAATACTTATAAGGTCCCAAAAGCGAGACCTATTGGCTATGCCAATGCTTGTTATGGTGTTGTCATTTGTTTTGCATTTTGTCTGTACACAGGATGTTGAGCAACGCCGAGAGCAAACCTTATTCCCCGCTCCAAAGTCGGCAGCTCTGAGCCTAGGACCCCCTCGCTTCCCCCCTCATACCCTGCCATCCACTCCTATTGTCCCACCCAAAACCCCTTCGCTCCTGCGCCCCACCGCCAAATACACAACTCTCAAGCCGAGGCTCCCGGAGCAGCCCCCCACCCACCGCTGTTCCCACTCGTGCACCCCTGCCCACCCCTCAACCCGACTCTGCATCGAAACCCCTCCTCCCGATCCATCGTGCGTCCCCCCAGGCCAAATACCCAGTCTGTGGCACTCCGAGAAGACCCAAATCATCTGCGCAAGATCACAGAATGTTGAGCCGCTCTAAAGTCGGCAGCTCCGCGCATAGGGCCACCTTGCTTTCCCCCTAGGTCCCCGCCATTGCCTACAGTTGCCTAGTGGGCCCCATTGACCAACTCGCAACTCCCAAATTCATCCAGCATTCCGAGGCATCGTCCTCCCTCACCAGCCCCACCCCCGCCCTCGAGCCCTTCGCCTCGCCAACGCCGAACCCACCACATTTCACTGCACCCCGCCCACCCCTACCCTCTGGAACCAACCCAACCGTGCCCAGACCGATCGATCCCCTTGCATGCCCCCACCAAGCTCCAAGCCCGTGGCAAGCACCACAACTCCCGTACTCCAACCCCAGGATGCACTGCTTCCCACACAGATTTCTTGCCATCCTGACCGCCCTCCGAGCCCCTGACACCCATGAATACAACCTTCCAACCACACCAAGCCAGTCCCAAAAACCAACACCCCAGCCCCACCATCATCACGCACCATCAACCTACTCTCCCGCACATTGCTCCACTCCCGCTGCCATACGAACCTCGAGCTGGGGGCAATGCAGTCCCCATGTGTGCTGCTGCTGGGCCCGCAAGTTGGCACCCGGGCTAACTTCAGGCGTAGCCACATCCCACCATCCACTGTAATTGTGCACAATTGCTCTCTCCCCTCGCTTGACGAAGATGGCACCGCACACTGCCCCCACGCCCCTCACTCGCGTAGACTCTGCACAAACCCTCAAAAACTCCCTAGAGGGACTCCCACCCCAGTGTGATGCCCGTCCTGTGCGATCCCGCATCTGGCTCACCCAGGGAAAACGAACTTCTCTGTTAATTAAGGTTATATTGTGCACATTTTAAGGGAAGACTCCGTGCCTAGACCGAGTCGACGGCGCAGAGGCGTCGTGCAATACCTTCAAGGCAGCCCTGTAGAAATTGGAAGAAATGCATCAAATACCCTTTAATTCTATAGCATGGTACCAAAATGCCTACCATACTTTTCCCCATACACATGTCCGCCTCCACGAACCAGCGGACCCATCCAGGAACGTCTCCCCTGGACATGCCAAAGGCGCAGCAGAGATCCCCATGAAGGCAGGGATCCCCATGAAGACCCTTTTAGCTAGATGCGACAGCGCACCACATGTGCTGTGCAAAGTAAAACAAACCCATTGAGCAGCGAAGCCCTGCTAGCAGTAGGGACAGATGTCAAGCGAGCCTGGGGTCAGATTGTCTCCTAACTAGCCTTGATTTAAATACAAATGTCTATTTCCTCGATGATGAGTGCAACGTCCCTTAGTTTGTGGCACCCACTCTCCTTTTCCAAACAAACTTTGAAAACTGCCCGCCCCAGCCCTATTGCCACTTTCCCCTGATACCGGTCACCCCCCCCCCCCCGTGCCCGTAATGTTGACTGTGCAAAGAGATCCGCACTGGGCGCATGCATCCTTGAGACCTGGCAGCGCGTTCGGAGGCGGGTAAAATGTCTGCCAGGCTAGGTTGCCTGAGGCCGCCAGTAGCGAGTCGACTTTGATTGAGAGAGAAAAGTGCTGTGCAATGGTGAGCAGGATGTTTTTACACCCGCCCTTTCCTTGTTCAAGTCCTCATTCTGGGTTCCGTTTCACTTCAGCCTAGTTCAGTGGTCTTCAAACTTCTTAATGCCGCACCCCCTGCCCCCCCACCAGTGAAAAATTAAAATGTATCTGGCACCCCCCATGAAGCAACAAAACCAACCGCCTCCACGTTCTCTCCGCCAGTGGCGCGCCCGGGACCCATCCAGTCGGGGAGACAGGCACCGGCTAGCTACGTCTGACTGCGCGCCATACGGCCTTAAGGCAAACAAAATACCAATCATCCCTATTTCACTTCATGTTCTTCGCCCACGGGAGAGGCTATTCAACTCGTTCCTCCGCCCTGTTTTGTCCTCTGTCGGCGGAGCCAACCGCAAACTCCCCCACCTCCCGAGGAGCCCCCCCATCTATTCGACTGCATCGCGACCCACGCTACGCCCTCCCTGTGCGCCCCCACCACTACCGACCCATCTGCATACCCTGCCGGCTGCCCCCACATCGCCCCCACCCTTTCT
Source organism: Calotriton arnoldi (assembly GCA_963921515.1). NCBI lineage: Eukaryota > Metazoa > Chordata > Amphibia > Caudata > Salamandridae > Calotriton > Calotriton arnoldi. The sequence goes on along the minus strand of CAWUFW010014359.1, from coordinate 393,965 downwards.
CCCTGCTCAACTGCCCCTCATTCCTCCCAAGACCCACTGCTACCCCCAACCCACCCCACTCCCCCCCTCCTCACCGCACACCGTGCAGCAGCAGCACCTCTCTTCTCTTGTAAAATTCCCAGGAGAAAGAGGGCCCCTGTGCCCGGCGCCTCCGCTTAAATACCCCCCCACCTCTCTACCAAAATCCTAAGGATAAATTTATGACTGAGCTGACCCAGCTCTGTGATCTGCTGGTCCAGCTCCTTCCCTGCCTCACTTACCTTGTCCCCACCCAATACTGTCCGGGTTCTGCTCCTTGGGGGTGGCCTCCACTTAGGCCCCCGGTCCAGCCACTATCCCCCTCCCCTTGGGGAGTGGGGGGCCGAACCAAGGGGCATTTTGTCTGTAGCTGAATGCAGCCATCTCTTATACTAGTACAGATCGTTGTTAAAGTGTGAATATAACGAACCTAAACTATCCCATTCAAGAGTCTTCATTGACAGTGTTTATCTGCAGAATAAATGTAGTACCTGGGTATTGAACAAGTTGTACATATTAATCTAAAATGAATGAAGGAGGGAAGGGGATAGGGAGTCATCAATGGGGCAGTACACAACGGAATATATTTACAGAGACAAGCACCTGGATATTCCTATGTGAACTCTAAATCTCAGTCCTGTTTAAGTGTTTCAGGCGAGTTAACGTGCAAGCGTCTAAAGAGTTTAGAACTGATACAGAGAGTTTCCAAGGTGGCTTTATTGTCGGTGAGGCTTGCTTCTCCGCAGGACGGAATAAGATTTAGTTGAAGTTCTTTTTTCAAACCAGGTGGAATTGAGAGTTTGAACATGGGCAGGGTGTTTATTGACTTTAAGGCAGTGGCTAATTTGAGTGGGTGGTTGCCGATGGGGCCCACTGGCGCTCATTTTATCTGGACCGGCACTTGTTTTTGCTCATCCGATTATGGCCCTGAGCAAGACAAAGAAACATTAAAGATCTGCTATTGCTGGGCTCGAATATGAGTGTCCTGTAACAGCCAGTCTATAACAATCGGCGGGGGAGGGGGCTTAAGAACTGCAGCTCTTGTTGCAGGGCGGCAGCATAAAGGCTCTGTAAAGCAAAGAAGCAGCCATGTCCCTACCGCAATCAGCCTCGATGCTGCGTTTCACTCTGTAGCCAGTCTACAATCTGCGGGTCTTGCTTGAGTTATCTGGAAGTTTTCCGTGGGAACAACCGACCGACAGTGAGATGATGCAATGTGAACTCCCCTAGAAGGCTAAGACCTCTTATCAGTGGTCGCTGCACACGACAGAGAATACGCAGTAATGTGCAATAATATCCAGCATAGGTAAATACTTATAAGGTCCCAAAGGCGAGACCGATTGCATTGCAAATGCTTGTTACTAGGTTAGTGTCCTTGTATTTCTGGAGCCTTGCAGCAATTTTAAGATCTTCTTAGAGTTTTTTTCTGATATTCACTTGTTTTCCTCATCTTCATCGCTTGATTTTGCTTTCGAGAAAGTGGCACTCATAGTCATTGAATGTCTCTCAAAATTTGACAGAAATTATGAAAATGTCACACGTAAACAATCTGAAACCTCGGCAGCTATGTAAAACTTCCCTACTCCATTATGAATGAACAAGCAAATGAAATGATCGCTTAAATTATTTATCCCTGCCTGCTCGGGTCTTCGGAGCTCCCTGATGCATCTGTTCCTGTCCCCATCCATGTGCAGTGAGGGGGACACTGGGGCCCGTGGGAGAACGAGGCAGGGGCCCGTGGGAGGCGGTGCTGCTGGATATGGAAGGGGAGCACAGAGCAGGCAATGATCGCTTACATTAATTTCCATTCTGTGCTTCCACAAATGTTGCCATGCACGTCCTGGTGACGTTTTAAATAATTAATTTCGAACTCCAACTTTGGAAGAAGATCCTCTATTTTTACAGTTACTTTCGTTTCTTCCTGCATTAGAAGTGCATCGAGCCGCTCTTCCGGGCTGGTGACGTCACTAGCGTGTCATTGGCAGCTGCTCCAGATACTGGTGACGATAAGCCGCTCAGGTGAACCGCCTGCTCCGATGGTTACCAAGGTAGAGCGACCGGGCAAGTGACGTGTTTCCGGTTTCCGTTTTATTTCCGGCTGTAGTCTTTGTGCAACAAATGAAAACAAAGTTAACCAAGGACTGTTGGGGCCGCAGGCGGGGCTGGGACCTGATCTGAAGGTCACGGAGGAGTCCCGAAGTGGAGGACAGGTGAGGAGTGGAGATCCGGTTGAAAAGCATTCATAGCTGCCAAGGTTTCAGTTTGCCATGTGTGACATTTTCATAATTTCGGTCTATTTAGGAGTGATATTTCAACAACTATGAGTGACACTTTCTCACGAACAAAATCAAGCAATAAAGACGAGGGACACATAACAAATATCAGAAATTACACGAATTTGAGCAATGATAAGGCCAAAGAAGATTTTAAAACTGCTGCAAAGCACCAGTAATCGAATGGCAGTAACATGCACTTGCGTGTCGAGGTCAGGAGGTCGAAGACAGGCATCAGTCTTCCTGTAATTTTACTCAGCCAGGGCCGGGCGGCAGCAGCAATTACTGGAGCTGGAGTGAAGCAAAGTGGGATTAAGTATCCCCACCCTGTGGGCAAAAGTCCCCTTCAACTAAAATAATGTGACCTATAGTCTAGACTGATTTAAATAGATAGCTGCTCGCTGATGTAATGAAGGATAATTATTTCAGTTACCTGTTAGCGGTGGGCGGCAAGTTGTGCTGAGTGAGTCGGCGCCAGTCCAGTCTGCAGGAGGCACTGTCCCTCTGAGCGCCGGGGGTTCGGCGGGCCGGCAGTCGCCTGAGCGACCGATCATGATGTCTCTCATGTTGATGCCGTGTGGCCATGATCATGCTGACCAGGCTGAGTGAGAGACTAGTCTCAGAGAGTCACCTCAGGTGGTCGTCGATGCTGTGCCGTCCCACCGGCGCTGGTCCAAGACCAGCGCCGGGTTAATTTATATATTATAATATATTATTGCCTCTGGCTGCGCAGGCAGCAGCGCACTCTGACTCTCTCAGACTCACTGAGAGAGGGAGGGGACCCGCGACCGCACAACTCCTCGAGTCCACGGCCCCGCCGCTTCTGACCGGGACCTCACACCACTTCCTTCCTGTTCAGGACGTGGGTTCACATCCCCCCACGGTGCCACAGCCTGTTATGCGGCATTGGGGCAACGACTCTGAGGGCAGGCCCTCGTATTGGCCAGTCAGAGGCAGTGACTCAGTGTATGTGACAGCCGCGGGCGCTGCTCAGCGGATGGGAATATCAATGCAGGGCGACAGCAGGACAGAGATTGTAACATTGTAGCAGAGCGTGCACGATGATCTTTAACTGTTTCTGAGCCTGCTGGCAGCCGCAAGTGAAGTCTGCTAGGCCTGGGCCGGGCACACGGCACACATGTGTCAGAGGCGCCGGGGCACGCGCTAGCACCAGGCTGGCGTAGGCGGCCAGTTTCAGCGCTGTCAGCAGAGTGCCAGTCAGTGGCAAAATGCGTGACAATGCATTTCAGTGCGGTGATGCGGGAACACCACACTGAAATGCGTTAGCGTCACGCCTGATGCGTGACACTTGGCAGGCCTGAGCATTGGGATGGAGGGGTGTGCCTGGAGTATTCAATCACTCTTGGGATGGAGGGGTGTGCCGGAAGTATTCAATCACTCTCTTTCGGAGAGTCCAGCCGGCAGCGGTCACTGGGAGTATGGCGCGGAGTGTATTTCCTCACTTGCTTGAATATATTGGCTTGTCTGACTTTGTCTCTCCATGGGAGAAAAAAAATTGTTTCTAGTTGCCATCTTGATTTTAATTTGGCTTCAGCATATATATATATATTTTCAGTAGTTAAACCGCGATCAGATGTCTGGTTTAGATTGGGGCCAGATTGGTCTATCATATTTTAATCACATGTCGACACTTGCCTTTCATAGGCATACGACGCAGCATTTTTTCATTATTTGAATTAATTACACCGTTGCATTTGCAGTATGAAAGTTGGCTCACGAGCTTCATACATGAAGGGGTGACCGTGAACTTTCATTTGTTTTTCAGGATTTACGGCTGTCTGGTTATCTGTACAAGCATAGGTCGGCCTCTGTGCTTTTTTTGAAGTGACTGCTATGGACTGCAGTGTTACACTTGTGGTTCTATGGGTCAGGATGGCAGTATGCTATGCATTAACATACTCTATCTGCCTTGGGATTTCTTCAGAGCTATATAATGCGGTCTACGTCCTCGCCGAAGCCAATTCTTCAATTTAGTGTGTTGCAATACGGATCGTCTTGCCCTGTTTGTGCATCGTGTGTTTTTTTAAAATCTAAGAATGATTAGGTGATTTTATTTATTTATTAAGTTTTATATAGCGGGAACAAGACGCATGAGGGTATTCATGCGCTTTACAGGTGAGCGCAAAAGAGAGGAGACTGAATAACAAACAACAGGGTGGTCAGAAGTGCCAGGGCAGGGAAAAGTCTGTCGGCAAGGCATATATAAATAATCAAAACAATCAAAGGAACAAGCATAAACGAAGCATGTTACAAGGTCCTAAAAGAGTAAATGGGGGGAAAAACTGAAGCATAAGATGAGTACAAAAGTGCATCCAATCAGTACAATAAAAGACGGGTAAAGAAAGGTAAAAACAAAGAGGAGACGAGTCTTTGAGAGCGTATAAGGGATTCTAGGGCAACACTTTGTTCATCAGAAACGCTTTAACTGCCTTTTTGAAATTAACAGTAGAAGGGATCGTCCTGATTTCCGGAGGCAGAGAGTTCCAAATTCTAGGGGCGATATCTGAGAAGGCTCAATCATACGTTTTTGATTTATGGAATTTCTGCGGCTTCAGCACAAGGGTGCTGGCACTTCTGGAGGACCTCTAGCCACCAGATAGTACAAGTTTCTGTGCGAGGTATAGTGGGTGTTGTAGTGTAAGGCTTTGAGTCATGCAAGCAATTTTTAGTTGTATCCTTGCTTCATAGGGGAGCCAATTTAGGGATTTAAGCTCCGGTGTAATATGGTGGTATCTTTTTGAGCCGGTGATGAGTCTAGCAACAGAGTTAAGAGAGGCCCTGAGTGGCGCCATCTTCGATCTCGGGAGTCCACAGAGGGTGGCACTACCTTAGTCCAACTTGGAGATCACCAGAGATTGCACCGCGGATTTGAAGTCGTTTGGGGGGTGGGGGGAGTAAATGTTTGATTTTCCTCAGGATGCTTGTTAGAAATGGGGGTCTCTAGTTGGCAATGGCTGGCCACTGTCCAAGTAGGGACCCTTCTTCCTAAGTCAGGGTAAGAGAGCCACACACTTTGATAACCCCTGCTCCACCCTGTGGTAACGTAGCACGAGCAGCTAGGCTTATCTCAGAGGCAGTGTGTAAAGCATTTATGATCATACACAGTTCCACAGTGAGGAACACTACAAAGGGACACCACACAAGTAGTTATAAAAAATAAGTATCTTTATATATAGACTTAACACAAGACCAATAACGATCAAAAAGCCACAATACTGTAAAATAGGATTATTCTTGAAAGGCTGTAAAAATAGTTCAAAGGGTGCAAAGAGGAGTTCAGTTCAAAGCAGTGGTCTCTGCGACCCTTTTACTCACAAAGTACCTGAGTTTCGTAGCAAAACCAACAAAATGTCGCAAAGAAGTGGTAGCGATGATTTTCCTCACGCGAGGCCGGCGATGCGTTAAATCCTTGCCGCAAGGGAGGATGATGCGCCGATCTGCTGATGCGTGCGGAGACGATGCGACCAACTTCTGCACGCTAGGCCGCCGATGCGATGACTCCTTGCCGCGAGGGAGGAGGCGATGCGACGATCCTGTTGCGTGTGCGATCAGATTGCGATGCGATGGCGCTCCGCGAGGGAGCGACGATCCGGATGCGATGCGATGAAAATGGCGGACGCCCGGCGTCCGCAATGCGATGTCGTGAAGCGATGATCTCTTTGGTTGCGAGCGCTCGGCGGCAGCAGCGCGATGATTTTTCGGGCGCTCTCAGCTGCGGCGGCTCGCAAACGTGCGGTTGCGATGATCTTTGGTTGCGAGTACTCAGCGGCAGGAGCGCGATGATTTTTCGGGCGCTCTCGGCTGCGGCGGCTCGCAAACGTGCGTTAGCGACGATTTCAGCACTCTCTTCTCTGTAGTTGAACTAGAGGCCCTGGAACTCACAGGAGCCTCACCTGCAGATAGAAATCCTCGCTGGGAGGAATCAGGAGGCTGGTGGTGAAGTCTGATGTGCCTGAGACTTCAGCAGGAGGCTAGCTCTTCTCCTAGCCCTTGGGTGATTGCTTTCTCAAGATTAATAAAAGTTCTCTCAAAGTCCTTTTCCCTCTTCTTCCAAGTCCAATGGTAACTACTGCACGCCAATCCAGGAAACAGCACACAAGCACAAGGACAGTCACCTCCTGCAGATTCCTTCAGTTACATGGACAGAGGTTCGTCTTGACATCCAGGAGCAATACAAATTGTAGGGGTTTGAGCACAGATATTTATACCCCAAAAGTCTTTGTTCTCAGAAACTACAAGTCACTGAACCCAGCCAGAACCAGTTCTGCTCAGTCCTGGAGCACTTTGTTTACCAGGCTGCATCCTTCCTTTCAGAAAGAGGGGGTCTGCTATCAGACGCACAGTAGGAGGTGGAGCCAGCATTCACCTTGCCAGGCACAGCCCTATTCAGGTCAAGGAACTACCCCTCCCCATACTCTAAATGCAGATCTCTCTATTCAACCCAGGTCTGACTCAGCCTGCCCTGTCCCTCCAAAACCAGACAGCCAATACACATAACAGCAGAGCACACTGGAAGGCTTAGGCAATAAAATACCTACTTTCTAAAAGTGGTATTTTCAAACACAGAATATAAAAATAAACTTCACTAAAAGATGTATTTTAATATTCTGAGCTCAGGCATACTAAATTCGTTTTTCTACCATGTTCCTGGGGTCAGTTAGGACTATAGCATGCAATAGTCAAACTGCCCACTCTGGCCTATGAGGAACAGGTAGCCTTACAGTAGTGAAAAACGAAATTGGGTGTAATTCACTACCAGGACATGCTACACACACCAAGGCATGTCCTACCTTACACATACAATGCACCCTACCATAGGGGTGACTTACATGATGCCAAGGGAAGGTTCAGGGGCCGGGAAGTGGGTGCACTTCACAGCCAAGATGGCAGTTCTGGACTGCACACAGACTCTGCAGTGGCAGGTCTGAGACACACTTTACAAGCTGCTTCTGTGGGTGGCGCAAACCAGCGCTGCAGGCCCACCAGCAGCATTTGGTTTACCAGCCCTGGGCACACACAGGCCACTCTACTAGGGACTAACAGATAAACCAAATAAGCCAATCATGGATGTACCAATTCACATAGTCATATTTACAAAGGGAGAGCATATGCACTTTAGCACTGATCAGCAGTGATAAAGTGCCCAGAGTCATAAAACCAACAAAAGCAGGTCAGAAAAAATACAGGAGGAAGGCAAAAAGTTGAGGGGTGACCCTGCAAAAAGGGCCATTTCCAACAATGCTCATTTGAAAGTTGGCTCCCTTGGTGAGGGCCGCAGTATGCTTCTGAATGTTCAGGCTCTTGTTGAGCATTATGCCCAAGGAACTCGTGGAGTCAATGATATGTGGTATGCAGTTAAGAGCTGTTAGCTGATTCATCCATTCAAAGATAACAGGAGAATGGTTGGGTGGGATGATTAAAAAAAATTCTGTTTTCAGAGCAGTAAGTTTGAGATGATTTAGAGTTAACCAATTTTGGGCTTTCAGTAGGGTAGAGTTGAGGGCGCTGATATCATCATGGGAGGAGTCTTTCAGGTACAATTGGGTATTGTCGGCATACATATGATAGTGGATATTGGATAGTTTTAAGATTTCAGTTAGAGGCTCCATGAACAGGTTGAAGAGAGTTTGAGAGAGTGTGGACCCTTGCGGAACCCCGAGATTGACTGAGGAAGGGTTAGAAAGAGATTGGTTGACCTTGAATCTTTGAGATCTATTGTGGAGAAAAGAAGCAAACCAATTAAGGATGGCCCCTGAAAACCCCATTCTATGTTCCAATAGGCCGAGTAAGCAGTCATGTTTGACTGTGTCGAAAGCTGACGATAGGTCGAGGAGGATCAGAAGGCAAGAATCGTTCTGATCCAGCATTTTGAGCGCATCATCAACAATGTGCGTGATGGCGGATTCTGTACTATGACCGTGAGGGAAGCCGGATTGAAATTGCTTAAGTAGTTGAAAGCGTTCTATGTGATTGCAAAGCAAGGTGGACGCACTTCTCAATGAGCTTGGCCAAGGTCGAAATGTTGGAGATTGGCGGAAGTTGTTAAGGTCGGTTTGGTCTGCTGGTGTCGGTTTTTTAAGAATGGGGGTAACCTGTCCAGCTTGAAGACAATCTGGGATAGAGCCTTGAATCAGTGAGGCATTGACAATCTTGGCCCAAAGAGGGAGTAGGAATAATTTGATCTCCTTGAAGAAATTCGATGGTAGATGGTCGTTGAAGTGGTTGGATGGTTTCAATGCTGGGAGCGTTTGGAGAATGATGTTATCGTCCAAGATTTCGAAAGCGCTCCAAGATGCATTGTTCTTGAGGGTAAGACCTGGAGTGAGCGACGGTGCCAAACATTGAGGGGGATATGAACTGATAGGAGGTGAGATTGGCAAGAGCTCCAAAGAAGTCTGCAGCTCAAGTTCCAATTTAGATGTCTTTCCGATGAAGAAAGAGGAAAAATGTTCACAATTCGGCAATGGGCATGATCCGATCCGGGGGATGTTGATATTGCTGTTCGATTGAGATTTGACGATTTCAAACAGTTTTTTGGGTCGTTTTTTTTTTTTTTTTGCTATGTTCAGTTGGTTTGTGAAAAAGTTAGCTTTGCATAGCCTTATTCATTTGTTATAGATATTCCTAAGTGATCTCAGATGTTTGAGATGATCAAGGGACGGCGAGGATCTCCAAATTCTTTCCGCCTGTCTCAGGTTCCTTATCTCATTATTTAGACTGCCGTTGTACCAGGGTTTGGAGACTTTGGAAGGTATTCTCTTTAACTGTAGAGGGGCGACCGTGCCTAGAATTCTTGTCATGGACCCATTGTAGTGTTCTGTGAAATTGTGGACGTTGGTCATAGCATCGGGGTGGGTAGTATGTTATTACTGAGGGTTGTCAAGGCATCAAGGTTAATGTTTCGCAATGATCTTTGCCAATGTGTTTTTTTTTTTTTTGGTTGAGGTTTGCTCGTGCTAATATATTCTGAGTTGTGGAATGTGATGCAGTGGTGATCAGTTCAGTCGTAAGGGACGATAGAATCAAGTTGAACGGATTTCGGATTGCCAATGATTAGGTCTAGGGTAGCTCCTGTGACGTGTGTGGGGCTATCACATATCTGGGTTAGACCGAATTCACTAAGGAAAGATTTGAGACCATCTACGGAAAGGTCATTTGAGTCATTCCAGTGGAGGTTAAAATCTCCAAGGAAGATCAGAGTGCATCTGCATTCGTAGAACATTTCCATAATCTGTTAAATAAAGGAAAGATTGCCTCTAGGGGGATGATAGAACAAGTGGAATTTGCAGACTTGTCTGGTTTTGCTCGCAACTTCGATGCATAGGTATTCATATGCAGTGAGAGCTGCAGACAGAAGTTGTGTAACCACAAGATTGCTGCGATAGATACAAGCAATACCCCCCTTGCCCGCAAGATCTGTCTAGCCTAATAATGTCCTAGCTAGGCAGGACGAGTAAGTCAAGGATAGGAGCAGAGGAGACATTAAGCAAGGTTTCAGTCAGCATTAGGAGATCCGGCTCTTGGTCGAGAATGAGGGCAGCGATATCTGCTGCGGTTTTTACAGCAGATCTGCAATTTAGGAGGATACATTTGAGATTCGAATTGGTGTTGACCGGGGGTTTGTGTGAGGTGGAGAGTAGTGTGAGGTTGTTGTTATTTAAGGCTCTAGGATTAGATCTGGGCTCTCTATGCGAGTCAGCCTTAATTGCCTCGATTTGACAGTGACAGAGAGTATTGTCAGTGAGTGTTGGGTCATAGGAGCGTAGGAGCGAGAGAATATCCTTGTCAGTCAGAGGGTGAGTTAATCTAATGGGTCGGGTAGGGTCATTGGGGAGGGGAAAGGTTTTCCATTTGAAGTGAGGGGGGTTGAGATTTGTAGAGAACTTTGAGAGGGGGTGATGTGCTGGAGGCCTAGAGTAGAGGTATGTGGGAAAGGTGAGGTTATGAATGTTTGAGTCGAAAGAGTTGCTTAGGCACCCCTTTTCCGCCAGATCCAAGGTGAGGAGTAGAATGCTTTTAACATCAGACTTGAGTTGTTGGATGGCCCGGGTGATCTCCTTCAGCGTGGAGCCAGGTGAGGAGTTGGAGTGGGGATCAGAGACTTGAGGCTGGAAGTTGTGTGGGTTGGGTGTGTTCAAGGGGATGGTCCTGGAAAGAGGTTGGCCAGTGAGAGCCGTCTGAGGCGAGGAAGGGTTACGAGTGGAGCGGGTTTTGACGGGCAGTAAAAGAGTGCACATTAAGTTGCTATATGAGGACTCTGGAGTGTGAGGGGTCTGACTGATATCAGGGGTTGGAAGTTCTGTACCGGATTGTGAGGAAGATGAGTCTATGATTAGGGTTTTGGGCCCGTTGATAGGGTTGTGAAAGGTCAAGGGTAAGGAAGGGGTGATTATGAGATTGTTAAAGGTGTGTGTCTCAGGGCTGGTTACTCTGGGAGAGCGGTGGGCATGAGGGCAGGTTTGGCGCATGATGGGGGGGGAGGGGCTGCTCAGACCCGGTAGATGGCGATGATGGGTTGGTGTCAAGTAAGCAGATATCATTGGTGATGTGAGCACTAACCACTAGCAAGTTAACCGCAAAATGGTAATTGGGCTTTATATTATTTTCAGATGGCGCATATTTCTATTTATAACAATGAGTGAAAAGCATTTGCCCTGATAATTTGGGGTCTTGATGAATAGGAGTCAATCACGCATACTGGGAACTCGATGATTTTCATATGTACGCCTTGAAGGATAATACTCAAGTTATGTTTTCTTGTCCCCTTCTCTGGTGTTTGTTGTCTATACAGGTCTCTTACTTGCGTTCCAAGGGATAGATTTCACTATTGGTTCTTTTCTTTGTCTTTACTTATGGCATAACTATACTCTTTGGTTTCTGTAGCCTCACCAGGCCCCTTTCCCAAAAACGTATTGAAATTTATGGAAATGTATTAACATTTATTTTTTTAAAAGTCCTATTTGTATATACTATTTGGTAACATATGAAAAGATTTCAAATTTTCTTAAGGTTATTTTTGTTATTGTCTTTGTATGCCTTGTTGACGTTTTATTTTATTCCCTGTTTGTCATCTGTTCCTTTGCATTTATTTTGTTAAAGTATGTACATGTTTTAAATTGTCTTGTGATACTTTGCTGTATATTCGTGTTTTTATACTATATCTATTTGCATACTTAACAGTCCTGATGAAGTTCACATGAGGTGAATGAAATGCGTTGGCTGTTCTGCTTGTTGTACAAGAATAATAAAGAACATTCTGAACAATACAAGACGGAATTGGACTGATATTTGTGAATAATAACTGTGCTGTGCACTTCACATAAATTGGTAGCACGCTTATTATGCCATCTTCCACCCCTATCGAATTCAGTACACATTTTAAGAAGCCTACATTGGCTGCCAATAAAAAAGCGTGTACGATTTAAACTTCTCTGTTGGCCCACAAGTCTCTGTGTGGCAATGGTCCTCAGTATCTACAGAATAAACTAAACTGGTATGCCGCCACTAGGAGTCTCGGGTCCAGCGGGAAATACCTGCTACATCCCTATCGTACTCGTACCGCCAGAAATGGGGGCAGATCATTTTCATACTTAGCCCCCCAATACTGGAACCAGCTCCCATCACATCTCCGTGCTAACACGGATTATAGACGTTTCAAAAAAGCTCTTAAAACATGGATGTTTAATCTGTCTTAGTTTATTTTAAATATCCTTACCTTAGCTCCTGTCTGAATATTCGCTACAGCGCCTAGAGACCCTTTCCGGGTGATTTGCAGCGCTCAATAAATATCAAATAATAATAAATACCTCAGAGAGTGAGGAAACTGTCAATGGCAGTTGTGCTCTACATGTGATGGAAAGTGTATTGAGTTTGAGTGGTAAGTCTCGCAATAAGGAGGGTGTGGCTTGGTAAGATGCGCTTCCACAGAGCTCCCGCTGGCAGAATATTAATCTGACTGATACTACTCAAAACTGCTTGCCTCAGGTCAGCGCTGACCCCCCCGAACTGTCTCCCCCCCCATTTGCTTCCTGTTTTGTGATGTCCATGTCCCTGAGAAGCAAAGACCCGGACTGCAGGGCAGAGCCGGCATGCTCGGATCAAGGCCCAGAAATCATTGGAGCACTGGGAGCCCATGAGAGGAGAGCGCCCGGGGTTGCTGCCACCCTGTTGCTCTGCTAGCCGATCTCCAACTCACCTGGAGTACCCTGGTGACGGCCTGGAGGCACAGACATGATTGGAGCCTCCCCGGCGGGCACCAGGCGCCTGGCTGGAACATCGCTGGCTCGCTGTGTTGTGTAGTTCCCAGGAATCCCCAGGACCTGCGCATTTTGGATGACCTAAACTGAGGGCTTGGTGTACAAACAGACTCCGGACACCCCCACATGTTATGTCAGCCGTTAGACCAGCTAGCTCTGCAGTGCCACTACCACTCCCCTGTATCATACAGTGGTGTAGGTAGTTTTTGCAACCACTGATTTTCTTGGCATGTTGTTAAGTACCCTCTGGACCCCATATAGGTGATTGACCCAACTGCTGCCCGCACCTAATACCCTTGCTGTTAAGGATTGCTTTATGTCCCGGTTTTTCCTTTCCACCACCGAATTGCCCTTCGGTTGGTAGGGGGAGGAGTATCCCAAGGCTATGCCCATACTTCCCATGGCTTCCTTGTAAGCCTGTGAGCAGAACGCAGGGCCATGGTCGTAATGTAACATGGCAATTGCGTATGTCCCGATGAAGACTCGCAAATCCTTTATAACTGTTCGGGCGTCAGCCGAACGCTGAGGCCAAACCCATAGAAATCTAGAGCATGAATACACTGCCACCAAGATATACTTGTAGGCCCCATCTGAATTTAGGGGCCGCAGTGGTCCAAATAGACACATGCGAGGGTTCTGTCTGAAATGAGTAGTGGTGTCTGCGGTGGCCGTACGATGGTGGAACCCTTCATCTGTTGACAGATGTCGCACTTTAGTATATAACCCTTGGTCTGTTTAGTCAAACCTGGACACCAGTATTGCTGCTTTAACAATGAAATTGTTGCAGTGACTCCTGCGTGTGCTGAGCCCAGACCCTCGTGTGCAGCTAGAATTAAACCTAATATGTGATCCATGTTTGGTATGACTCTATCCTCCACTCCTGGATATCTAATTTATAGGATTATTTGAGTGGAAAGCCTTTTGGCACGGCAGAGCCGTTTTTGGAGGCGTTAACAGCTATCATTATGTCTCCCTCTATCCTTGTACTAGAACGAGTGATTGCAGCAACAGCAGCAGTTCGCAGTGTCGCCTTGGCGGCTTCTTCAGCCAGTTAATTCCCTTCAACGTGTATATCAACTCGCTGATGACTTCAAGGTGTGAATAGCTTGAGCCAGTGGCAGGCCTTCTTTCAGCTTTGTCACTTGTTTCCATAACAATTTATGCTTGATTGTGCAACCCTTGGAATCTTTAAACCCATTCTGGCCCCAGTAATGAAGATATTCATTATAAGACTGTACACAGTAGAACGAATCGCACACTATCAGTGTGGGGGAATTCCCGATCCGTATATTGTAGTGCTAATATCAGGGCTTTTAGTTCTGCCAGCTGCGCTGTGCAGTCTCCTAGAGACTGCGTAGTCATATTGCCGGGATGGAATTTACTGTCCCGCATACATCCCTTTACGATAGCACAAGCTGCGCTATATTGTTGTTTACTTCCAATGGCAGGCTGAGCAAAACAGTCAGTGTAAATGATGTATTCATATTTTTCTAGAGGCAAGATTTCATTCGGCAGAGGGTATTCTTGTTCGTACTGCAGAAATGCTTGTATTCTCAGTGTAAGATCATATTTGTAATCTACATCTGTTGCAGTGTGAGAATTAGCCCATTGTATCCATCGTGGATGCAACGCTTTTGCTTTTGGAATGCTCGCTTTGGTCACAGCTTCTAAAGTTGGTACCAGGGTAACAACGATTATGCGTTTCCGCTGTGCTAGCGCTCTATCTCTCACTACAGCAGTCGGTACTGCTGTCAATATTTTTTCTGTCGCTGCGAATCGCATTTCAGCATTTGTGTATAAATGTGATTTGTATGCATTCAGGACTGTCTCCCCTTCGTTGAAAGTGATGTATGTATATCCTGATAAACCCCGGCATACCCGGATCACCAAGTTGGTAGAATTGACACATGTGTGCAAATGTTTTGATGCTATCATGGCTGCCTGAACGGAACGTAGAGTATCTGTATGTTCCTGTGTCCATTGATGTGCTGTGAAATCAGGTCTGATTAAGTCGTAAAAAGGTTTTACTCTTTCTGCGTAATCCAGAATATATGTTCTGCCAAAATTTAGAAATCCTAAAATGGATTGCAAACCTGTCAGTAACTTCGGAGGTTGAAGCAGGGCGCTCTATTCTAAAAAGTTGGCTGACCGGCTCTTGCCTTCACTTGATAGCTCATATCCCAAAAATAGGACATTTAGATGGGCAATTTTTGATTTCTTGAAATTAAATTTATAGCCCAGGTTGGCGAACCCCTCAATTATGATGTTCATCCTGCACAAGTGTTCAAGTAATTCATCGTCCGTTAGATAGATGTCATCTACGTAGGGCACTGCCTCCTTGTCACATGTTTGTAATAACTCTGACACTCTTGCCGAGAATAGCCCCGGGCTGTTCTTATACCTTTGGGGCAAACAACAAAATTGATGCTGAGTGCCGAGGGCAGAAAATGCTGTCAAATATCTGCTTTCTGGAGCAATATTTTGGCCGAAGAATCCATTTGAGATATCTAATTTTGTTTTGTATTTCTTCCGCACAATGTTATTCATTAATGCAGCACTATGTGTGTTTTGAACTGCAAATGTTCGTGTGCATGTGCTTAAATGTCGGTAATCCAAAACTAGACGATATGAGTTGTCAAGTTTCACTACGGGAAACAAAGGATTGTTCATTGAAGAGGTGCAAGTCTCAATGACACCTTGGTATTAGAGTTGGTCTAAAATTTCTTTGACCTGTCTTCTTGCATCGTTTTTAATAGGGTACAGTCTCTGTGGATTTGGAGTAGATTTTAATGGGATATCGTGGTGAGTAGATTCCACGTCCCACCCTACCTGGTTATGGTATAAAGCCGGAGTTAGCGCTAGCGCCTACTCCTGCGCGTATGAATGTTGTAAAGAATCTGGAACGAGGCCGGAGAAAGCAGGCACAAAATGACGCTTTCCCCTTTTGGGCAATCCCTCACAAATTCTGGCGGCCAATCTTTTTCTGCTAACAGGATGTCATATCCATATGTTAAGTTCTCCCAAAAGAGACCTTTAACTTTTTTTGAGATGTCCCCCTCTACTTGGAGTGTAATTTTGTATAGTCTATGTGGGACACTAACTCTTGCATCAGGTGTTTCCACCGTGATATGTTCATTCAATACTGCTGTCACCAGAAAATCCTTCAGGTTCTGGTGAGCTATTGTTACTTCCGCCGCGCTGTCTAGCATAGTCTGAGCAAATTCTCTGTTGAGAAGCTGAGTCCTCAGTAACCTGGGCATGTCTAATTTTCAAGCCAGCTACTTTCTTCTTTTTGAATTGAGGTTTGTTTTAGGTTGATCTTCCTGTTTGATAATGTGATCTGAATTGCGATGTGTTTCCCTTTTCTCTCTTGGTCGATCTTCCGATTTTTGTTCCCGATCGCCCGTCCTTCTCCGAGTATTTTGATGAACTATGAAAGGAACGAAAGGAGCGTGTGGCCTGTAAGGTTTCCTAATATTATCACGATTTCTAAGGTTATACCTCTTTTCAGAGGACTCCCTTTGGGGAGACCCACCCCTTGATTGAGAATTCTTTTCTTTATTGTTATTTTTTGATTACTTGTTATCCCATTTCATTTTAGAAGAGGGTGCTTGTTTCGAGCTGTCCTTCTCTGGACCACCCGCCATTTGTGGTTTCCCAGGTTTGGCTCCCAAACTATCTCTACCTAATGTAGCATAGGTTTCTTCGATAATTTTTGGTAACTCTCACTCCTTATTTATAGGAGCTACTTCCCTTAGGCAGTGGTGTATGGCCACTGCTGCTGCCTCCCCTTTTATGTTGCTCAGCATAATTGCAGAGACTTGGGCAAAATTTCCCATCAGTTTCATCCCGAAGTCTTAGGCAGGTCCTGCCCCATTCTCATTCTGTATCTGTTTCAATACTTCTGGAATGACTGCTATGGAAGGGGTACCGTGTATTCTGATGTATACAGCAGCAAAGATTGTTCCCCATGTGGTACAATCCTCGATCAAGGGAACCATCCCCATTGGCAAGCAAGTGGTTAACATTCTATGCTTTTCCTGCGGACCCGTATGGGGAAATACTGCTTCCAGCTGTGCATTTTTTTTGTGCTATCCAGAATGGAATTTGCTCACGTTTGGAGGGGATTGTCCCCCTTATTGATTTCAGTGTCTGTGGGTTAATTGTGGGTGTGGTCTGATGTGGACAAGCTGGAGTATTTCTCGCAGGTTGGACTGTTAAAGCTGTTAAAGTTTGCATGACAAATTGAGCAATGTGTCTGTATAACCGGACTACATCTTTGTATAGTGCACGGACTTCGTCTATTGATAGTGTATCTATCTCAGGATGTGGAGTGTATGCCTCTTAGACTGGCAAGGTCGCTCCTTCTGTTCTGAGTGGACCAAGTCTTACGACAGATGTGTGTGGGAGGGCACCTTTAAACCAGTTTCTGTGTTGCTGGTAAGTTAACAGGACTTCTATGTCTTCGTATGGAAAGTATTCTTCCGGTAGTTCGACTATAATGTATGCGTGCAACAATTTAGTCTGTGGATCTACAGGCGGGAACTGAACCCAAGAATAGAATACCTCTGATCTGAACACCTTGTGTGCCTCAATCATGAAGGTAGCACAGCCACCTGTTGCGGGTACGCCGTGTTCTAACAATTTCCTAGTGACTGCATGTCTGTAGTTTTCTGAAATATTGAGGGCGTTTACAAATTCGTCTTCCACCAACCCAGAACTGCTACTCGTGGTAGCAGTGGTAGTAGTCATTTTTTCAAAAGGAGAAGTAAGGAAAAAAAAAAAGAAAAAAAAAAATATATATATATATATATATATATCACTGAAAAAACCATAGGTTTCAGGCACGTTATAGTTAGAAATTAGCATTTAAAAAACCTTACAAATTCACTGAAAAAACCATAGGTTTTAGGGACAGTTATAGTTACTTGGACATTGCACTCGTACAAAACCCGTGAAATTCCCCCGTTATAGTTAGTTCAGCTAACTATAACTCGCGCCCCGCAATGCACTGCTGATGACGTCACATATTACATCACTCATGACATGGTCAGTGACATCACTGATGACATCACTGATGACATCTCAAATGACATCACTGATGACATCATGCAGTGACTGTGTGTTTCTGTAAAGTTTAAATATGTTTAATATATATAGGGAAAGGCGTATTGAACAATGAGTGGGTGTATAAGCGTCTGAATGGATGATTTAGTAGGTGCGTGACTGAGTCTATAAGTGAGTGATTAAACGTATCTTACTAAATGCATGGGTTAGTGACTAAACTGTGTGAATGTCTGTATCCGTCTGTTTGTTGGTGTGTAAGTGGATGCATGGATTTGCGAATAGCTACATGAGTGTCTATATGGGTTATTGATTGGTTCTCTGAGTATCTGTATGGCTGCCTGAGTGTTTGTGTGGGTGGGGTGTGTGTGACTCTGTACATAGATGTGTGAGTGGGTGATTCACTGGGTGCATGATTTGAAGAGTGCGTCTGTGATGGACTGCTTGGGTGGGTGAGTGTGTGTATGGGTGTGTTAGTGAGTGAATGTATATCTCAGTGGTACATGTGCGAGTAACTACATATGTAAAAGGAAGTATATATGTGTGTTAGAGTATTTAAAAGGCTATACGTGAGAGTGTGTGATTGTGAGAGTGGCTGTATGGATGCGTGTGTGCTTGTATCAGTTATTGTATAAGAGTGTAAGAATGTGCTAGTATTTGTATGAGTTATTGAGCTGGTGTGTGTATAACTCTATAGGTGAGTAAATGGGTGTGTGATTAATTTTTTGCATGACTGACTAGGTGTGTGAGTACCTCTATGGATGAGTGGGGGTGTGTCAGTGTTTATATAGGTGTATGAGTGCAGATCATAGTCCTGTACTGAGTGACCGTAAGTATGAGTGACTGTACAGGTGAGTGAGTGGATGTGTGTGTAGACCTAAGAATCAGTGAGTGGGTATGTAGTTATTTGTATTGGAGTGTCTATGGTTTTGAGAATGGCAGTCTGTAATTTAGAGTGGGTGTATCAAAAGTTATATTAGGGTGTGAGAAGATGCATGAAATTATCACATGCATGATGTCATCAGTGATGTCATCTGTGATGTCATCAGTGATGTCATCAGTGATGTCACTGACCATGTCATGAGTGATGTAATATGTGACGTCATCAGCACTGCATTGCGGGGGCACAAGTTATAGTTAGCTGAACTAACTATAACGGGGGAATTTCACGGGTTTTGTACGAGTGCAATGTCCAACTAACTATAACTGTCCCTAAAACCTATGGTTTTTTCAGTGAATTTGTAAGGTTTTTTAAATGCTAATTTCTAACTATAACGTGCCTGAAACCTATGGGTTTTTCAGTGAATTTCAAAGGTTTTTTAAATGCTAATTTCTAACTATAACATGTCTGAAACCTATGGTTTTTTCAGTGAATTTCAAAGGTTTTTTAAATGCTAATTTCTAACTATAACGCCCCTAAAACCTATGGTTTTTTCAGTGAATTTCAAAGGTTTTGTAAACGACAATTTTTAAATGTATTAATTGTTATATTTATTTTTTTGATACTGATTTACTACATTTTTTAAAACTATTTATTTTTAGATATTTTATTTTTTAAATTACATTGTAATTACATTATACATTACATTACAAAATATACTTTCTCAGAATGAATTACTTTAGTTTAAATACTTTGCAAATAGGCAATAGAGTTTTAAGTACAGTAGTTACAGTTGTTGCAATGGGCAACACAATTTCAAACACAATGCAACATTGAGCTCAATGTGAATTTCTAGTTAAATGCAATTAGTTACTTTATGGATTACTTTTCTAACCACAGGACTGGATCCTAGATTCAGTCCTGGGACATCTCCTGTAAACAGTTGAGTAAAAGCGTTTTGGTTACAGTAGTGATTTTTAAGGAATATTATTGTATTTTAAAAGTTGACACTTAGAAACTTTTTCTCATAGAATCACCAATGTTATCCTATGGAAGGAAATTCACTTAGCAGGTAAAAACTGTTATCGTTACTTTTTCTTACTCAGTGTTGGATCCTGGATCCAGCACTGGTGCATCTCCTGTAAACAGTTGAAAGAATGCGTTTAAGTCATACAGGCGATTTTTAAGGAATATTTGTAGTTTGTGAAAACCGACACTTTGAAACTTTTCTGCTGAAAACCAGACAATGGATTCCTATGGAAGGAAATACAAGTTACTGGTAAGTACGGTTAGAATTACTTTTCAGGGTCAGTGCTGGGCTAAAAGATGCAGCACTGGGTTCTCTCCTGATAACAGGTGAGTAAATCGGAATTCGTATTTCGGCTGATTTTAGAGGAATATTTGTATGTTTCAAAAATCGACACTTAGAAACTTTTTCAGCAAAAAGCAGGCAATGATATCCTATGGAAGGAAATTCAAGTTACTGGTAAATACGGTTAAAATTACTTTTCAGGATCAGTACTGGGCTGAAAGATGCAGCACTGAGGTCTCTCCTGATAACAGGTGAGTAAATCGGAATTCGTAGTTCGGCTGATTTTAGAGAAATATTTGTATGTTTCAAAAATCAACACTTAGAAACTTTTTCAGCAAAAAGCAGGCAATGATATCCTATGGAAGGAAATTCAAGTTACTGGTAAGTACGGTTAAAATTACTTTTCAGGATCAGTACTGGGCTGAAAGATGCAGCACTGAGGTCTCTCCTGATAACAGGTGAGTAAATCGGAATTCGTAGTTGGGCTGATTTTAGAGGATTATTTGCACAATGGTGAAGGAAGGGGGTGGGGCCTGAGGTGACATGTCTGCAAACACGCCCCGTGGCGCGTTTTAAGTTGGGGGATTAAGTCCCCTTGAATCATGAGGGTCCCTGAGGTCCAACTAACCCACCCTGTACCTCCAGTATGTGCCAGGGAGCTGCATTGCAGAGAGGTGTTCAGAGGCCACGCCCCTTTTTACAACACTCTGCAACGCAGCTCCGTGGCGCTTACTGGAGGTACCTGGTGGGCTAGTTGGCCCCTAGGGACCCTCAGGATTGAAGAGGAATTAATTCCCCATCTTAAAACGCGCCACGGGGCCTGTTTGCACACATGTCACCTGAAGCCCCGCCCCCTCCCTTCACCACTGTGTAAACGCGCCCCGTGGCGCGTTTTAAGTTGGGGGATTAAGTCCCCTTGAATTCTGAGGGTCCCTGGAGTCCAACTAGCCCACCAGGTACTTCTAAAAAGCGCCACAGAGCTGCGTTGCAGAGAGGTGTAAAAAGGGGCGTGGCCTCTGTACACCTCTCTGCAACGCAGCCCCTAGCGCAACCTGGAAGGTTCCTGGTGGGCTAGTTGGCTCCAGGGACCCCCAGTATTCAAGGGGAATTACTTCCCCTTCTTAAAACGCGCCAGGGGCGCGTTTGCAGAGTACTGCAGGGAGGGGGGCGGGTCCTCCGGCACGATGCCGGTTGTTTTTTTGGTTTTTTTTTAATGGCAGGGGGGCTGCGTGGCCCCCCTTCCCTTGGCCACTTTTGGCCCTGGGGTCCCCATCCCCCGGGGCCTGAGCATTTTTTCTTTTTTTTTAAATAAAAAAAAAAAACGGGAAGGGGGCCGCGTGGCCCCCCTTCCCTGGGCCTGTATTGGCCCCAGGGACCCCATCCCCCGGGGCATGCCCTCGATTTTTATTTTTAAAATTTGGAGGGGGGCTGTGTGGCCCCCCTCCTCAGGCCATTTAAGGCCCCGGGGACCCCATCCCCCGGGGCCGGCCTTGCCCTTTTTTTTTTTTTTTTTTTTAATTATATGGGGAGGGGGCTGCGTGGCCCCCCTCCCTGGCCACTTATGGCCCCGGGGACCCCATCCCCCGGGGCCTGGCCTCTGGTTGGGGACTGTGGGGGGGTCCCCAATCCCCCCACAGTCCCAGCCGGCTCCCCGTGTACTACGGGAGCCGGCATTGCTTTTCCACATGGGGAGCAGCTAACATGCTGCTCCCCATGTGGAAAAGCAATTCGGTTTGCATTTTGAAAGAGAGAGCAGGTTTCCTGCTCTCTCTTTCAAAATGCAAACCAAGTTTGCTATGACAGGACGGGAGCCACGAGGCTCCCGTCCTGTCATAGCAAACTACAGTGTCCCGGGGGTAGGCACCCCGGGACACTGCAGGAGCCGGCCCTGGGGGGTGGCGGTCCCCAGGGCCATCAAGGGCTCCAGGAGGGGGGCCGCGCGGCCCCCCTCCCAACTTCTTTAAAGCCCCGGGGAGGTGGTGGTCCCCGGGGCACTGGGGGTCCGTAACGGACCCTCATTTTTTATTTCTTAGTGCCCCGGGGAGGTGGCGGTCCCCGGGGCGTGTGGGGGGGCTGGAGCCCCCCCCACACAGGTTAAAAAAAATAATAAAATAAAGAAGCCCCGGGGAGGTGGCGGTCCCCGGGGCAGCGGGAGGGCCAAGAGCCCTCCCGCACCAGTTTTTGTTAAAGCCCCGGGGGGTGGCGGTCCCCGGGGCTTGGGGGGCCCTTAGAGGCCCCCCATACATAAATTTAACCCCCCCACCATGCCCCCGGGACTTGGCCCTCCCGGGGGCAAATTAACATCGAAACGCGGGAGACGGCGCTTCGATTTTTTTTTTTTTCGGCAGGATCCGCGCACCCTGAGCGCATCCTGCCAATTTTATTTTTTTAAAAAAATGCTTTTTTTTGCCCAAGGGGTCCTTGTGGGACCCCCTGAGCAGGCCTAGGGGGTTAGGGTGTTTCTACCCTGCCCCCTTTTTGCGCTTTGCATACTTGTTTCTGTCCCTCGGTTCTACCGAGGGACAAAATGGCTGCCAACACTTCCTGAATCGGAATGTTGACAGCCAGATGACAGCCAATTAGCATGCAGCTAGTGATCGGGACGGTGCGCGCAGGGTGCGCTGAGGATACGCGGATCCGACGCGCCCATAGATATATATGTGACTTTACTTGTGAATTTCTCAGGAACTACTGAATGGATTTACACCATTTAAGCAAAAGGCACGACACTGAACTAAGGGCTACCTCTTTGCCAAATTTGGTGTAATTCCGTTCAGCAGTTCGGGCTGTAGCTGCGACTAAAGGTTCCTATGGAAAAATGAATGGGGAAAACGCGTTTTGGGATCCCCCTTTTTTCTCGGCCCCCGCTTGACGAATCAACCCGAGACTTTCAGGGTAGGAGCGGAGCGCCCCAACAAGTTGGAAACTTTCGCGAAGATTCGTCAACCGGCGCCAACGTTATTTCAAATAGAATGTCGCAGATTTCCTATGGATAATAGGTCCTAACTATAACTATCTACTGGCGACCGCCAGTAGATAATATATATATATATATACAGTACATTGTTTGTGCAAATGTGTTATACAAATGCTATCTATGCTTGACAAGCTATTGAGTCATAATTGTATTTGACTTAAATTACTATATTTTTCTGGCACAGGGTTTATGCATTTTGAATTACTTTTTCAGGCATTTGCCTAGTAATCCAGAGGGTGAATACATTATGGTATGTTGCTTGGTGATGAACTTAGCTGTAGATTTTTTCTATGTTCATGCTTTTAAGGATTATAAATACTTCCCACAAAATGGCCCAGATCAGGTGATCAAGGCTGCTGCGCAGCCGAAACGCGTCCTGTTTGTCCGGTGTACCGTGATGGATTAAACAAGAACATTCAGTACTGTTCCTGAGTGCCGTCTCTTCACTGATACATGAGGTTTTCTGTGGTATGTATGTATGTATATATATATATATATATATATTATATATATATATTCACTGAAAAAAACAGGTTTTAGGGAAAGTTATAGTTAGTTGGACATTTCACTCGTACAAAACCAGAGAAATTCCCCCGTTATAGTTAGTTCAGCTAACTATAACTCGCGCCCGCAATGCACTGCTGATGACGTCACATATTACATTACTCATGACATGGTCAGTGACATCACTGATGACATCTCTTTAAAGTTTAAATATGTTTTATATATATGGTGAAAGCCGTATTGAAGAATGAGTGGGTGTATAAGTGTCTGAATGGATGATTTAGTAGGAGCGTGAATGACTCTATAAGTGAGTGATTAATCGTATCTTACTGAATGCATGGGTTAGTGACTAAACTGTGTGAATGTCTGTATCCGTCTGTCTGTTGGTGTGTAAGCGGCTGCATGGGTTTTTGAATAGCTACATGAGTGTCTATATGGGTTATTGATTGGTTGTCTGAGTATCTGTATGGGTGCCTGAGTGTTTGTGTGGGTGGGGTGTGTGTGACTCTGTGCATAGATGTGTGAGTGGGTGATTCACTGGGTGCATGGTTTCAAGAGTGCATCTGTGATGGACTGTATGGGTGGGTGAGTGTGTGTATGGGTGTGTTAGTGAGTGAATGTATATCTCAGTGGTACATGTGTGAGTAACTACATATGTGAAAGGCAGTATATATGTGTGTTGGAGTATATAAATGGCTATAAGTGAGAGTGTGTGATTGTGAGAGTGGCTGTATGGACGAGTGTGTGCTTGTATCAGTAATTGTATAAGAGCGTAAGAATGTGCTAGTATTTGTATGAGTAAGTGAGCTGGTGTGTGTATAACTGTATAGGTGAGTAAATGGCAGTGTGATTAATTATTTGCATGACTGACTAGGTGTGTGAGTACCTCTATGGATGAGTGGCGGTGTGTGAGTGTCTATATAGGTGTATGAGTGCATATGATAGTCCTGTACTGAGTGACCAAAAGTATGAGTGACTGTACGGGTGAGTGAGTGGATGTGTGTGTAAACCTAAGAATCAGTGAGTGGGTATGTAGTTATTGGTGTTGGAGTGTCTATGATTTTGAGAATGGCAGTCTGTAATTTAGAGTGGGTGTATCAAAGGTTATATTAGGGTGTGTTGGACTTGGCCCTTTTGCCCTGAATTTTTTCGCTTGTGTGACAATAAAATATGGTGTGTCTGAACAGAACATAACAAATGCTGTGTAATATGGTACACCCTGTTAGCGCCGCCATTTTAGAAAAGCACTGTGGAAAAATGTCACTGTTAAAATGGACGCCATGCCTGCCTGCCCATGTGACGCCTGACTGAGGTGGGTTGGCAGCCTAGTGGTTTGTCCCCCAGCGCCCCCTGCTTTTGGAGGGAAGCGTCGCACCGAGGGTGCTCTACTCCTCCCCTGAACCAGTTAGAACCGGTTCCGGAGAGAACCTTCTGGCTGCCATGTGAGGAGACTGAGGCAGTGCAGAGCCTGGACTGAAGGGGAAGGGACCTTCTGCCAGGGGAGACCGCCACATTGGGCCTGTGTGCTGGCCCCTGTGCCCATCTACACCCCCTGTTGGCCCCAGGGCCAATGAAGAGACATTGCCGGAGTGGAGGCTGCTGTGCTGGCAGGATTGCCACCCTACCGGAGGATGACCGTTCTGAGGAGCTGCTGCTTCGGGACTGGTGAGCCGCCCTACTAGCCACTGATCTCGCCCTGCATTACATGTCGCTTGGCCTCTAGCGCCGGTGAGCGCTATATCTGCGGTGCCAGAAGAAGGGAGAGGGTGCCTGCAGCGCTGGATTGCCAGAGCGCTACTTACCCTGGGGGACCCTGGAGGTGGGAGCGCTGCCTGTGCCTGCCTGCATGAAGAGGAGGGCTGATGCCTGCACCCTAGCGCTGTGCCCTGGAGTCTGGAGAGCGCTGTAACCCCCCCTGAAGACACTGTCTGCAAAGCGCTGTGGGGGACTGTGTAGCGCTAAGAAGGGGAGCGCTGCTCATGTGCTGCTGAGGGGAGCCGATTCCTCCAAGTGGCGGGTGCCCACCCCGCTGGTGTGCTTATACGAGGAGGGAGCCTACCCCTCTGTGAGGAAAAGAGGTGTGTGGCTGAAGAAACGGGTGCCTACCCCGAAACTTGTCCTTGTTGGAAGGCGGGAGCCCACCCCGCGCTTCTAACGTGCCCAGGATCACCGCCGCGGCCGTGAGGGGAAGCGCTGACAAGGAGAGCGGGAGCCCACCCCGCATTTGTGGTCCTTCGCGGGTGCCCACCCCGCGTTATTACTTTTAAAAAATACAGCGGGAGCCTACCCCGCGTGTGTGCTTGTGCTGGGAGGGAGCCTACCCCTCTGTGAGGAGAAGAGGAGTTGCCTGGAGTCACCGCCGGCCCGGGAGACCCAGGAGCGCTGCGCGGGCTTCCCCGTGACGTCAGGGGAGCCGCGCTGGGATTGGCGCTGGTGAGAGCGCGTGGGGGAAGTCTCGCCCCCGCAAGCGAGGAAGTCGAAGGAGGTCGTCTGGAGCCTCGCGGGCTCCGGAGTAAAGTCCCGGGCCCCACTAGGGGTGGCCCGGGTGAAGAGAGTCCCGGAGTAGAAGAACCGGAGCGGGAGCCCACCCCGCCGGTCCGTGTCCCGCAAGAGGAGCGGGAGGAGTCTGGAGCCTCACAGGCTCACCGTCGAAGTCCCGGTTCCCAGGAGGGGGCCCGGGTGAGGCAGAGAGGCGCTGCTGACGGCGGGGCTCCCTGAGCTGAGGAGAGCCCCGCGTGTGACGAGAGGCCAGCGGCTGCGGGGAGCATCAGCCGCCTACCAAGGGAGGCCGTCGGGAGCCTCGCGGGCGCCGCCGGAGTCGTGTGGAGCCTCGCCGGCTCCAGGACAAAGTCCCGGTTCCCAGGAAGGGCCCCGGGTGAAGAGTGGAGTGCCGCCTGAAGCAGCACGACGCCTGCAGGAGAGCCGGTGAGTGGGGCCTTGAGAGGGTTGGGGGGTTGGTCGAGGCACGGTGTCGGTGCCTTTCCCCCAGTGGTCCCAGGCCCTCGAGGAGAAGGGCCCCCGGGGTCAGAGCTGCGCCGGTCTTGGTTCGCACAGCTGCCCCGCTGGACAGTGGGCAGCTGCAACGTGCCGCCACCTTTGGTTTGGGAGCTCCGGAGGGGGACTCAAAGAGAATTGCAGGTGCCAGGAGGGGCCCCAGAAGGGCCCGTGTGGACGTCCTGCACAGCTGCCCCGCCTGCCAGTGGGCAGCTGCCTTGAAAGAACCAGTAGCAGCAGGGAGGGGGCAACGGGGCACATTGCCGGTGCCCGCCCCCGGTGTCGGGCGGATACGTACAGCTGCCCCGTCTGACAGTGGGCAGCTGCGACGTAGGAGGCGCTTTATGTTTAGGGGGCCCCAGAGGCACCGGAAGTGCCAGTGACCCTTGTGGACACCCAGCGGCACCGCAGTAGCGAGTCGCTGCAACGATTGGGCACATTTACCCTGCCCTTGACTTGGTCGGGGGGGTGGTGTCGGGGCACATTGTCGGTGCCCGCCTTCCCCCCTGTGTTGCACTGACTTTACAGCTGCCCCGGATAACAGTGGGCAGCTGCAACGTTGAGAGGCATTGTCCTACCAGGGGCCCGGGAGTGGGGCTCCCCTGTGTAGAGTGGCGCGCAGGCTAATCTGCCGCGAGGGGCATGCCAGGCGTGTAAGGCCTATTGTGTTATGCTCCTGATTCCTGCCTGTTTATGTTCTAGGGCCAATTCCAGAGTGGTGTGCCTCCGATGGGGGCATGCTGTGGTTATCCTTGCGAGGCCTGTTGCCTCACCTGATTCATGGCTGAAATGAGATCCTAATGTGTTTCCAGGCCTCATGTTTTCAGGCTACTGCAAAGGTGCTTTATTCTCGCACCCAGTATTACTAGTGGACTTTCATTCCCCTTTGTACTTATAATGATTCCGGCAGCGACCCGATTGGCGCTGCCCTGTACATAGTCCCCACTGTTTTATGTATACCGGGTGCCGGTTGGCGCCGTGTTACCAATGTGGTTTACCATCTGCTAAGCTGTTGCCCAATACAGATGCTATTTTTCTTACTCCAACTGGTGTAGTCTCCTTTTTGTAGTGTGCCTGGTGTGTCGCCTGTGTGTGCTGCGCGGATGCTTTACACATTTCCTCCTAGTTTAGCCTTCCCGCTCCGCACCACGCTACCCCGTTTCCAACAGGGTGTGAGAAGATGCATCAAATTATCACATGGATGATGTCATCAGTGATGTCATTTGAGATGTCATTAGTGATGTCATCAGGGATGTCACTGACCATGTCATGAGTGATGTAATATGTGACGTCATCAGCAGTGCATTGCGGGGGCGCGAGTTATAGTTAGCTGAACTAACTATAACGGGGGAATTTCTCTGGTTTTGTACGAGTGAAATGTCCAACTAACTATAACTTTCCCTAAAACCTATGGTTTTTTCAGTGAATTTCAAAGGTTTTTTAAATGCTAATTTCTAACTATAACGTGCCTGAAACCTATGGTTTTTTCAGTGAATTTCAAAGGTTTTTTAAATGCTAGTTTCTAACTATGCCTACAGAGGTAGGACACGTGAAGAAAGAAGAAAAACGCACAGAAAGAAGCAAAATAAATGCAGAAAGAAGCAACAGAAGTTCACAAAGATGAAGAAAAGTGCAGGAAGAAGCAAGACATGTCCAGAAAGAACAAACAGAGGAGCAGAAAGAGGCCTTGTTGCAAAATCATCCTGTGCCCACAACTTTTTCAGACGGGTACTGGTGGTAACTGACTGACTAACCAGGCCTAGAGCCAGTGCTTTGCTAAAAGACACTTAGAATACAGTGAAAACACCTACATACACTAGGGAACACTGTGCGTTGGGGTACCCCTGTGATTAGCATGACCTCCTCTGTAAGGCCTTAGTACATAATAGGGCAGAGGCATTAAAACTACCTCTAAGTCAGAGGTGCAGAAATATGCTACTTTGAGGCATTAAAACTACCTCTAAGTCAGAGGTGCAGAAATATGCTACTTTAACTAGTAGTCGCGTTTGTAGAGTGGTGGAGAAAGGGTGCTGGGCATCCAACCAACGCTCAGCAATTCCGTTGTGTAGGACTTACAGGAGGTACCAGGAGGGATTCTTGGCCCCCAAACTCCCTCAGGACTAAATTGGACTTCATTCTCCATCCCGTAGTCTGCCACGAGGCACGTTTGCAGAGTGGTAGAGAAAGGGGGCCATGACCTCCGAAGACGTCTTAGCAATCGCACTGTGTGGAACTTACTGGAGGTAACAAGAGGGGTAGTTGGCCCCCAAGGACATCCTTGGGGGCCAACTTCCCAAACTATTACCTCCAGTCAGTCCCACACAGCAGCACTGGTAAGTACTCGTACCAGGCCACGCCCACTTTGCCCACCACTCTACAACCGCGCTCCCTGGCGCTCTTTTGGATGGGGATTGAAGTCCCCTTCACTGCTGGGGGTCGTTTAGGGGCCGACTAGCCTACCTTTTACCTCCAGTAAGCCGCACGCAGTCGGATTGGTGAAAGGTAGACAAAGGCTATGCCCCTTTCTCCACCACACTGCAAACGCGCCCCTGGCGCGTTGTAAGTTGGGGGATTAAGTCCCCTTGAATCCTGAGGGTCCCTGGGGTCCAACTAGCCCACTAGGTACCTCCAGTAAGCGCCACAGAGCTGCATTGCAGAGAGGTGTAAAAGGGGCATGGCCTGGACCACCTCTCTGCAACGCAGCGCAGTGGCGTTTACTGGAAGCACCAGGTGGGCTAGTTGGACCCCAGGGGCCCTCAAGATTGAAAGGGAATTTATTCCCCAACTTAAAACGTGCCACAGGGCGTGTTTGCACACATGTCACCTCAGGCCCCGCCCCTCCCTTCACCACTGTGCAAACGCACCCGTGGCGCGTTTTAAGTTGGAGGATAAAATCCCCTTGAATCCTGAGGGTCCCTGGGGTCCAACTAGCCCACCAGGAACCTCCAGTAAGTGCCACAGAGCTGCATTGCAGAGAGGTGTAAAAGGGGCGTGGCCTGGACCACCTCTCAGCAACACAGGCCTGTGGCGCTTACTGGAGACATTGTCCATTGCATAAGGCTTCCACGAAAGAAATCACGCAAATGGACAAAGGCTCGGGTATGTCCCGCCTTAT
The DNA here is from genome assembly GCA_963921515.1 of Calotriton arnoldi. Classification (NCBI taxonomy): domain Eukaryota; kingdom Metazoa; phylum Chordata; class Amphibia; order Caudata; family Salamandridae; genus Calotriton; species Calotriton arnoldi. The sequence continues at coordinate 364,551 of CAWUFW010014359.1, read as the reverse complement.
CTTTAAATGTCCCCTCCCATGGCCTAGGGGTCGCGGGAGCACGCATGGTGCCATCTGTTCTGGATCAGGTTTCCGTGCGCACCACTCCCGGGCTTGTCTAATGAGCTTTCACTTGTTCAGGGGCCATCTGTTTTTTTTCCCTAATGCCCCTTGGCAACTCGATCAGCGGCGCGTTCAGGGGCCATCTGTCTTTTTTTTCCTAATGTGGTTTAATTTAACCCTAAGGTGAGCTGCAAATAGATGCAGGTTTCTGATAAGCTCACAAGTACATATAAACACAAGCGCGCAAACACATGATTAAAAGCGCTTACTCACACAAGATTATGCAGACACAAGCACACACCCACATGCTTCTAATCACTCACGCACATACAAGTACAGGCGCAAAGAAGTGCACAGACACATGCTTTTAAGCCCTTACGCGCACACAAGTACATGCACACACATGCTTACGCAGTCTCTCACTCACATAAGCAATGGGCAGAATCTGAAGCAGTCCCTATGTGTTCTACATTTTACTGTTTCCTGTGAGCCTCTGTGCTAACCCCAATGAGAGCTGTAGATACATGCAGGTTTCTAATAAGCTAACAAGTGCATATAAACACAAGCACGCAAACACATGCTTCAAAGTGCTCACACACACAAGATTATGCACATGCAAGCACACACACATGCTTCTAAGCACTCATGCACACACAACAGTACCTGCACACACAAGCATGCACACACATGCTACTGTGCACTCACGCACACACAAGTACATATAGACACAAGGGTGCACAAACATGCTTCTAAGCACTCACGCACACACAAGTACAGGCGCACACATACACATGCTTCTAAGCACTCATGCACACAAGAACATGCACATACATGCTTCTTAGTACTCATGGACACACAATTACATGCATACAAGCACACACACATCCTTCTACGTACTCATGCACAGACAAGTACATAATGACACATCCATGCACACACGTTTGTGCTTTTTTGAGCAGTGGTGCGCGCAGGGGCCATCTGTTTTTAGGTCGAGTCGAGCCTAGCCTCCGTGACCTACGCGGCTTCAAAACCAGAACTAAGCATAAATAGCAAAAGTTTTCTCAGCTTTAGTTGTATATGCCACAATAGGGAGTTGCTGTTTACTCCATGCAACTTCTTCAACAGCACTTACAATTTACATTGAAACGGGGCCCATTAGACGTTCATCCTTATCAAGTGCACTTGTAGATAGTGCAAATTAAACAAAAAACGGTGTGTCATACATGCAAACGATTTCCAGGCAGTTTTATACTGAAATATATGCAGTTTGGAATAGCTCACTAGAAACTGGGCACATTAAACATTTATCCTTATCAACTGCAATTAGAACCTTAGAACTACCGGCCAAATGAACACCGCATTCCTCACTATACCATTTTGTGTTCAAATGCCAGTATATGCCTCAATAGGAAGTTGCTGCTTACTCCATGCAACTCTTTCATAAACACCTCCATAATCTGTGCAACTCCTTCATAAACACCTCCATAATCTGTGCGGCTTCAAAACCAGAACTAAGCATAAATAGTAAAAGTTTTCTCAGCTTCAGCTTTATGTGCCACAATAGGGAGTTACTGTTTAGTCCATGCAACTCCTTCAACTGCACTTACAATTTGTATTAAAACGGGCCCATTAGACGTTCATCCTTATCAAGTGCACTTAAAACATTACAACTACCGGCCAAAGTAACACCGCATTCCTCACTATACCATTTTCATTTTAAATGCCAGTATGTGCCACAATATGGAGTTGCTGTTTACTCCATGCAACTCTTTCAACAGCACTTACAATTTATATTAAAACGGGGCCCATTAGACGTTCATCCTTATCAAGTGCACTTAAAACATTATATATAAAGTGACAAATGGTTATAACACTTTTTTAATTATAATTTATAACTTTTAAACATGCTGCACAACATTCACAATGCTCTGCAACACATATTAAAAACATTAACAAAGCCAATAGCTCTCTATAAACACTTATAAGGCCCCCAAGGCGAGACCTATTGACTATGCCAATGATTGTTTTTCTTTAGTGGCCATCTTGGGAGACTTATTTGTTATCAAGTTTCCTAATTTCCTCATTTACTGCAGTCTCCTCAGTAGGAAATGCTTTCAGTATTTTACTTTGATTCCATCAAGAAGGCATTCAGATGTGTCTTACATTTGCCATAAATTCAGAATTTTAGCACTCTAGTTGCTCATTAGATCACTGTACTAAAGCTACTGCTCACCAGGGAGTTAACTGGAAGTCTGCTGCTGGTATTGAAAGTTCATGTTTCAGCCTGCACTATATAAAACTACAAAAAAAAAAAAAGGATAAAAAGTGTTTTCCCCACTTCTGTCATTGGGCTATACGTGGGCTACATCTGGGTGAAATTTGTGCTACATTTGGGCTCCTTTTTCTCTGGTGGCCATCTTGGGAGACTTCAATTAAATTAATTAAACTTTATTCGATCTGATTTAGAAACCTAGATCATAAAAGTGTACATAAAAACAGTAAATCCTCTTTCTTAATACAATGCAGTGAGAATTAATTAAAACCAGTAGGTAAAAACGGGTGTTACAAAGCCCGGTTCAGAGCAACTTCAGGTTAACAAAATAGTAAAGTTCAATGTTTCGCAAGATCAATCTCATGTACTTCGTGCAAAATACGCAATAAGGGGTCCAAGTAAGATGCAACGCTCCAATACCTGACCAGTCTGCACTATATAAAACTGCAAAAAAACTAAAAATAATAAGTGTTTTCCACACTTCTGTCATTGGGCTATATGTGGGCTATAGGTGGGTGATATTTGGGCTACATTTGGGCTCTTTTTTCTCTGGGGGCCATCTTGGGATACTTATTTGTTATGAAGTTTCCTAATTTCCTCATATACTGCAGTCTCTTCAGTAGGAAATGCTTTCAGTTTTTTACTTTGATTCCATCAAGAAGGCATTCAGATGTGTCACACATTTGCCATAAATTCAGAATGTTAGCACTCTAGTTGCTCATTAGATCACTGTAGTAAAGCTACAGCTCACCAGGGAGTTAACTGGAAGTCTACTGCTGGTATTGAAAGTGATTGTTTCAGTCTGCATGTCAGAATTTTCTAATAAAATAGAAGAGGATTTGAGATCTCACTTAAAACATGCCCTAATTTTTCTTTCTGCAGCACTAATTTCTATGGCAAAATAAACCCCCTCATTTTGTTCCTTTTTAAATTAAATGTATTAAGTGTTACCAGTTTATTCCAATCAAGATGGCTTCAGGTGTGCCATAATTTTGTCATAAGTAAGACTGTTGGCGCTCTAGTTGTTCTTTAGAACACTCTGGGAAGCTGCATTAGAACACAAAGGAATCAACTGACAGTCTCTGCCCTTGTTGGATGTACTTGTTTTACTGAGAATGTCAGACTTCATTCTCACATGACTGAGAAAGATAATGTGAATTTACAGAAAATATGCTCTCACTTTAGCTTCTGGAGCACCTTCCAAACCTCTGTGGGACAAGCATGAGAAAATTGTTTTCTCTCAAACATGATTCATGATATCACAGCAGAAGGTTTTTCACAGGGTAAAATCATCTTCGAACACACCACAATTCCTAAAATTAATATGGCACCATCAACAAATGAATTCTAATGTAACTAAAGTCTGTTATCACCCTTTATAGTTCTCCTTTTGGTGACCCTCAAAATCTTCTATTCACTACAATGCATTTCATTGGGGTGCTATCATGTATATCGGTCCCAAGGTGGCTGCCAACAATTCTTGGAAGATGTGCTGACAGCCAATCAGATCTCATGATGTCATGTGTGGTTAGGCTCCGCCCAGATATATAAATGTTTTTTTCCTTTAATATCTCAGCAACTACTGAACGGAATTACACCATTTAAGCAAAAGGCATGACTCTGAACCAAGGTCTACCTTTCTGCCAAATTTGGTGTAATTCCGTTCAGCAGTTCGGACTGTAGCTGCGGCTAAAGGTCCCTATGAAAAATTGCATGGGGAAAACACGTTTTGGGACCCCCCTTTTTTCTCGGCCCCCGCTTGTCGAATCACCACGAGACTTTCAGGATAGGAGCGGACCGGAGCGGGCCACGAGTTTGAAAAATTTCGGGAAGATTCGCCGACCGGCGCCAAAGTTATTCCAAATAGAATGTTGCGGATTTCCTATGGATAATAGGTCCTAACTATAACTATCTACTGGCGACCGCCAGTAGATTATATATATATATATATATATATATATATACGCACGCATGCTTGGGTTTTGCACAATGTAGGAACTTTCTATCTGTACAAGCTTGTTTAAACCTTCAGCCAATACACAGGGTATATCTGCTCAGCTGAGGCGGATTTCCTTTCCACTTCAGACGTCTTTGAATAGTGTGAGTAGGGCTCTCTGAGAAAGCACGACTGAACTACTCCGATTTTAACTGTTAATATAAGAACCAAACCAGCGTTGGCGGCGCCATGTCATGTAGTTCCCAGGAATCCCCAGGACCTGCGTGCTTTGGATGCCCTAGACTGTGGGCTTTGTGAACAAACAGACTCCGGACACCCCCGCAGGTTATGTCAGCCATTAGATCAGCTAGGTCTACAGTGCCACTACCGCCCCCTTGTATCTTAGAGTGGTGTAGGTAGTTATTGGCAACCACTGAACATGACAACCCTGATTCCTCGGGTATCGTGGAAAACAGTACAGTACTTTTCGCTCAGTCACTCGTGCTTGCTTATTCTCAGAAAATACACAGGATGGCGAGTAGGACGTTTTCAATAAGTATTTATTGGTCCAGCATCCGTCTTGTGTAAAACATATTTGCTGCGACAATCGGGAGACAGGAGCATACTAAAGAAATTGCAAGTACCAATATAGTAAACAGTAGGTTCATTTCTACCATAGTGCTAAGAAGGTGAACTGATATAGTTCAGGTAAGACCGTAGCACTTGCTTACTCCTAAAATGTGCTCCCTACGTAATTTGCCTTAATGTACCAAGCCTAGATATGTAGATGTAGCATGTATATGTGCATATGTATGTAGGTAGCCAAGAATCCCCTAGGGAAGCTCCAACCCCCTCACCTGATGGTAGAGAACGAAGGACCCCGTCTCTGCTCCGAGGATGACACCCCGCAAGGGAAGTCAGACCGCTGCGTGTCGAAGATTCAGCATGCAGGACCCCGTGTCAGCTTGGAAGGAATTCTCCTCTAATTTGCAGGGGGAATAAGGGTCTTGTATACTAGAGTGGTCACTCCAGGGTTTCTTCTAGAATACATATGTTTTGAAAACAATCATGAATGTTTTCAAACAAACATAAATGTTTATCAAAACAAATGCGATCATGGCCTGTTGGCCAAGGATGAAAAAAGTGGTGACCCTTATACAGACTAACTATGACGTGCCTGGGGACATGTTTATGTACGTCAGGTACAGCGTTATTATGATACTATACCAGGAGCCTGTTTACGAAGCGACAATGCTAACTTCTGGGTAAAAGGTCACCCTTTATTTATTATTTATTTATTTATTAATTTATAAAGCGCCAGAATCGACCCCTGAAGGGGTATCTCTGCGCTCGGGACGGGGCACCTTAGAGGAACTCACTGCTAAAAAATAGAATCAAAATCAGGAGCAGAAAAGAAAAGTCTTGAGCTGTTTCCTAAAGAGGGAATATTCCGTGCACTGTCTAAGCTGCACAGGAAGCTTATTCCAGAAACAGGGGCCTAAATAAGAAAGCGACTTCCCACCTTGTCTGGACCGTTTGATTCTAGGCACTGCAAGGAGGGATTGAGATCCTGAGCGGAGAGACCGCTGAGGTATATAGGGAGTACATTTATCTGTAAGATAGCTAGGGCCAGAATTGGACAAGGCCCTGTGTATGGTGCAACAGATTTTAAATTGTACTCGTTCTCGTATAGGGAGCCAGTGAAGCTTAAAGAGCAAAGGCCGAGAGGCTGTCCTGGGTGGGGCGTTCAGGATCAAACGTGCTGCCGTATTCTGAACAACCTGCAATCTATTAAGAGCAGCCTCATTAGCACTCAGCAATAGGCTGTTGCAATAATCCAGGCGGCTTAAAATAAGCGCCTGGGTTAGCGTCTTCCTGGATGAATCAGGAAGCAAGGGAAGGATGCGGCGCAGTAGGCCCAACACATGGAAACAGGAGCCAGCTGTCTGTGCAGCGTGCTCCTTCATGGTAAGGGTCTGCTCCAGACGAACACCCAAGTTTTTTACACAGGACTTAGGGACGGGGGCGGTACCCAGATCTGTGGGCCGCCAGTTGGGGGTCCACAGAAATTGAGCCTCCCCAAAAAGCATAATCTCCGTCTTCCCCACATTGCACTGAAGAAAGTTACTCCTCATCCACTGCGCAATGTTTCTCATTCCCAAAGAGAAAGCAGCCTGTACCGAGGGCATAAATTTTGCGAATGGAAAAAGCAGCTGGGTATCGTCCGCATAGGAGACGGGAATAAACCCGCTACTCCTTAACAGATTGGCCAAGGGAGCCACATAGATGTTAAACAAAGTCGGGCTCAAACAAGAGCCCTGTGGTACTCCCTTGGACAATTCTGATACAGCGGAACGATACGAACCAAGGTTAACCGCCTGTGATCGGGATGAGAGAAAACTTGTCAACCACTGTAAAGCCAAATCTCTGAGCCCAATCAGAACCCTTCAGAACGTTATTGTCGTGTGGACAGGACAATGTATGTAAAACTGGATATGCATGACCGGACTAACCTAACAAACATGACAGCTGCCACAATCAACGTGGAGTCTTGTTCGTTATCGGAATTAACCAGACAAATCGCTCGACCAACTATGAACGGCCATGCACCACCACCCACAGAATCGAGAAAGAGCTATCAATCCTTTCCGTGTCCGGGCCGGGTGAGATTTCCCCGTGTTACGCGACCCCTAGCGTCCACAGAGGTGGACGAAACGCGTTGGCTGGTTTTAAAGGATTTGTTGTGAAGATTAAAGAATACTTTGGACACAAATTGACTTGATGGATTATATCTTTTTGGAAATCACTTTAGGTTGGTGCATCTCACAATTGTGGAAAAATTAACTTTGGTCAGCGTGATCACTCCCTGGGAACAGCGGGAGAAGTGGAGGTGCACACCAAACAATTGCATATGTTTTAATATGGACTATAAATGGGGAATCATTGAGGGAGGTGCGGTTGTATCATGGGCTTGCTGTTTCAACTTTTTGGTGTTAAGTCCGCCAAATATTGTCATGCGTCTGTCTTCCCTTTATGAAGTCAGATTGATCAGGGTGGATTAGTGCGGGTATTAGGTTTTCTATTTGTGTGACCAGTATGGCTCAGAACAGTTTAGCATCTAAGTTTAATAGGGCAATTGGTCTGTAGGAGGCGCAATTCTGGGGTTTTTTCCCCACCTTGGGAATGATGGTGACAACCGCCTCAGCCATGTAAGTCGACACCTTGGCATCTTCCGCTATTGTGTTGAACAAAGAGGTGAGGTATAAGCTCTGACGCGTATGTTTTATAAAAGTGTGTCATCAGCCCATCAGGCCCAGGGGCTTTGTGTGGCTTGAGTTTCGAGATTGCCTTCCCTACTTCCTCGGGCGTGATCGGGCCGTTTAGTTGGTCATTATTCGAGGGCGGGACTTGGGGCAGAACTAGAGAATCTAAGTAATGTTGTTGCATAACTTTATCTGGGGATGTGCCTGTGTAAAGGTCCTTATAAAAAAAAAACAAATATGCTCGCCTTTACTTCATCTGAGTGTGTTAAGGTACCGTCCTCCCCGCAAATACCCCCTATGTATTCTCGTTCCCTTTTTTCACGTAGCTGTCTAGCCAGATGAGTCCCCACTTTGTCTCCCTGGGCGTATGATATCGGGCGGAGCCGCAATAGAGTATTCTGTCCTATTTGTATAGATCGCCTTGATTTTCCCTTTCAGTGCACAGAGCTGTCGATGCAATATCCTAGAGGGCGCCTTCTTATGGTCTCTCTCTACTCTCTGTAGTTCGGCCTCCAACTCCATCCTTTCCTTAGCCCAGCGCTTATTCAGTGTGGAGTTCAATTCAATGCATTTGCCTGAGGACTGCTTTAAACGCGCCCCAGTTGTTTTGGGGTGATGTGGCCTGGGGTTGGTTTAACTCAAAGTGTTAATTAATTGTTGCTCTCAGTTCATCCTGTAACACCCTGTCCCTGGTTACCGACATTGGGAAGTACCATCTACGTGTGCCTGCCCCGATGCATCCCCACGAGAGGCTGATTGTCACTAAACTATGATCCGATATAGTGATTGGGAGTATCTTCGCTGCTTGGAGGGAGCCCAGTAGGGATTGGCTTATAAAGATGTGGTCCAACCTTGAATAAGTCGAATGTACGTGTGAAAAGAAGGTGTAATCTTTTGTGTCTGGGTATAAAGTCCACCACGCATCCTTTAGACCCAAGGCATGTGTTTTCTGTTTGATTCCTTTGGGAAAATTGCTTGTGGTCGCCCTGTGGGGGTGGGTACTGTCCATCTCCGCATGCCAGGTTAGATTAAAGTCACCCATAAGAACCGTTGGACCTTCTGCGAACCCACCTATCAGGTCTAGTAGGGAGGTCAAAAATGCTGGCTGTCCAACGTTGGGTGCGTAAGCAGAGATGAATGTGCATAGCCTGCCTCTCAGATTCCCCTTTACCATGATTACCCTGCCTTCTTTGTCTGCCTTTATGGCTTCGGGTTGGAATGTTGCCGTATTATGGAACAAGAGTGCGACTCCCTTCTGTTTAGAGCTAGCTGATGATCTATAGGGTAACTTTTGTGGCGAAGTCTTAGCTCCTCGGATTTTTAAAGGTGTGTTTCCTGCAACGATATCACCTCGAACCGATGGTCTGCCAGGTATTTCCATATTTTTTTACCTTTTGAGGGGCGAGTTCAGACCTTTAATATACCATGAGGCTATTGAAACCATCTTGTAGTCACCCCCCCCCACCTCCTCTCATGCGTCTCCTGTGCGACCGGTTGGCCCCGGAGAGATCCCTTGTAATCCCTTCCTACCTGATTTACCCGACCGTCCCTTATGACCACCACCAAATCCCCCCCTCCCCCTAAAACAAAGAGAACAAGAAACCCAGGAAAACTTATACTGAGTACCCAACGGGGCCTCAGCAGGTACACTCTTAGAGATTGAAATCATGGTAGCGGGCTGCCTTGGACAGTGCCCGCAGCCCCGACAGTTGGTTGCTTTGTGCATAGATAACCAAATAAGAATTTATGTTAGGCTATAGTCCATCGTGGAAAGACGTTTGTGGGTGTCGTGTAGAGAAGGCTTTGTCGACATTTCGCCCTTAGTTTTGCGCACCCCTGTGCGGTGCTGTCCTGTTATAGAAAGGAGACCTGCGCCGTGGACCTCGTCATCCTTTCGTCGCGCCCTTCCCTCTCGTGTGGCCCTGGCCGTCCTCCACTTCAGGGGTATGGAGACCCAGAATACGAAGTCCTTCCTCTAGGTCGGAGATGTGGTGAGATTTGTTGTTGAATTCGAAGGTCAGACCAAAGGGGAATGTCCACCTGTACCTCAAGTTGCCGTCTCGGAGCTTAGATGTTATTGGTCGGAGTTGTTGTCTGCGCGCCAATGTGGAAGGAGCCAGATCCTGTAACCTTGGAAAGAAATCTCATCTTTCATTTTTGCTGCCTGTAAAATCGCTTCTTTTGAAGGAATGAAGCTTAACAAGGATGTTGCGGGTACGTCTCCATTCCCCCGACTGCGGAGTCCCCACACGGTGGCCCTATCAATCTTAATCTTCATCAGGTGCGGCCTTAGAATCTCGGCAAACAGCCCCTTGACAAAGGCTTCTAGGTCCGGCCTCTCCGCACCTTCTTCTAGGTACCTAATTCTATTTTCTAAATCTTCGGCCTTCAGGATCACCTGTTGAAGCTGCGTCTGGAGTTCCTGTTCTTTCTGCTCACCACCGGACCTCTTCAGCGCGCTGCTCCGCATCGACCATGCGCCCTCGCTCACCTCCTCGGCCAGTCGGGTAGGTTTCCGACTTCTTGTATGGGCGTGCTCCGGGGCCGCACAACCTTCAGGCTTGCGAGGGCACTTCCCTGCTGCGGGCAGTCTGTTGTCGGCCCCCCTGCAGTCAGAGCGCTTCTTTTGCTGGTGTGTTGCTCGTCTTTTGGGCAGACGCACGTCCGCTGGTTTTCACACGCTCCTCCGCTTCCAAACAGACACGGCCATCGACACCATTTTGTGTGCTCCGCTCCGCACCACTTCAGGAATTAACATAAATCCACGCCATCTGCGAGCCGGATTTGGTCTCCCGTGCTCCCTTTACAGCCACTCCACCTTCCGGACTGTTTTTTGGCGAACTCTGGCTATCTCGGATCTGTGTCCGACAGGTATGAGGCACCGGAGCTGGTGTGGATCACGTCCACCCAGCCGTCTTGCCCGGCCACGCCCCCACAGTTGTCCATTTTTAATATAATCGGGAACTGGGCTGCTTCTCTTGACATGACAGACAGGAATTTAAACATGTAGCCGCCACTCAAACAAGATTGGGCTTTGTTGTATCGGTCCACTTTGAGACACGAATGTAGTCAAGCATAAGATGCTGTAAGCTGACTCATTGACATTGTTATAATGGGCTGCTCTCTCTGAGTGAAGGGGTTTCACCTGTAAATATGGATTTACAGTTGTTTTTTAATGCACTGGGTAAAGGTCATTGTGGAGGTCTTATTTTGTCCTAAAAATATGGGTTTTACGAGTAGCTTGTTGCCAATGAGTGTCATTTTTTAATCGAGGGGTTAGTAGGTCACAGATTTGTGTTGGGTAAAAGCATGTTACGATTTGCATGTAGTATGCAATCATTTCAATGCACTAGGCAGAATGTTTACAGCGTTTGTAGGTGCATTAGTTTTGTCAGTTTAGTTAAGGTCATGTTGATGATACTGATGGGTTCTTTTATGAAATCTTGTATTTTAGATACCCCTGAGGAAGGGAATCATCCCAAAATGCATAGGGTACTTTTAAAAATACTGAGACATGTGAACTCACTCGTGGTACTGTGCAAAGCCTGGAAGGGGAATTTTTGAAAATAAAGTGTAAAATGAATTGGAGAATTATGGAAACTTTGTGAATAAAATACGAGAAAATGTTGACCAAAATGAAGATTAAATTGAGATAAACTGGCTAAAGATTTTGGAGTCTTTTGATTCATGTATGTATATGGCTAAGCAGCCGGTTTGGCGACCTGATTGAGGCATACAAAAAACACAGGAGAGAGAAAGGGTTTTTCACGAGTTGGAAGGGAATACTCCTGGTCCCCTTAAAGCAAAGTAAACAAACAGTGGGAGGAGTACTCCCAGGAGACAACTCAATGTCTCCGAAGTATTGGGAGAGGTGCACAAGAAGGGAAGTTCTCCTTTCTTAAGAAGACCCCTCACTCACCAACCTAGTTGGTGACATGCTTCATCATTGGGGTCTCACCCGAATAGCCAAATGCTATCCGGGTGTGCTTCAACACCTGATTGCAGTGGAGCAGGTTATTTTTTTTGGGGCAAGTGAGTGTAAAGTGATTAAAAATTGGCCAGATATAACTCACAATTATTCTGGAGCAACTGGACAATATTAAAAATGTTGGTAAGATGCCGTTCTCGGTTAAATTGACCTCCGGTATCTCTATAGTGAAAAAAATGTGCATAAAAAGGTCTACATGTTTCAACCTGAAGATGATAGTACCAGGTTTTCGTCAGGACCAGTGAACGTGTTCCGGGCGGTATACACTCGCTAAGGTGTACCCTGCCCTTGATCACTACAACCTAACCATGTACTCACAGTCAGGCGTCCTTTCGTCCAATTTGTAGAAAGGAGAAAATCTGAAAAGACAAACATATAATCACAAGCAAACACAATACGTAGCTGTAATGTAGTGTCTAGAGGGTAAAGTGCTCCTTACACTTCCAAGTGTGTGTATCAAGAACGTGAGAACTATACACATCTTGACATGTGCCTCATAGAACAAGAGGCAGTAATTGGTAGTACACAATTTGCGCACACTCAATCGAGTGACAAAATCAGTCACTAAGGAATAAAATACACCCCACTGCTAGCATTCATGCTGGTGGGTGTCTGTGCACTCAGGCTGGCCAGTGACGCCGTGAAGTGCATATGTATCAATCAACACACGGCGATATCAATTGGGCCCGTGAGTATATATTACACCACTTGTGTCATTCATTAAAAGTGGGTGTCTACGCTCTCATACAGATCGGTGAGGGCGTAAGAGTAAATGCATGCATGCTGGATATAACAGCGCTGTACTCATGGTGCCTAGGATCAAAGTTGGAGGAAAAATGGGGAGCTTACTAAAGACGCGACGTTGCGTGCCTCATGGGAGTCGGGGTCATGGTGCTTGCTCAGTTTCACGATCTAGATAAACGAGCGTAACAAAAGAGATGGAATACTAACTCATGCGGCGAGTATCCGGAAAGGGAATTTAAACGGTGCCCACCCGCATCTGGTTAGTGTCACGTGACCACGACGACACGCCCCGGTCTCGCACCCGGAAGCGCTTCGCATTTAATCAGCGAGGACGCTCCGCTGCGGTGATCCTCGGGGAGCTGTGGCTGGTCCTTAGGGTAGGCGCAGCAGCCGGTGACTGGGCTCCACGCAGTAAGTACACTAACCAGATGCGGGTGGGCACCGCTTATATTCCCTTTCCGCATAATAGGGGGTTTACTCACCCCAAGGAAGGGACCTATTGGTCCCAACCTACACACCCCTATAATGCCTATACATTTAGTATTTAGGGGCGACCATGAACCTTGCCTCCTCAGATTGAAGAAAAAGAAAGAAGTAGGACCAAAGAGCCGTGCTGAGGTAGGAAGAGGAGGAGGACTACTGCTTTGGCCCCAGCCCTACCAGCCTGTCCCGACTTCGACCTGCACCCAGGAAAACCCTAGCGTGTCCAGCAGCCATCAGTCACCCAGAACCCGGAGGACCGGCTCTGCCCTTCCTAAACAGACTCTGTCTCCCATGAGCACCGGATTTGCTCAACCTAAAAGACTCCAACACAGAACCCGGATCTAGCCGAATCCGCGGTTCTGCACCACTCTGCACCCGACTCCCACTGCCCGAGTTTGAGAGGCACAACACCACAAGGAGGTATCCCCAGTGATCCTGACCTGGGATCTCGTGATCCCTGACCTGCCTCCTGGCCCCTGCACCTCAACCTGAGGGGTCCCCCCTGACCGGAGCTGGTAAGAACACCCAACACCAAAAGACACCCCTGCACCCGATGCCTCACGACCTTGGGTTGCCCAACCGACGGTGTCCAGGTATCCCTCATCCCTCCAACTTACCTCTCTTGCCGGTGGTTGCCCTAAGGAAACCTCCTTGACCAAGCCTGCAGCCCTTCTTTTGAACCGGAGATCTCCATTTAAACCAACAGGCCTCTTGAGGTCTTCTTGGCACCCTGCATCTGGCCGCCTCCATGCTGCTGGTGGTGCAGCTCTTGTGCTGATTGTAGGACCCTGCAGTGCTGATCCTAACCCCAGGTGCCTTGCTCCCACAACCGAGTGGCCTGCTCATAAGCAGCCCCTGACCGAAGGCCCCCTAGCCCCTTTTGCTAACATTGGGCCCCTGCACGCTGCACCTGGCTGCTCTAGTGCCACTGGTGGTGCAACTTGAGTGCCTCTGTGAACCTTGGGGATCCTTCGTTCTAGCCCCCCAACAACTATTCTTGCAGGTAGTTTACTTACCTGCAATCCAATAACATTCTTTCCTTCTATAGGAACCCATGTTGTGATTTTTCTTCCAAAAACGTTCTGTGTTGAAATGACTGTTGTATGGTCTGCGGTGTGATAGCTAGGCGGTAAGCACCCATTAGTACGCGGACATTAGTCTGCGTACCATTACTACGCAAGCGTTACAATGCATGCGATGTAACAACACGTAGCCTTTAATACGCAAGTTGTTACCCAGCCAGACTAGTGTTTAATTTGTCCACATTTGCAGCTAGCACTGCCGGGGAGCCCTGAGTTGTTCTCAGCTGTCGTGTCTATCTCCGCCCGGGCCTCCCTCTGTTCTCAGTTTGCACCGTTCTGTGCCGAGCGCTGTCATCAGAGAACCGGGCGATTTTTATTTATTTATTTTTGTTTTTGCTTTATTTCGTGGTAGGAATAATAACTCAACGAAGCGCCCAGTGGGCAATGTGGTCGTCTCGATCTGCGACAACCCCCTTGCAGTACCCGCACTTTTCTTTCTCCAAAAGCTCTACTAGGAGCCCCCTCCAGCACTGTGACGTCACTACTGTGGTCCCGGGGCTCCCGGTGATGCATCATTTTTTCCCCAACCAAGTTAATCCCACTGTCGTCCAGGTCACTGGCTCCCTGGTGGGGCAGAGTTGCGGTCTGCACTGGAAGCAGCCACAGTTGTCTTGCCCTCTTGCCTTACTGTTCCTCGGCCTGTCCCTGGGGGGCTGCATCCCCCGCCCCCACACACATGGCTTCGAGAGACATACAAGAGGCAGTGCACCCCATGCTGGGGCAGGCAGCGCACTGACCAGATTAACTCCAGCGCCGTTCTGCTCCGCTCCAAGCCCTTGGTGTCCTGATCTCTGGTAGGCCGGCTGGACTGGGACAGACGGGCACGCAGTTGGGCCCTGTAAACGGGATCATACGATTGCGGGACAGTTGAGCTGTGAGGTCAGGCCTGGGTGTTGGAGTCGGGCTGTTCCAGTGCCAGCAGCGGAGAAGCGGGAGGCAGCTAAAACAAAGCTGGAGTCTCCTGCCTCAGGCTGGTCTATTGGCATGCATAGCAGTGACTAACACCACCGCACAGTTCGAGGTGGCACAGACCTTTTCAAATCATAGCTTGCCTAGCTGTGACCTAAACGAGTGCCTCTCACTCGCAGCTTTCCAATGCAGCCGTGCTTACTGCTCATGTAACCAGGGCAGTCGAGTGAGTCTGGTAGTCACTCAGCTGATTATAATTAAATTATGAATGTCTTCCACACTGCTTGATCTATTTTCTTAAATTTTGGCTTGAGTCTGATAAATGAAAGCTGTTTAACAATATTTTTTATGCTTTGCAGCAGTTAAATTAGAGTTTCTTGTTGCTCAAATAGGTGTCATTCTGATATTTGTGTTTCCTTTGTATTCATTGCTTGATTTTGCTCGCAAGGAAAGTGTCACTCATAGTCTTTGAAATGTCACTCATAATTACACTGAAATTATGAACATGTCACACAAGGCACTCTAAAACCTTGGCAGCTATGTCCCTATAGGAAATGGACTTTACAGTGGAACACAGACCTGGGATCGCCAATGCAGATGGACTTTCCAGGTTCTTCCACTTGGATGATTAAGACTTTATTGGGAAAGGTTGTTATCACCCCCTTTTGTTGGGGGAGGGATTGTTTAGGAAAGTGCCCCTTTTTGCATGGTTACACCCTAACGTTTTGCCAGATACCCGATGCCAACTTGACTGAATGTTTGTTTTGATCCTGCTAACCAGTCCCTAGCACCTGTGTTCCTTCCCGAAACGGTATCTTTGTACCCACAATTGGCACATCCCTGGCCACAGGTAAACCCCTTGTAAAAGGTACAGTGGGTACTAAGGGCACTGTGACCAGGGAAGGCCTCTAAGGGCTGCAGCACCTATTGTGTCACCCCTAGAGACCCTGCACCTTAACATCCACAGACTGCCATTGCAGGTTGCATGTTTTGTTGCAGAGAAAAGTGAAGAGTCAACACAAAAGAACTTGCAATGTATACGATTTTAACTGCTGCTGTTAAACTTTATATGTAATTATACATACTTTGTTAACTGATATGTTAATATAAAAAGTTACGTATGTCTGTTTGTTAAGTATATGAACTCTATCTTTTTAGTATCATTTTTCATTATTAATTTTTAGGTCGAGCCTAGAGCCAGCGCGCATGCGCTGCTCTGCGAGATCTGATGTATCTACAATAGGGCTTTAACCAAGCCCATCGCTTGCCATTGGTTCTTTGTTGTGCCATTCTGAAATGCTGGGTTTCTGTTAGTTCATTTGTTTCCATTGTCCTGCCTTGGGGGCTTGGTTGAGGCCCAGGCGATTTCACTCATTGTTTGTTTTGTTTGGCCATCCAAAGTTCACTGTTTCTACTGTCCCAGCGCCAGATGGCCCCTTCTCCAGTCTTGGAATTAAGCATCAGCCACCTCCTCCTGCTGGCTGTTTCACACTAGCAACCATCGGCTGTGGTTACTATCACTTGTTTCATGGCGCTCGGCTGACAGCGGTGCTATAGGTCTGCTCCCTCTGACGGCCGTGCCACTCACGCTGTGGGCGCTATGATGTAAATGTTGGCCACCGCCTGCCGGTGAAAATTAATTTCTGAGGCCTGCTGGTTAGAAAACCGGCCCAAGGGAGAGAGTGATCACAATGAGGGTCGTCAGTCAAGTGAGCGGTTAATTGGAGCAACCGGCAAGGACTCTGAGGACAGCCGGCGCCTGGGCAGCCAGCAGGACCTCACGCAGGCAGATTGCCGCGGTCACGATTTCTGTTTTAAAATCTACTTCTTGTGTTGCTGCATGTATGTGTCACAAAACATCCCGGATCCGTGGGCCTTTGTCAGTGTTTCAAAAACAGGCACACACACTCACCCGCCGTCACTGTAAGTAAACATCAACACATAGGCGGCAGGCAAATGATCTCCCATCCTTCACACCAACACGGGGGCTCTTCCCAGTTTGCAGGCCACCCACACCGACCAAACCCTCTCACAGAGGAACAGAAGGGGGTGAAGGTCAGGAAAACAGGATCTTTCCATTCTCTCACGGAATTATTTGTTTTTGTTTTAAGGAACAAACTAGCGGTTTATTTTGGACAGAATTTTTTGAGTTACAGACAGAAAAATTAAGTAGCGATCATGTGAGGTGAAAGTTCTGTTTTACATGTGTTTTTCCCTCTTGGTGTCTATGTAAATTTTATTTCAGCACTTTTGGGTGCTATATTTTTTCCTGAGACACGGAGGGTGAACTGGGCAAGCACACTAACCAGAAACTGGTAGCATTTACCTTTGATGGTGCTGTCCTCAGAATTACAGTGCCACAGAAAATGCACTTCTCATTTGCACTGTGTCTTCCCTATCATACTGTTACCTAGTCAATCAAAATATAGTTTCACTATTACCCCTTTGTCCGTCTTCCTCATTCTCTTTTCCTGCAGGCAATCTTGTTATTGACTAACTAAATGCTGCTCATCATATGGCAGATTTCACATGGTGTTACAAGACTGCATGTCTGAAACCAGACACTCAGAGCTAAGCATGCCTCTGTAGCATTATGCTGGTACTAACCTGCCTGCAAGCAGTAACCGCACCATCCAAGGCACAGTGAATATCTGCATTCAAGATAGTCTTTCCTTCCACCACCATCTCTTTTCTATTAGTACCTGACAAAGGTTATAACGGAGCCTCTTTTTCTCACATTGGTGGCTGCCATATCTACTGAGGTGTGTTGGGAACAAGAAATCCTTCTATTCAAATCTGTGCCCGTAACTACTCACTTGCCTCCTGCATCACTCTTTTACTTTATCATATGGGGACCCACTGAGTGGCCATTCGTTTGCTTGCAGTGAGCCCTTCCTTGGATTCTGGCAGCAATGGTTCTTTATGTAGGTGGAGTTCTTATGGTTTATGTTTTTCTCAACCCTTGCTGTTAATTAGTGAGTCTCCACTGTTCTTTTTTGGTTTTCAGCTGTACCTTTAAGAACCGTTTTTAGCATGGGTAGGTGGTGTACTTGAAAAAGTCACTATGGGGACATCTTCCAGTTCTATAGCCACTGGTACTCTTTATTAGATCCCACCCTTTGTATGGCAGAGTGGTATGTAGAAATTGTGTCAGTAAAAGATGTCTTGACTGGATAGTGTTCTTATTACTCTTCGCTATAGGAGTTCATCATGTATGTGATGCATTTATCTTCCAGTTTTGTGTGTGCTCATCTTCATACAAATGCCCTTCTGATGCACAGATGCAAATAGGGCATAGTATCCTCAGGAATTTGTTTTTCCTTTGATTTCGGCTTAGATAACTTGGATATTTTGTGAGATCTTAACTCAAGTGCACTTGGCTCCTGAAGTTAATTTACCTTTCGCTTGGCTTGTGAGGCTGTGTGTGCTGTCCAGGCGCTGATGTGTCACCTCCCTCCCCTCTTGCTGCTCTTAAGTATATCTTAAGGATTATGGGGGCCCTGAGCCAAACATATTTTAGGGGCCCCTGTTCATAACCGCTTTAAATTTATGATCCAGTTTCAGCTGCAAGATCCAAGAACAACTCTGGGTGGCTTAAAATCCTTCTCTAAAGGATGCCATTAGTATGGCGAAGGTTGTTGAGGAGTCAGAATTTTGTATGAGAGAAATGAGCAAGCTTTCTGTGGCTGGTGTGAATGAGTGGTGGTGTGGCTGAAGTAGATGATAAAGGCACTTGCAGGGTTGGCGTTATCGGGAAGAGTCCTCAGCGGTTGCAAAAGTTGCCTAACATCAGACCTAGCTCAAGCAGGTGCAATAGGTGTGGGAGTACATTTCGTGGTTCTGAAGCAAAAAATTGTTTTGCCATTGTGGAGGAATGCAGTAGGTGTGGTAGGAAAGGACACTATGCTCACATGTGTAAAGAGTGGTCTAAGTTCAAGGTGGCTGTGTTGAGTGGAGGAGAGCAGAGATATGGTCTTGGTGAGTGCAGAGATCGCATTTTGAGTTTGGGCGATGATGAAGATTTAGTCAAAAGGAAAACTAGACCCTAAAGCATGGTTCTCTCTGGCAGGGATTCATGGTTCTCTCTGGCAGGGATTGATGTGGAGCTTATGGTGGACACTGGTTCTAGATATACTATAATACCTAAAGATGTTTTTTTACAATTCTTTGTCCCACATGGAGTTGTCTCCCAAGGATATTTGTCCTGGTGGGTATTGAGGAGAAGAAATAGAGATCCTTGGTTATTTTGTGTCCTCCATAAAGTTCAAAACACGTGAGACCCAAAGGAAAATATACATCTCGGAAAGCGGTCCCCCGATCTTTGGGTGAATGCACCAGTATGACCTGTATATCACTGTGAACCCGAGAGCAGCGGAGCAGGTCAGGATTGTTGGTGACAACATTGTTGAGGATATTTTGAGTGAGGTGAAGGATGTGTTTCGAGAGGAGTTGGGGATCATGTAGGGTTATGTTCACAAAATTCGGATGAAACCGGGTGCTTTACCCATCAAGCACAAATTGTGCAAGGTTCCCATTATGATGAGGGATGAAGTGAGCAGAGTGCTGCGTGATATGGTGAAGCAAGGGGTGATCGAACCGGTAGAAGCCTCCAGTTTGATTTCTCCGGTCGTGATCGCTAAGAAATCGGACGGCCGTTGAGATGTTGTGTAGATTTGCGCAGTTTAAATCAGAATATCATCACTGACTGTTTTCCTCTTCCTAATATTAACGAGCTACTCATGTTGTTGAAGGGTGGTAAGTACTTTTCAAAGTTGGATTTGAAAAGTGCTTACCATCAGATTAGGCTGCATGATTCTTCCAAAGATGTCACTGTATTTATAACGATGGATGGTACGTTTAGATTCACTAGGATGCCGTTTGGGTTATCTTCGGCGGCAAGCGTTTTCCAAAGGGTCATGTCTCGGGTGTTTGAAGGCTTCAATAACATCATTTTATTTCAGGATGATGTGTTGATTTACGGAGCAACCGTGGAACAGCACAACATGGTTCTAAAAAAGGTTTTGAAGAGAGTGATGGAAGTAGGCCTAACATTGCGGAAGGAAAAATGTGTTTTCTTATGTGAGGAAATTGAGTATTTGGGGCATACCATTTCGGGAGGTGGGGTGAAACCTAAGAAAGACTTACTATCTGCTATCAGATTAGCCCCTCAACCCAAGGACAAAGATTAATTAAGGTCCTTCATGGCGCTCATCAAGTATTATGCTAAGTTTGTGGAAACCTTTGCGTCTAAGACAGAAGGTTTGAAGGTTTTGCTAAAAAAAAGGGGTGTACATTCAAATGGGGTGATGTCCAAAGTAAATGTTTTGATATGATTAAAAAAAAAGGTGTGTGAGGCAGGTATTCTGGTACCCTTCTATATGTCCTTGAGATCAGTCCTCGCTGTTGATGCAAATGCGTCAGGGGTGAGAGCTGTCTTGGCTCAGGTTTATGGTAAGGTGGAGCGTACGGTAGCTTTTGCCTCACGGTCTTTGACTGAAACGGAAAAAAAATATTCTGTCATCGAGCATGAGACATTGGCGGCCGCCTGGGCCACAAGTTACTTCAGGACTTATTTGTGGGGTATAAACTCATGAGGACAGATCACAAACCGTTGTTGAAGGTGTTGAGTCCAGGTGGGGTTTGAAAGGGGTCGGCCAGATTAGCACAGTTGGCGGCTCGTCTCCAAGAGTTCATGTAAACTATTGAGTACATCCCTGGTTGGCGAAATGCTCAAGCTGATGCCTTGTCTTGTTTGTCGCTTGACTGAGACCTGGTTGATGGTGATGCTGTCCGCGATATGGAAAAAGAGGGTGCTGTGGCTTGGTTGGAGGACGTTGCTTGTTATGTTGTGGGTGTGTTTTCTAAAGAGTAATGGGTGCAGGAAATGGTGAAGTGTTACAAGAGGTATCCAAGATGGTGGTGCATGGGAGCAGGAAGGAGAGTACAGTTGCGCTGGCAGTAAGACCCTTTATTAAACTTTTGGATGAATTTTCCATTTGTGATGGCACAGTGTTGATGAGAGGGGACAGAGTTGTGCCTCCGGAGAATCTAAGAAGGACGATCATACAGTTGGCTCATGAAGAGCATTTGGGGCAGTCAATGACTCAGAGAAGAGTGAAAGAAAAATTTTGGTGGCCTGGGGTAGATGTTCAAGTTGCAGAATGGGTGGAAAGGTCTTCTGTGTGTAGAGAAAATGAAAAGCGACTTAAGGTCGGTGAGCAGGCTCTAATGGGTCATATTCAGGATCCAGGAGAAACCTGGCATACGGTTGGTATGGATTTTATTGGACCCCTAGCTGCTGTGAGTCAGGATCTTAGATTTGCCTTGGTGCTGGTGGATGTTTATTCGAAGTGGTTGGAGGTCATATTTTTGAGGGATATTTCTACTAGGAATGCCATTGCCAAATTTAGGGAAGTCTTTTGGAGGGAAAGTTTTCCTCATATTTTGTTGACGGATAATGGCACACAGTTAACTTCTTGCTGTCCATGGAATTAAACACCACTGCACCACTTTCTACAATCCACAAGATAATGCCATCACGGAGAGGATGAACTGTATGGTGATGGGTACTGTACAGTTGGCTTTGCAAGGCGATTTGGATATCTGTGTTGCAGTTCAAGAGGCTGTTTGTGCACATGGCACCACCCTCAATGTGAATCTCAACAAAACTCCCTTTGAGATCATGAGGGGGCGTAAAGCTAAGACAAAGTTGGTTCCTGAATGGTTGGGACGCACTGTGGGGCCTTCTGTACCCGTGAATGGGTCTTTTAGCTCAAGGGTTCAGAGTGGCGATTGGGAGAAGATTAAAGATGGTCGTTGTGGCAGGGGCTGGTTCAAGTTCGGGGTCCCTTTAAGGTCAAAGAGGTATTCAAGGAGTATGTGGTGTTGGAGAACGGTAGCAAATGGAAAAGGCGCAGAGTCTCATTGTTTCAGAAAGGCGGTGAATGTAGAGAGTCACAAACTGAGGATATTGAAGGCTGTAGTGGATTTATGTTGATGGGAGAAGAACTTCCCAGTCTTGTGCATGATGGTGGCGTAGGTGGTACTTGTGCTGCGACTGCCAGTGTGGCTCGAGAGACATCTGAGTCCAAAGGCGTGAGTTGGGTACGAAGGGAAAGGACATTTCCTGTGTACTTACTTGACTACGAGGTGGGCTCAGTTTGAGTATTGCAAAGACAAGGTGTATGTCTATAAATCCCCATGTTTATAGTTCCATTGCCCCTAGTTTATAGTTCCTCTTACAGTGAGTGTTGCTTGCTCCCTTGTATATGTAGTTTCTGTTCTCCTATCTGTGTTTCAGTTTATTATGGACATTTTCTCTATTTTTGTTTTTTAATAAGAAAGGGGGAAGATGTGTTTTACTTGTATTGTTAGAACAGAACCTTGATGCCAAGGTTCTGTTCTGGATGTTATGTTTTGAATGGGGAGGGCAGTTGGTTCAGAGGCTGGCAAGGGAAGGTCACGTCTCTTGTTGGTCTGTGGCTTCATATACAACATAAAGTTTTGTATTTGAAAGTATATTCTACTTACATGTACCATGTCCTGCTTGGTTCTAGAAATAAAACCTACGTAAATCTTTTTTATACTTGCCTAATTTGTCTGGATTCAGTCTCTGAGTGTGTGCCATCAGTTCTTGATTGAGTGAATACAATAAATGCTTAACACACCCTCCTGAGAAGCCTGACTGCTCAACCACACTACCACAAAAGAGAGTAAGGTATTATCTACTTTAGCCTCTGCTATACCTCTGGATCCACTGGACTCTGTACGCACTATACCTTACTTTGGTATATACAGAGTGAGCTTCCTACAGACTGTTTTCAAAATTGCAGGCTGTCCAAAATACTGCGGCACGCATAGTATGCCACCTTCCACCCCTATAGCCTTCAGTACCCATTTTAAGAAGCCTACATTGGCTGCCAATAAAAAAGCGTGCACGATTTAAACTTCTCTGTTTGGCCCACAAATCCCTATATGGCAATGGTCCTACAGAATAAGCTTAACTGGTATGCCCCCAATAGGAGTCTCAGGTCCAGTGGGAAACACCTGCTACATCCCTATCGTATTCGTACCGCCAGAAATGGGGGCAGATCATTTTCATACTTGGCCCCCAATACTGGAACCAGCTCCCATCACATCTCTGTGCGAAGACTGATTATAGACGGCTCAAAAAAGCTCTTAAAACATGGATGTTTTAATATGTCTTAGTCTATTTTAAATATCCTTATCTTCGCTCCTGTCTGAAGATTTGCTACAGCGCCTAGAGACCCTTTCAGGGTGATTTGCAGTGCTCAATAAATATCAAATATTAAATACCTCAGAGAGTAAGGAAACTGTCAATGGCAGTTGTGCTCTACATGTGATAGAAGGTGTGTTGAGTTTGAGTGGTAAGTCCCGCAATAAGGAGGGCATGGCTTGGTAAGATGCGCTTCCACAGAGCTCCCGCTGGCAGAATATTAATCAGACTGTTATCCTACATAATACTGCCCAAAACTGCTTTCCTCAGGTCAGTGCTGAACCACCCCCCACCCCCAAACTGTCTTCCCCCATTTCCTGCCAGTTTTGGGTCCTCCGAGTCCCCGAGAAGCAGAGACCCGGATGCAGTGCAGAGCCTGCGTGCTTGGAGCTAGGCGCATAAAT
Organism: Calotriton arnoldi; assembly: GCA_963921515.1. Taxonomy (NCBI): domain Eukaryota; kingdom Metazoa; phylum Chordata; class Amphibia; order Caudata; family Salamandridae; genus Calotriton; species Calotriton arnoldi. The sequence continues at coordinate 341,192 of CAWUFW010014359.1, read as the reverse complement.
CATTGGATCACTGGGAGCCAGTAAGAGGAGGGCACCTGGGCTTGCTGCCGCCCAGTCGCTCTGCCGGCCGATCTCCGACTCACCCGGACTACCCTGGTGACGGCCCGGAGGCACAGACACGATTGGAGCCGGCCCTTGGCGGTACCTGGGTACTGGCCAGAACATCGCTGACTCACTGCCGCAATCAACGTGGTGCTGCAAGAGTGGGAACTGCTCCATCCTTCCCTACCTGGGAGGGATTGTTGACAGGCCTTGTTAATGAGCCCCGGGGGACATTATTGCCACATAGACATCTGGCTGCTGCACGGGGCTGGACGAGTCTAGAAGTGCATGCTTGAAACTTCACCACATGGTCCCCGGGGACAGAGGAGCCTGAACCTTGGAAGTCCCCTAGGGGATCCAGCCAATCAGCGGAGTACAGAGGTCCTTATTACTACTGTGTTGGCCCTAGTGCTGTCAAAGGCCGTGGGGTCATGAAGGGCTGATTATGGGACTAAACACAGTGAAGGAGAGCAGCGTAGGAAGGCAAATGTCGGTGAGCAAGTCCTAGTGGCAGGGCCCTGTCACCTGAGAGTAATGAGGCCCAGCTGAGCCTACAATGACCCCAAATTACCCTTGAACTGCAGGGCGTGTGGCTGTTAGCCCCTGTAAAAGAGACAGGAGACCTTGCTCATCCTCCATTGTTTGTAAGTGGTCTCATCTTGGCCCACACTCTCGAACTACCTGGGATGGTGTGCATTGTTGAGTGAGGCCTGTGCGGCTGCCGATAGTGAGGCTGGCATACTTGTAGCTTGTGTCCTATACTGTGCCCAGATGGGGCTGTGGGCCCTGAACTGCCTCACGTATGGAGATCTGTTGTCTGAGACCAGGTTCGTTGGAGATCTGAAATGGGACCCTACCGGACAATGGGACCAGACGGAGCCCTCTTCTTTTGGGGGAACGCAAATGATAAACCTGTGAAGACTGTCCAGACCAACAAAAGTGGTGACTACACCCACCCACTGCCTATAAAAGACCCTGTGGGGGAACATACTAAGCGAGCTCCCCCACTGGACCTGGGTTCCCCCACGATGGCGGATATCCTGTCAGAGATAAAGGGATCCCGGGAGGTCATGGTGGTGAAGAGTGACACAGTGGCTTTTGACATGGACCAAATCCATGCTGACTGCAGCAAAATCCCACAGAGGGTCGCCGAGGCAGAGGAGCAAGTCTCAGTGCTCTAACAAGAAGTGGAGGCCCTAAAAAAGATGGTGTCCAGGCTCCATATGCTCAGATCACGCATGGAAGACAGGACTGAAGGTGTGGAAGGGCACTCGAGGAGGAATAGCCTTCACTTTTTTGGCTTCCCTGAGAGGGCGGATGGGCAGTCCGTAGAACTGTTCCTTGAGGACAGGATCATGACGGCCCTAAACCATAGATATCGCTCTAATTCTTTCACCATTGAGAGGGCCCACCGTGCATTGGCGCCAGTGGGTAAGCCTGGGGTGGCGCCTCGCTCTATTATTGCCCACCTGTTTAACTTCAGAGACAGGGATGCGATTCTGCAACGAGTGAGGAGCCACAGGGCTCCCCAGTTCGAGAGCAGAAACATTATGATCTTATCGGACTACACCCAGAGGTTGCAGGACCCCTGCAGGGAATTTCATTGCCAACCAAGAAATGCTTACAGGAGCATGATCTCCGTTACAGCCTCATGCTTCCTGCAAAACTAAGGGTACAATATGAGGGAAAAGTACGCTTCTTTGCCACCCCAGAGGAAGTCAATGACTGACTGGACACGTACGTTTTTTTTTTTTTCGTTTTTTTTACAGAGTTTTATATAGTGCGAACTTGACCCGAATCGGGTATCAGAGCGCTTTACATAGCACCAGTTGCATTACATGAGGACACATTCATTTTTGTTGGGATTTGGGATTCCATGTTCATCCATATTGATCACATCGAGCAGAGCAGATGGGAGTGGTGCTAACCGGAGAATAATAAGATCACTCATGCACTCTGTGGATTCTGGACCGAGTTCTGGTATCCGCCAAACTGGAAAACCCTGGCGGATACCCGTGAATCATTCTAGACCCACTGAGAAATCGGAGACTACCATAGTGACAGCACAGAGTAGGGGCTGGAGTGACGCCTTGAGATGGGAGGACCAGCGGACGTCCGCTAATTTGGCTGAACATGTAACGTAATGGTTTTTACCTTCCAGATATGCAGGTCTGGATGGATGGGGTGTATGTGTGAAAGCGTTTATATGTGAAAATATATTGTTGGGCGATAGTTGCTTGATGTTACTTTGATTTCAACACTATATAGTTTCATTATTGCAAGTGGGTGGTATGATGTTTGCTAGTGGGAGGCCTAGGTGGCCTTAGGTCTCATTGTGGGTGGTAGTTCCTCTGGCCTTGCTACCATGGCGTGATGCAAGGCTCACAGATCAAAGCAATACACAAGGTTGACACCTCAACCTCAGACGGGCATTGGGGTGGTGGGACCGCAGAGATTGCCTAGCTGCCAGGGGACGCAATTGTTCAGACTTAGTGCCTATGGGTGGGGGGAGTTACAAGTTGTTTCTACTGTGTGATACTGTTTGTATGGATAGTAGGAATTGGCCGTACAATACTCGAACCATATGCTTGGTGCAATGTATGACTGTGGGGGCTGAGGGCAGAGAAGGAAAGCTGCGCTGTGGGACATGAGAGTGCACGCTCTTCGGGGTCTATGGCTACCACCTGGACAGTTTTAACTGAATGTGTGAAGCCTGGGCCAACCTGTAAAAAGAAAGAGTTTACTCCAATCTCAGGCGTTATGGGCTTTGTAAATGTAAATCCAGTATTTGTAAAGCGCGAACAGCTACCTGAAGGCATCCCAGTGCAGGGGGCCGTCGGGAAGATTAAGCAAGCTATTGCCCAGAGTCACATGGTGCTGGGCTGACCTGCCACCGGTGCCGGGGATCGAAACGTGAGCCCCAGATTCCAGTGTCAGTCGCTCTGGCCTCGGCACCACACCTCTTCCCTGTGGCATTCTTACAGGAGATGCACCCTTGGGGGGACTGCATTACATACTTGAGACGATGTTGGCAGGAACAGGTCTTCGTGACCTCTTATTCCAGTTATGTTATGGGGGTCCTGATTTGGTTGGCACCCAGAGTCCCCTTTTTGGCCAAGGAAGTTAAACTGGATCCTGAGAGGAGATATGTATTGTCATGGGAGCACTGGATGCCAGAGATTTGTGTTTAGTGAATGCGTATGCTCCAAATGTGGATGATGATAACTTCTTTGGGTCTGTGGTGAGTGCGGCTACACAACATATTGGCCTTGAGGGCATTGAAGACTGCTAATGCCCCAGGTGGGGACGGCTTGCCAGCAGAATTTTACCTTTGCAGAGTGGGGTCTATGGCAGACCTATTACTAGAGATGTATAATGAGGCATATGGGAAGGGGCTGCTTGCGGCCTCGATGAGGGAGGCGCTTATTGTAATGCTGCCTAAGCCTGATAAGGATGTTTCAGTGGTGACATCCTTTTGCCCCCTGTCGATGCGAACTGTCGATGGGAACATTCTCAGTAAAATACTGGCATCTCGACTATTGGAGCTTTTGCCGCGGTTGATCCAAGAGAACCAATACAGATTTAGATCGCTCAGGAATACCCTATGCAATTTGAGAAGGCTCTCTTTGGTCATACACACCGCCGCTCTCGAAGAAGGCAATTTTGCGCTAGCACTCCTTGAAATCGAACAAGCATTCAATTCCATTTTGTGGGAGTACTTGTGGAAGGTGTTGCGGAAGGTAGTCCTTGGTGAGGGTTATCTAAAATGGGTGCAACTGCAATACACTGACCCTACAGTGAGAGTAAGAGTGGGGGGGATGGCTCTTCCTACTTAGTGGAACCAGACAGGACTGCTGTCTGTCTCCCCTGCTATTCATACTGGCAATAGAGCCACTGGCTTACTGGCTCTGGGACGTGCTACAAGGCTGTGGAATACAGATTGGGGAGAAAACACATGTGGTTTCCCTTTATACAGATGACACCTTGCTCTATCTATTTCAGCCTATTTACTCAGTCCGCAATATGTTAGCATTCCTCGTCAAGTTTGGCGAGGTGTCCAGGTTGCACATTAACCAATCAAAATCTAAACTGTTCCCATTAGGGGATTTGGCTAGCAATCTGGAGGAGGATCTTCTCCAATTGGATCGTCCCTGGGAAACTAATATTGTTAGATATCTGGGGGTTAAACTCCGACATGGGGCGCCGGAGCTTGAAGTTGCAAAAAAAGGTAGAGTACTGGAAAGGTTAAAATCATCAGTAAAATGTTGAAACACCCTACGTTTATCCTTGATGGGGAAATTGGCGTTAGTGAAAATGATAATCTTGCCCTGATGCCTTTACATTTTTCAGAGGACCATCTTTGAGATTCCTAGAAAATACTTTGCGGAACAGGATAAGCTGATAGTCGAACTACTGTGGGCTTCAGGGAGGAAAAGAGTTAGTCTGCCTACTTTTAAGCGCACATGAGATAAGGGAGGTCTTGAATTACCAACCTGGAGCTCTACTATCTGACAGCTCAACTGCAACACGTGGTGCGCTGGATGGACAACCTTGAGTTCTGGGTATCTACATTGCTGGACATGGGAGAGAGCGGTTCGACTGGTATTGCGTAGGGCCCCATTTACATCGGACATGAATATTTAGGCACTACGCCTATCGTCGCTTATCGCACAGTTGATGCCGATAGGCAGATGGCGAGAAACCTTGCAGGACGTATACCCCAGTGGTGCTTTTATCACTCTGACAGACGCCATGGAGACGTTCCACCTGGGGCCTGTTCAATTCCTACAATTTGATAAAATAGCAGCAATGGCAAGTGGAATGATGGGCCTTCTTTCCAGAGGACCCCCTTGAGACCCAGACTCTGGTAACTCTGTTAAACTGGCGGATGGCCGAAGATTGATTTTGCACATCGATAGGGCATTGAGGGAAGACTTACCGCTGGTAGAGCTTGTGATACAAGCCAAATGGCATCAAGTGTTGGAGGCGGCACTTATGACCAAGGAATGGGAGGGAATTCAAGAAAGGGTGAAGACCACCTCTTCTAATGTGCAGTTTAAATTAATTCAATTCAATGTGATATATTAGGTCTATCTCACCCCTAGTACTCTGCATGTAATTTACCCTGCGCGACCACCCTCCTGCTCCCACGGCACCAGACTAGATGCAGATTTTATGCATATGATCTGGGGGTGCCCTAAAATAAGTGAATATTGGGAGGCAATATTGAAATCCCTGAACGCGACCACTGATTGTCCCAGAAATGTAGGGCAATGGCTGTTAGGGTGGATTCCAATAAAGAAAAAAAACTGAGTAGGAAGTTCCTTCTGCTGGCGCTCATATGGGCCAAACGCAGAATTGCTATTAGATGGATATCCTCAGCAGACCATTGCAGAATGGATGAGAGATATGGCTGAATGGGTGCAGGAGGAGTGCCAAATGCATAAAACATGCAGGGATAATAAACTTGCGGATGACTTACAGGCCTGGGCAGCAATGCTCACTGAGCTACTGGACCCCCCAGATGCCCTACCCCCTTGAGCGTGATTGGTAGATGAGTTAGGGAAGGTAAAATGTTGAACCATAGTGGGGGGACGAGGAAGGTGCACAGTATTATCATTAATATGGAGAATGTACCACAGTTATGCCTTCTGCACTGTGTATGGTTAGTTATATGGTGTCTAATACTGCATTGGGGAAACTGAGTCTGCGGGGAGGTGGGTGGGGGACTTAGGCTGTTATCGTATTTCTATGACATTCAGAAGTGTTCCTGCAGAATGACAGTATTGTTATGTTTATTGTACAAATGCCAATAAAAGTGCAGTTGTGGACATAAATATTGTGGCTGATTCAGAGTCACTTTACACAATTGTGAAATCAAGATGTGTGGAACGAGAAGTTTTTGGGGGGTGATAGGAGAAACTGAGCAAAGTGAGGTTAACCCTGACAGTTTAATAGGGGATTCTATTCCTATTATGGGTTTCGTTGGGTTACCGTTGAAGTTAAGCGAAGGAAAGCAGAAGGAAAGTTCATTGTAGCAGAAAATGGTCTTTTTGTTTTGGGTTTTATTGATCAGAGGTATCTGGATATTATCCTGGATCCAAATAGCCCGGAAAAAGTCCTTGTGGCGAAGGAAAATGTTGATACAGGGAATAAGTGGAGGTGTAAATTTCCTAATGTGTTTTCTGGAAGTGTTGGCGGGTTTCCAACACAAGATTGTTTTGAAGCATGGTGTGTGCCCTGTGATCCACTAAGTATGGAATATTCCTATGTTGATTTGAGAGGAAGTTGAACAGAAATTAGAGAAGCTATGTGAGCTGTGTATAATCGAATCAGTTGAGTCTTCAGATTGGATCGCTCCTGTTGTGGTGGCGTGCAAACCTAAAGGGAAAATCGAACTATGTATTGATTTGCGTAATCTCAACAGAAATATATTGGTAGACCAGTTCCCTTTGCTAAAAAATAAATAAAGGGTAGTAATTGGTTTTCAACCGGTCAGCAGCCTATCATTAGGTGCCACTCCATCAGAAAAGTAAGAGACTGTCTGCTTTCATCACACTGGTGGGGTGTTTCCAATTTGTAGGAATGCCATTGGTGTGGCATCAGCAGCTGCAGTCTTCTAGGGACTAATGCATGAAATCTTAAAAGGAATAAAAGGATTGTTATTTTTCCTAGATGACATTCTGATTATGGGCACAGATAAAGTTCAACATGATGAGTGACTATGGAAGGTGTTGTTGAATTTAGAAAAGAAGGGTCTTACAGCAGAATTCTGTAAGTGAAAGTATGCTATGCATACCGTCAATTACCTGGGTCATGAGGTATGTAACCAAGGAATCACACCCAAGGTTGTATTGACTGAACCTGTGAAAAATACTCCTTTTCATGAAAGTAAGGAGGAATTGTGCACCTTCTTAGGACTTATTGAGCACTATTTGAAGTTTATACAGGATTTTTCAGAATGTTTGTGGTCTAATGAGTGTGTGAATGCCTTTGAGAGTATAAAAAACCAACATAACTAGTGCATCACCTTTTGAAGGGGTTCAACCTGAATTTACTAAGTGTGATTTCAATGGATCCTAGTGGTAAGTGTCTCGTTTGTGCCTCCTCTGCTCGTTTCTTGCTCTGTTTTGCCTTTTCTGCTCATTTTTCTGCCATCTGTTTTGTTTGTTTCTGCTGGTTTTTTGCCCTCTGTTTTGCCTTTCCTGCTAATTTTTCTGCAATCTGGTTTGCATTTTGTTAGAAATGAGGTTCTCTAGTTGGTTGTGACTTGCACCAGTGTCCATATAGGGACCCTTATTCTAATCAGGGTAAGGGAGTTACACACCCAAGATAACACCTGCTCACCCTCTTGGTAGCTTGGCACAGGCAGCCAGGCTTATATCAGAGGCAATGTGTAAAGCATTGGTACATACACACACAGTAACACAGTGAAAACACTACAAATGGACACCATACCAGTGTAGAAAAGTATCCAATATGTATCTAAATAGAACAAGACCAAAATGATAAAAATCCAGTATCCACAAGTAAAGATATGCATTTTGCAAAAATAGACTTAAACATACCGGTACTTGTAGTCAATAGCACCAACCGGGCTTATCGCTGCGTTGTGAACACCTAAACAGTACATTTGGAAGTGGAGATGCCTCTGGGATGTTGCGATGAAATCCAGTGAGGCATCGCTGGCGTCGGCAGGGGTCGGTCCCGAAAATTGGGGAGTCCTTGAAATCACATATGTTGCGGATCGATCTCCTTGATGTCGAAGTCAGGAGTGCTGGCGTCGGTAGGCTGCAATGTCATTGCGGTCGGTGCTTCGTGCTCATCACGGGCAGTGCCCAGGGCTTCGGTGCAGGCAATGGCACGTCGTGGATGCCGAAGCGCTGTCGTCTGTAGACCTGGGGTTTTGATGTGAGACGGGGCAATGCATCGTGCTATTCACGAACGGTGCCCTCCGCCATGGTGCAAATGCAAAAAGAACAATTAATGGACAGAATGCAGAACAATGTCATACATTCACCCCAGTACAGACATCTGGGCCTAAATCCATCGCTTTTTTGCTCCCCATGCCATTCCAATTTGAACCCTGCCATATGCAGATCAGTCTTGACCCTGCACCCAATGGGAACAGTCCAGCCCGAACTGCCAGGCCAGCTCCTCCCTGGACTGGAAACAAGCATCCTAGGACCAGTTTCAGGGTTTCGCCCCAAATCAGCCAGGATAGCTTGACTCCAGTGGCATGGAGAACACGGGACCCACGTCTGGGCATACCCGTCCCACTCAGGGTGACAAATGCAAAAAGAACAATTAATGGACAGAATGCAGAACAATGTCATACATTCACCCCAGTACAGAGATCTGGGCCTAAATCCATCGTTTTTTTGCTCCCCATGCCATTCCAGTTTGAACCAAGCCATATGCAAATCAGTCTTGACCCTGAGCCCAATGGGAACCGTCCTCACGAGCAGTGCCCAGGGCTTCGGTGCAGGCAGTGGCACGTCATGGATGCAGAAGCGCTGTTGTCTGTAGAACTGGGGTTGTGATGTATGATGGGGCAATGCATTGTGCTATTCACGAGCGGTGCCCTCAACCGTGGTGCAGGCAGTGGCGTCGTTGGAAGAAGTTGGAGTCGATAGTGCTGCCGTCGGCAGACCAGGGGCTGAGATGTGAGACGGGGCGATGTGTCGTGCTCGTCAAGAGTGGCGCCCTCAGCCACGGTGCGGGCAGCGACGTCGAGGACGGTGTGAAGCGGCGTCATCTGTGAGGTCGGGGCTGCGATGTTATCGTGGTCGGTGTGCCGTACTTCTCACGAGTGGTGACCACCGCTTCGGTGCAGGCAGCGACGTCGATGTCGGCGTCGGGGTTTGCTTTTCTTGGAGTTACAGCACAACCACCAGGTCCCAAGGGCCCAGGACTGGTTTTGGCACCCCTTGGCAATGCAGGACTTCCTGCAGAAGAGTCCCAGTGCTGGCAATAAGATGTGGATGAAGTCTTTGACCTCCCTGAGACACAAGCCCTTGGAGAACCTTGGCAAGCAGGATGTAGAAAGCAAAGTCCAGTCCTTTTACTGCCGAAGAGTGAAGCAGCAAGCTGCAGGCTAACACAGCAAAGAATCAACAAAGTGGTAGTCCCTCCTAACAGCTTCTCTAGCTCTTCTTCTCAGCAGAATGTCCTCTTAGTCCAGAAGTGTTCCCAAGTTATGGTGTCACATCTCCAGTACTTATTCCAGTTTATGCCTTTGAAGTAGGAAAATATCAAAGGAAAGTCTTTGTAGTGCACAAGACCCTGCCTTTCCCTGACCTGGCTCCAGACACTTTACAGGGGGGTGGAGACAGCTTTGTGTGAGGACAGGCACAGCCCAATTCAGGTGTCAGTGACAACGCCTCCCACCCCTCTAGCTCAGGAAGACCCATCAGCCTGGTTATGGGCCATCAGGATATGTAAGGCACACCTCAGCTCCCTTTGTTTGACTGTCTAGAGTGAAGGCACAAACAACCCAACTGTAACCCTCCCTCAGACGTGGATTCCTCAAGCAGGCAGAGGCACAGAATGGTAAAGCAAGAAAATGCCCAGTTTCCAAAAGTGGCATTTCCAAACACACAATTTAAAAACCAACTTCACTAAAAGATATATTTTAAAATTGTGAGTTCAAGGACCCCAAACTCCAAATCTCTAGCTCTTCCCAATTGGAAGTTACACTTATATGATGTTTTAAGGCAGCTCCAATGATAACCTATGGGAGAGATAGTCCTTACAATAGTGAAACACAATTAGCAGTATTTCACTGTTAGGACTTGTAAAACACATCAGTACGTGTCCTACCTATTAACTACATTGTACCCTGCCGGTGGGGCTACCTTGGTCCTACCTTAGTAGTGCCTTACATGTAGTAAAAGGGAAGGTTTGGGCCTGGCAAGTGGGGGCCCTTGCCCTGTCGACATTGCAGTTTAAAACTGCACTCCCAGACACTGCAGTGGCAGGCCTGAGACATGTTTGCCGGGCTACTCATGTGGGTGGCACAATCAGTGCTAAAGGCCCACTAGGAATAATAATTGGGGCAGATACTAGAACAATCAGACCATTACCTTTTCAGACTCCTCCAACACCTCCATTGAGGACTCTGACCCTGGGGAGGGCTCCAGCTCAAAGCGAAATCAAAATATACCTCAACCACAACCACTCCTACCCACCGTTTTTTTTAGGGGGGAACCGCGGACGTGGCAGAGGGAGAACCAGACCAAACTACCAATACCAATATGCGGGCGAACGTCAGACACGCCGCAAGTTTTACCAATGGGGCCCTCAACAATGATCACACAGGGTATTGCTCTAATCCCTCCCTCCACCACTGCCATATCTGATGTCTCCCACCAGCCCAACATTGACACCATTCCCATATTTAATCTCTCCAAACACGTTCTATACTCGGAGAAAGTCTCACTTTTGAGCAAGGGCCTTTCTTTTGTCCCGGCTGACCGTAGCAACTTCTTTAAACTCCAGGAACACCTACTACACTTCTTCTGCCGCATCAGGCTTAAACAATTCTTTGCAGACAGACCACCAAGGGACTACTTAAACCAGTCCCCTTTCCACCCCCCTCTACCTTCCTTCCTCCTGCCACTTGCATGCCCCCACATATACTGACTTTTGAGCGACTGGTACTTCATGAAATCACAGAGTTGCAACACCGATCAGAATTTGTCCCATATAATCTTCCCTTGACTGAGAAACTTGCCCTCAACGACCTCCGTGACAACCCCCACATAAATTATAAAACCAGCTGATAAGGGCGGGGGCATCGTCATCATGTACACAGACGAATATGATGCAGAAATTATGAGACCACTCTCTAATGAAACCCACTACCAGACCCTTCCATCAGACCCTCTACACAACATCCGCAGTCAAATACGGGATGTCACTGATCGTGCTTTACTTTCAGACATTATATCCAAAAAAGAACACACTTTTCTCAATAACCCCCATCCACGGACCCCAGTCATTTATGTCCTTCCCAAAATTCATAAGAACACTACCAATCCCCCTGGCCACCCGATTGTATCTGGTTGCAGCTCTATTCTGGAACCCCTAGGCAAGTACATAGATGCCATTTTCAAAGAATTTGTCCCTGTCACAGATACCTTTATAAGGGACAGCACTGACCTTATCAACCTAATTGAGGATAGACCATTCAACATCGAGACTGATCTGATAGTCGGCTTAGACATTGTGTCTCTTTACACCAATATTCCCCACAACGAGGGTCTACAGATCATCCAGAATTTCCTCGATAACTGTCCCAAACCTGCACGTATCCCCACTGAATTCATAATAGACCTACTACGCATTGCTCTAAACAACAACTACTTTTTGTATAAAGACACATTCTACCTACAGGTCTAGGGCGTCTCTATGGGAGCTTGTTTTGCGCCCAATTTTGCTATACTTTATGTACACAATTTGGAAACTACACACATCCTCACCCCAGCGAACCCTTTCCTCAATCAAATCGGCTTGTGGTGCAGCTATATTGACGATATTCTGCTACTCTGGAATGACACGGCTGACAATCTATCCACTTTCATTGATTGGCTCAACAACTGGCAGCCCCATCCAAAATTAACATCCGAATCTAGATCAAATGACCTTCTATTCTTGGACCTCACCCTTCATGCGGACGAGGGTTCCATCGGAACCTCTTTGTTCCGCAAACCCACAGAACGCATCACGCTCCTTCTTTACTCCAGTTACCATCCACGTGGCCTGTGTGATGGTCTCTATTTTGGTCAGTTCCTTCGTATACGAAGATACTGAAAGTGGAAAAAGGATTACTTCTGTGAAGCAGCTATCCTGTCTGAAAAGCTCACTAGTCGTAGCTATCCTAAACGCCTTATTTCCCGTGCCTGCAAACGCGCATGTTATTGCCACAGGGACGTCCTCCTAGCACCAAACGTGTCAATACGTGCATTCCCTTTGTATCCACCTTCTGTCCCTCAAGCAATAAAGTCAGTAAAATAATAAAAAAGAACTGGAATGTGCTCTGCACACAAACCATATTTCAGGGACCCCCTTGTTTTCTTATAAGAGGGGCAACAACCTGTCTGACCAAATAGTACGGCCTGTCACCTGGCCCGACACCAACAAATATACCACATCCATTACCTCGCTATGGGGTCTACCACCCATACTTGGACACGTTAAATGCCAGATTTGCGTAGCCTGCCCCCTGACCATAAACACCAAAGATTTCACGGTCAGGAACAGCGCGTACCAACTTAAACAATTTTCCAACTGTCGCACGACGAATGTAATTTACTCCGTCCATTGCCCATGTGGCTTGATTTACATTGGCCAAACTACCCAAATGATCAAATGACGCATCATACAACATGAGTCGCATTAAATGCAAAATTGAAACTGCCCCTCTAGTCTCTCAATACATTGAAAAACAACATTCATAGACTGATTTGATCTGGCAGGTCATTGACCAACCTACCCTACCCTTGCGTGGAGGCAACTTACAACTGCTTCTTAACAAAAGCGAATGCAAATGGATCGCACAATGTGACTCTGTTAATTAGGGATTGAATACCCTGGACAAATGGAACACCACTATTGACACCCATCGAGCCAGCCCCCCTCCCTCTACCCCCGCTCCTTGAGTTTCATTCCATTCACACGCCAGATGGTTGCCCCGTGGACACGAGTCACAGTCTCCTTCTTCCTCTCATACTAGCTAAACGTGATACCTGGATACATGTGTTTCACACACATTCACTCCCTTGTACCAGGACACCCGCTGAGCAGATTCTGCCATGTGGATGTTACTGTATATTGATCATGCTATTGTAGTGTATATACCAGACGGTTGCCCCCTGGACACTGGTCACCGTCTCCTTCTTCCTCTCATACTAGCTAAACATGTTACCTGGATACATGTGTTTCTCACACATTCACTCCCTTGTACTAGGACACCCGCTGAGCAGACTCTGCCATGTGGATTTTACTGTATATTGATCCTGCTATTGTAGTGTATATACCAGACGGTTGTCCCGTGGACACTGGTCACAGTCTGTTTTTCCTCTTACACACGCTATGACGACACCTAGATGGGTGCGATCCTTACCCACATTGATATCATCCTCCTTTGCATCACGATACCCGTTAAAAAGATACTGCTATAAAGTTTATACTGTTTGCCGATCTGGGGGCTATATCGGGACTAGAAAGCCATTACTGGTTTTTCCTTTTTATTTAAATTCACTGTTCCAGTTTATACCGTGATTGCTGTTAACTGTAATGTATAATTTAATTTGCTTATACTGTGAACTTGTAACACCACACATATTGGACTTCTTGCACTTCATGTAAGTTCGCAAATCTGGTCAAACTGTCTCCCTTTCCCATACTGCTTTCAACTACCTTGTGTTCTTTTTCTGACTTCACTCCTTTCATACTCCTCCCCGGGGGTACTGACTAGCACCGACCCTCGTTCTTCCCCGGCCTAGTTTTTCCTTTGACTCCCTGTATGACCTCACGTTAACCCCTGTGTGAGAGTACAATTCCCGAAAGCCGCCTCTCGTGTCCTGACTGCGACCTTGAACACTGAGCACGGCCAAATTCATTTGCCTCTCGTGCCAGACTTCTGCTGGTCACCTGCAACCCAGATTGACTCCCTTCTACACGCCTCATCTGTTTTGGAATCCCTCAGACTCTGCGCGTTACTGCTACCAACCAGGTAATTACCTAAACCTCTTCCTCACATTCTTCCTGACCCCCTTTACGAGCGGACATCCCTAATCCCCTTTACTCCCTTAACCTTTCAGCTGCGGCACCAGCAGATTTCCTTGCCGTGCTTTTTTCGGATCCGTCGGATCCGGATCTTGCTTGCCTTTGACATAACACGGAAACCTTTGTGTTCCGACAGTATCCCACGCAGTAAGCTTTACCCGATTGCCTTTCTATCCCTCGCACAACCATTCCTGGTTGTTTTTATTCACCCATTCTGTCCCATGCATTCATTCATTGGTACTTTATTTTCCCTTCCCCACAGACCTCTTCAGGAAGACTTTCTGCCTTGACTTGATTTATTCTACTCATAAGGTTACCCTGCAACCCCCACAGGTAGCCTTCTCTCTTTTCGCTTTACCCCTTGCTCCAGGCGGGTACCTCCTGTTTTTCAATCCCCCCCTTTCTCCTCTTATCCCCTTATACGGCACTCATTGTATTCCAGTAACCCGATCCTGATGATGACCTGAAAATTTACAGGTTGAAACGCCGTCGACCTTTCAGCACATCCGTGGGCGTTATTGTGGTTTCTTTAAACAGCTGAATAATTTATGAATTTCCTGCTGACTGTTTTTTTAACCATCAACCAAGCTGTTCCCTGCGCCGTTTTTTTGCTGTTACCTCACCCTTGTCACGTGTCACTTGCGCCGTTCACCTTCTTCACGAGCACATATGTGCACACAAACATTTGGGTTACACCTGCATATAATGTAATGTAGGGCTGATATACCTACTTCCATTTAATAACAGAACCCTTTCTTCTTGTTAACTATTGTGGTCTCCCTTATTTCTCTTCGTTTTACATTGAATTGTTTCTTTTATGTAGTTGCCTAATTTAGTGATTACCGGTTGAGAGATGTTGTGATTTTGTTAAACAAAGGCCCACTAGTAGCATTTGAATTACATGCCCTGGGCACACGCAGTGCACTTTACTACGGTCTTACTTGTAAATCAAATATGCCAATCATGGATAACCAATCACAATTTACACAGAGAGCATATTCACTTTAGCACTGGTTAGCAGTGGCAAAGTGCCCAGAGTCCTAAAGCCAACAAAAACAGGTCAGAAAAAATAGGAGTAATGCTGGAGCAAAGGTTATCCCTAGCTCCGACCACCTCTCCTACACTTCCCCCACTCCCCTTCCTCCTGGCTCTCTCTTACATAATCCCCTCTCTCTTCACCAGGCTCGCCCACTCTCCCCCAGGAAACCAGTTCCCCCTAACCTCCGCAACACCAAAAGACCCCACTCACTCTCTAACCCTCAACTCTCGAACCCTTCCCCCCTTCCACCCAAACTCCTGCCTCACGCCAATTCTAGTGCCCACTTACCTTGCTCTCCTGTACAGCAGAGACGGAAATCCTCCTCAGGGGACTCGCCTACCTCCACCCTAGTGAACAACCCTCCTCCTCCCCTCCACAAGAGCTATGAACCACAATCAGATCCTGCATCTAGGCTCAAGGAAATTAACAGAGAACTTCTAAAACTCAAAACTGACATACAAAATCTCATTAACATCACCTCGGAGCTGGCCCTTGACCTCTCTTCCAACAAGACCTCGCAGGAGATCCTGCATATGATCCAACCTCACCCTAAACTACCATCTCCTTCCACTATGTTACCGAGTGACCTTGGGCAGAAACCCCCAGGTCAGGACTGGAATACCACTCCCTACCCCAACGCCCCATCTAGACCCGCCAGATCCAAAAATCATTTATCAGAACCAGATATTCTCTCCCTCCTCCGAGCTTACAATTCCTCTCTTACGGTCATCCCAGTTCCTTCTGGAACTTCACAAACCGCCCCTTTAATGGCGCCTGGAGCGACTAATCCCAAGCAAGGCAACACGGAGGCTATACAAAGCATCACATCTTACCCGCATAGAGCTCCCAGTCTCAACGCCAATGCCCTAAACATTAATAACCTCATGCAGATCCCCATTACACAGCCCTCGCTCACTGACCACAAATCACACCTGAAATGCATGTTACTCAACTGTAGATCCGCGGTGAAACATTCCACGTACCTTGCCGATCTCATCCTTGATCTGAAACTAGACCTCCTTATCCTCACCGAAACTTGGCTCACCGACTTCTCAGGACCCATCCTTGACATTCTAATCCCTCCAAGCCACAACATTATCAGACTCGATCGAGCTAATAGAACGGGTGGTGGCATAGCATGTATCTACCACAACTCTCTCTCTGCAAAACAGTCCTCTTTGGCAAATCTCTCATCCTGTGAATATTTATGCATAGACATCACTAGAAAACATGGACCCTTATACAGCCTGCACATCTTCTACCACCCTCCAGGAGACAACCTCCCTCTAATTGAACAAACTATGGAAACCATCTCCTCCAACCAGGGCCGACACTGCCCCCAGATCTTCCTTGGTGACTTCAATCTCCATTGGAATGACCCGCATGACCAGGCGGTTAACAGTCTCAAAAACTTCCTAACTGACCTCTGCCTGACTCAATTCTGTGACAGTCCCACGCCCAACTTAGGCTCGACCCTTGATCTAATCCTTTCCAATCCCAACTCCATTTAGCTCGAATCTATTCTACCCTGTGACTGGTCGGACCATCACTATATCACCTTCCGTATCCTAGAAAGTTGGAACTCCAAAAGATCACAACCATTAAAACAAAAACATTGGAAAAGAGCGCTCCAAAATTCAAACGTTAATGAGCTCATATCTCGCTGCAATATCTCCCTACTGCCGCCTGCAAACATGGCTGACGTTCACGCCCTCACTGAGCACTATAACAACTCCATGTTGTCTGCCCTGAATGCAACTGCCCCCCTTCAACTAAAAAGAAAATCCATCAAATACTCCAAACCATGGTTCAATGACCGCCTAAATGCTGACAGACGCAGCCTGAGATTAGCAGAACGCGCTTGGAGATCCGCTCCATCCACTGGTCTACTAAAAATTCTAACACTAAAAAGGAGTAGATACAACAAACTCATCAGAACGACGAAAGCAACCTTCTTCAAATCCCAACTTGAAAAAGCCAAAAATTTCCCGAAAAGGCTGTTTGAGTTGATTAAGTTACAATCCAATAACACTCCTATCCAATCTCCTCTCATCTCCTGCCCACAGCCAAACTGCGATGCCGTTGCTGACTTCTTCCTTGAAAAGGCGAGTAAGATCGAATCAGATCTAAAGTCTGCCCTGATCGATCTCTGACCCTCTCCTGACTCCTCCTTACCCTCGCCCCCTCTTACACCCCCCTGTCCCTCCCCTAAAAACAATGCCTCTTGGAGTCAATTCACACCCCTCAACGACACTGCCATCTTCAGCATTCTCTCAACCCAGAAACCTTCAAATCACTTCAGTGATCCCCTCCCCACCAACTTCTTTAAAGAAATGATAGGATCACTAGTCCTGCTCTGATCCAAGATCATCAAGGCTTCTCTTCTTCAAGGTGAGATCCCTTACTGCCTGAAGGCGGGCCTAGTTCTCCCTATTCTCAAAAAACCCACGGCGGACCCTGATGACCTGAACAACTATCGTCCAATCACAAACATCCCTACCCTGGCAAAACTCCTTGAGAAATGTGAACATGAACAACTGCGCAAACACATTGATCAATTCCAAGTTCTTGACCAATTCCAATCGGGCTTCCGTCTCGGCCACAGAACTGAAACGGCCATCACTCGTATAGTTGACGATGCGCTCACTCTGCTTGACCAGAATGAATCTTGCCTACTAATAGTACTCGATCTCTCATCTGCATTTGACACTGTCAAACATGACAATCTACTTAACCTTTTGGAATGTAGGATGGGGCTCTCAGGCACTATACTAAAATGGTTTGCCTTTTTTCTCAACAACAGAACTCAGAGAGTCAAATCCAATTAAACTCTATCCAACTCCAGTCCCTGCTCACTGGGGGTGCCCCAAGGGATCTCGCTCTCCCCCACGCTCTTCAACCTTTTCATTGAACCACTTACTGTAATCCTCAAAGCATCTAACATCCAATATCACATGTATGCGGATGACACCCAACTGTACATGAAAATCTCTTCCCCTGAAGATATCAAGTCACTCAACGATACCCTGCACAAAACCCTAAATTGGCTAACCTCCAACCACCTCAAACTAAACGCCCTTAAAACGGAATTCCACCGACTAGGCATACCCCCATTGTTGAGAAATATCTAAAAACCTCTCAGCTCTCAACTGCACACCACACATCATTGATTCCACGAAATCATTAGGAATTGTGCTAGATAAGAACCTAAACATGCAAGATCACATCAGAGCATCTACCAAAGGAGCAAACTACCAACTGAGCATCCTAAGAAAACTCAAACCCTACCTTCCCCAAGATGACATCAAATCTGCTGTGCAAGCACTAGTCATCTCAAGACTAGATTACGGCAGTGCTACTCTATGCGGGCTTCCGAAACTCAGTTTAGCCTCCCCCTCGTAGTATCTCTGAATGCTGCGACTAGGCTCATCACTGGTTCAAAGAAAACCAACCACATCTCTCCGGACCTGAAATCGCTCAACTGGCTTCCGTTTCAGTCAAGGATCCAGTTAAAAATTGCATGTATGACTCATAGAGCACTACACTTCAACATTCCACTTTACCTGGCAAATAAGCTCGAACTATCGCGAGTCTCCCGGCCCTCTAGGAGCACCAGCACATTGCTGCTCAAGCCGAAGAAATTAAAAAAAATTAAAACCTACAATCGTACATTCTCTGGTATTGCCCCGAGAATCTGGAACTCCCTACCTGTGGAAACAAGACTGATTCCTTCAACATTTGCCTTCAAAAGGGAAGTGAAAGCCCTACTGATGAACACTGCGCTGATCTAGAAGTGTTTTTCCTTTTGTCTCCTATCTTGTTTAGCCAATTAATCTGCTACCTGGCATTTGTTACGGCCTCAGTGGCGTCCTCTATTATATCATTGTGTTCCTGATGTATATTTTTCTACTTTTCTCCCACAGCTATCTACCTATGTCTTCCACAATTCGTATGTAAAGCGCTCTGATACCCGCTTGGGTCATGTTCGCTCTATACAAAACTTTAAAATAAATAAATAAGGCAAAAAGTTTGGGGATAACCCTGCAAAAAGAGCCAGGTCCAAAACCTTTCCTGCTAATTTTTCTGCCTTCTCTTTTGCCTTTTCTGCTTGTTTCTCTGCCCTATGTTTTGCCTTTTCAGCTCCTCTTTCTGCCCTCTGTTTTGCCTTTTTCTGCTCTGTTTTGCCTTTCCTGCTTGTTTTTCTGCCCTCTGATTTGCCCTCTTCTGCTCATTTTTCTGCCCTGTTTTGCCTGTTCTGCTAGTTTTTTTCTGGCCTCTGTTTGTGCCTCCTCTGCTCGTTTCTTGCTCTGTTTTGCCTTTTCTGCTTGTTTTTTTGCCCTCTGTTTTGACTTTCCTCCCCGCTTTCCTGCCCACGATCCATTTGCCAGAAATGGGTGATAAGGACTAGTTAGTTGAAGTAAAGAAAATAATTTGGGCTTATAGGTCCCCTTCTTCTGTTACTGGATATAGTCCTTTTCAACTCATGTGAAGTGGGAAACCGTATACTAAGGACAACATGGGTTGGATGAGTGAGTCTAGAAAGGTGGAATGGTCTCCAGAGGAAGTGAGGAATAGCATAATGAAGGCGTAACAAGTTTATAAGGATTATTACAATGACAAGCATGCTTGTACTGATGTGGCTTTGTCTGAAGGGTTTGTGTTAAGAAGGCCGGCAGAGTTCCAATGGGTCAAAGTTCTTTCTCTGAACCATTAAAGGTAGTAGAGTGTCTGAGGAATTCAATACTCATAAGTGGCGGTAGGGTATGGCGTATTCAGTACGCTTAAGTGATGGTAGGGTGTGGTATTTGGGTCACATTGCAAGATAATAGGTAAAAGAAGGATGTGAGTTTACCCCTTTTTCTTTCTTCGACGTAAGAATAAGTGCTCTGTTCCAGGATCTTCGTGGCAGGGATGTGATGAAAGACTTGCCATGTTGAACTTCTGTTACCAAACATCAATAGCAAATTATTCTGAGACTGGTAAAAGCCATTTCAGTGGCCAAGACTTGCCTATTATATGCAACAAGAATATACCAGATTTCATGTTGCCCTCTATTGTCTTTTCTTTCAGAAATGAGTGTCTTGAATTGCATCAAAATGACATCACTTATTGGCGTCATGATCAGACTGTTGCCACAAGAAGTGTATGTCACTATAAACCATGGGTTAGAGTGTTAAAGGAGGCAAGAATGCATGGGGGGCGGGGGGTGTTACAGAAAAAGGCATGAGTAATGCATCTTTGGGGGATACACCTGGACCACTAGAGTTCACCACAGTCTTGTTTATTGTAAATCTGCTTTAAATTTTCATGCAGGCCATAAAGCAATGGTTTTCTTAAAGAGTATTTCTTACTTCAATCCAATTAAATATGTGTGACTTTTATCAAACGAGAATGTAGCAACAGACAGGTACAAGAGAGAGGTTTACAAAGATGGTGCAAAAGGGCAAGTATCATGGCACACCGGGCATGGGATGTGCAGGAGGGTTAACAGTGGCCAAGGAGGGGCTCGAGAGATTGGGATGCCAGTGAAGTAAGAGTTCCTATTTAATGCTGTGGACTGGAATAGGGTAGGAGAACAGGTATAGCAAAACAGGAAATGTGATTAGGATAGTGAGCAATGACACGGACTGCTGCACTGGAACACTACTGTCCAAAGCCAAACACTGCCCAGGCGCCTCAGTCTACAATCAGCACTACTTGCAGCCCTATGTCCACCCCTACCTAGCCCGGCTTGAATACCTACTCTGGTTCAGCCTGGCAGTCACTGAGAAGGCACTTATCAGGGGCACTGGAATTATGCTGCAGGTGCGCACCAAATTATGCAGTAGTGTTGACTAAATTATGCAGCAACAAAAGGAAAATTGTACGGTATAATGCAGCACATTTTTTGATAGTATTCACTATTTTGTACTTCTTACACATGGTAATATTGTCCAGGCAAAGATTTCACTTCATTAGTATCAGTTTAACAACCAAATACATAAAGAAGCAACTGAAAGGTGACCAGTTAACCTTTGAGAAGGGTCTTTCAACGTGCGTGAATACATATAATGTTTGATCGTTTGAGCTAGAAACAATTTGCTTTTTGTTAAAATCTGCAGATTATGCACCAGATGATGGATTATGTGGCAAATGCTGCAAATCCTTAATTATGTGGAAAAAGCTGGGGCTGCAGAATTACATAATTCCAGTGGCCCTGATTACAACGGCATGGGTGAGTGTAGCAGAGCACTGAACTCATGCGTACAATTATCGAGGTGGTGTCATTGCTTGCTGTAACTTGTGTGAAAGTGTCATCTTAAGTGTCACTCATTTGGCAGTTGAATGTCACTTATAAGTACACTGAAACAATGGACATTTCACACATAAGCAACTTGAAAACTTGACAGCTACGACATAACAATACTGATCATACTGGTATAAATGAGCCCGGTGCTAACCCCAGCTGCTCCATAGTGAAGTATGCTAATTATAACAAGTTTTTTTCCTCATTTGGATGACTAGATAACATAAAATTATTTTCTCCCTCTTTGCATGTTAATGGGCCTATTAATTATCCAGGTGGCATGATGTATTGCTCTAATTTGTGAAAACTAAATTCAAAATGTAAATTAAAAAGCTCCTTAACAAAGTGCCTCCTCTAATTAAACTTGCCATTTGTGTGCCCAAATTAAGTTAAAATGTTGACCCTTAAACCATAAGACCGCACTCCTGTCATCCAACACACGGCGATGCGCCACATCCTATAACAAATTAACCGCACCTCATTGGTCATCACGCACGACATGGACACACTTCTCACATAGGATCAAAACCAGGTCACAAATTGGGGTTACATGCGGGTAGACGGTGTCCACCCATTATATTCACATGGTGGACACTGTCCACCCTGCCAAGAATTTGTGCCCCACTGAAATATGCTGAACTCGCTCCAGTGTAATGTTTAGACGCATGTCCAGTCCAGTAAATGTCTAGTAGTTGTAAAGCGCGAACAATTACCCGAGGGTGTCAAGGCGCTGGGGACCATCAGGAAGATAAAGTGCCCAGAGTCACATGGTGCTGATCTGCCGCCGGCCGGGGAATCGAACCGTGAGCCCCCGGGTTCCGGAGTCAGTCGCCCTGCCCGCTGCACCACATCTCTTCCCAGAGACCCATTTAGTAGCGCCGGCACGTTGTCTGCTTTCCTTCTGAGCAGTATGCAGGTTGCAGCACGAGGCTTTCTTATCTTAAATTCGAGCTGGGCCCTAAACTATGTTCGAAGTTACAGGACCATCAGGCCACCTTTTTTTCATCCTGGCTGGGAGCTATCTGGAGCCTCACATCTAGAGGCAAATGCAATGGAGGGGAAACAAAGGCCACTGCTTGTTGTCACTTCTCAGGTACTTAAGAGAGGCATGATTTTGACTTTGGTCAGTCTCTGGATATCCTGTATTAAAGATAAAGAATTGAATTGCACAAACAATATAAGACAGTTGTATCAGCACTGTAGGCAGAAATTGCAGGGGCAACCCAAAATCTTGTGCACTAATGTGCTCGTAACACGGAAAAACAGCGAGCGGCGCAACGTGATCAAGTGATAATTATATACAGGAATATATGGTTCATTAAAGTTATTCACATTCATAGATCATCTGTTTAAAAGTCATTCGAAATGAACCATAGTTGAGTGGGCGCCGTGAATTGTGCTGAGAGGTCAACGGCGTTTCGATCCTAAAGATTCAGGATCATCTTCAGGACGGGGTTACCGATTTGTTGGTGCTGTACAGGGGAGGAAAAAAGGGGGGAATCAGGTAGGGAAGGAAGGAGGGGAGACAAAAGGGGGGGCACGCAAGGGAGGGATGCCCAGCATGGAAGTGCGGGGGTTAGGCATAGCTGAGGAGGAAGTGGCGAGAGTGGGGCAGCGTGGCGAGCCCGTGGGGAAAAAAAGACCATGTGCAGGAGAGGCACGGAGGGTCAATGACTCAGGGCCATGGGGATCAAGGGGAAAGGGGGGAAGAACAAAAAGCAGGTTGGGTGAAAGGCTCACCAAGGCTGGTGCGCAGCGAGCACGACGTCACCAGAGGATGAATCCGGTCAGTGCGGGAGAGGGTTCCGAGGTTGGTAGAGCTGGAACCAGTGAGGGTGATCCAGAGCAGAGGGCCTGTGGAAGAGGAGACAAATGAGGAATGTGCAAGGGAGAGAACAGAACTTACCCTGCAGTCGTGAAGATCGATCTTCCTGGAGTCCGGGGGACAGGGTCGGAGCCCCGATCCACTGTCACAGAAGGAAGAGTTGGTCCGGAGGATTCGTTCTGGAACCGAAGAGAGGGGGGAGCAATTCAATATGGGGGAGCCACTGTCTTGTGGTTTGTTGCCTGCCTTGCTATGTTGTCCTAGGCCTGGCTGCCATGCTGCTTTTCTTTGCACACCTTACTCTGAGCCGTGGTTCTCTCGACCTCTGCTCTTGCCAAGTTATTCTGCGCTGTCTGCGTTTTCTGTCTTTCACCTTTTCTCTTGTTCGATTTGGGCTCAGACTGCACAACATGTACAAGGTCGAATAACAATGTATTTCTGTTCTTGCTGATTTGGCCAGTCCCTCGCACCTAGACATAACACATGTACAGCTGCCATGGAGAATTTTGTGTGCTTTTAATATTGCAGTTTGCCTGCACTTGACACACTTGGAGAAATCCTTTCCAGGGAGAAGAGCTGTGATTGTCTGCTGATGTAATTCTACATCTAGAGGCTGAGGTATGGGGGTTCGTTAGTCAAAGCCCAGAGGTCTTCTCTTTTTATAATAAACTAGCTTACTGCACGGGGAGGGTGGTAATGTTATTTAGACATATATCCACTGCTGTTATGAGATGCTTTCCCCGTTTGTATTCTATGGAGTTGTAACCATGCTGATTATATTATTTCATATGCATTATGCTAATAGTACTGACACGTGTACTGTATCTTAGAGCACGTAAGTTGAAATAAACATTTTAACCTATACTGTGTCTCTTCTTACGCACATTGTGGACAGGTACGAGTGAGTGACGAAAGAGTGTTCTTGCCTCTGCGAGTCCTGAGAGAGAGATACCGTGTTCTGGGTTGTCCAATCATTGGTACATTGGTGCTAATGGGATGCTAAGCTAGTTGGGTTGGGGTTTTGGGTACTACGGTCTATGGTAGGCTCACCACTATATTCCGGGGTCCCATTATCCTGTGCATAGCTCTGTGTGTGTGCAGAATCCCTACGACATGGCGCGACCAACGTGCGGGGCGGCTTATCTGCGAGATGCTTGAGTAGTACTTGTGCTTGTCCACAATCCCCTCACGTACGCTTCCGGAAGCGTGTGTGACGGTGATACCTCCTATATTGATATTTTTGTAGGTTCTTTCAAGCTTGAAGTTATTAAAAAAGGTTTCTTAACTAAACCCATTTTGTACTGCCTACTGTTAGGTTGTCGAATAATCCCGTTTCGTAATGGCGGGTGTAGCGATAGCGGCACATAGCCGCGGAGCACTCCGAGATCACTTACGGGTGTATGGAGTGCCAGATACAGGAGTTGATCTAGTCTTTGTGGTTCAAGCCGACCCGGATTTCCACTTTGAAGTGTTTTACACTTGGATCACTTTTCCAGCAGTGGATGCGACTGATAATCTGTTTCATGAATATGAACCCACTGCTGTTCCTGCTGCCTATCGACCTTATACTAATCTTGAAGTACCGCTCACGGCTTGGCAGCACCGTGTTTGGTTTAATGGCGCCCTCCCACAACCGACTACCACGGTTCGTTTAGGCCCCTTATCTATTGAAGGGGCCACTTGGCCTGTTTTGGCCGGGTATACCCCACATCCACGTTATATGACAATACCAGTCGCGGAACTGCGCGCTATGTATGCGGCTTTGGTGCATGTGCATCGAGCCTTAGTGCGATATGTTACAGGCAGCCTCCATGGAGCTGCTCCTGGAGTTGCCGGCCAACCAGCTGTTGCAAGCGGAGTGACCATAAGTCCTGTCATGGTAAACTCGGTGATGGGCAAACGTCCACAAAACAAGGATGATTTTCCTTATTGGCTTGCAGAAAAATTTGATCAGCTGGAGGCAGTTTTTCCACATACATCTCCAGTGGATAAACACCGCATTCTTACGATTAGTTTGCCAAAAGACTTAATCCCCGAGTTGACATCATGTGAAAACTGGGGTAAGGTATTCGCAGCAGTATATTCCAAATGTTTTGGTACTCCTTCCATGACGGTTCTACCCTCTGTAATTAAAAAAGTACAGGATGAACATGGCCCTGAAGTGGCTGTGGAATTAGGGATGAGACTAGTGGGAGTGTTTACCGTAGTAGCTGAACTGATCCTTGCGAATGTCAAGGGCGATGCAGTGAACTTTCAAGTAGCAAATGCTTTGGCTTTGGTCCCAGAATTGGACAGGCCTCGCGAATTACCGAAAATTATTACCCAGGCTTACAAAACAATTGGTAGAAATAGCCTGGGCAACAAGCCTTTTGTAAAACCGCAAACACAATCGCAACCACAACAAACACAATCTAAACCTCAATCTGAGAAAGATGAGAGACCAGTCTTCACTAAAAAGAGCTGGAGACAGAAAAAACAGGGTAAGCAACAAAAGAAGCAGGGGTCGAGAGGCGCTTCCCCAGTTTCTGTTTCTTCTGAACGCACTTATGATTTACGTGATAGGGCGAGAATTAAATCACCGGATAGGTTTCAGATCCCTGACACGCGTTCTCCTCGTTCTTCACAGGCACAGACGTCGTCACAGGCCGGTGGAGGAGAACGGCGAGATAGAGGAAGGGGCCGCGAGGCTCCCCAGGGACGAGACCAGCCTCGACAACAAGTCAGAGGGAAAGCAGAAGACTTTCAACATTCTCGACCGCAATTTCAGAAGAAGAAAGTTGCCGCTGTAACAGCGAAATATGCCACAGATGGTGAGAACGAGACTCCTGAATTGGACGTGGGCAGTAACCCTCCTAGACAGCGCCGCGGAAGTTACCATAGTGCGGGAGGCGCTCCGTCCTCATATGGAGGCTACAGCGACTGAAACATTCGTTACTGTAGAGAGAGCTGACACCAGAGTGGCACCCCCTGATAGACTTTATGACATTGTCATTCAAATTGAAGGTGATATACCGCGAGTAATAAAAGGGATTTTTGGGGAAAATCTAACCTCTTCATATGACATTTTGTTAGCAGAGGTGGACTGGCCACCCCCATTCGTACTTGCTGCACGTAAAGGGGAGGAGGTAATCCTTCCGAGCTTTTCTCGACATGTCCCAAAGGACAAAGCGGAGGCTCTGGCAGCTGAGTGGGCTGTGTACCTGGCTCCAGCGCTATACCGCAATCATGTGGGATGGGATAAAGATTCACCACCCCATGAAATACCTTTGCGGTCCCTACCGCAGCCACAACCCCAATATCCCATTAAACGGCAGGCAAAAGGCCCCGTTTCCGAAATTCTGACTCAGTTAGAATATCAGGGAGTAATCGAAACCTGTGTATCACCTATGAACAATCCCCTTTTCGTGGTTTCTAAACCCGATGGATCGTACCGCTTAGTTTTGGATTACCGGCATTTAAACTCTCATTGTCGGAACTTTGCGGTGCAAAATACTCATAGTTCTGCGCTTGTAGACAGTCTTGTTCGTAAAAAATATAAAACGACACTTGACCTCTCTAATGGATTCTACACGCACAACTTAGCCCCGGAGAGTGGCCAATGGAGCGCTTTTACCTCCGGTGGTAAATTATTCCAATTTCGGCGTTTACCTATGGGCTACAAGAATAGTCCAGGTGTTTTCGCCGCCCGTGTTGTCTCTTTGTTAGACGGCATTGATCGAGATGCATGTTCGTACGTCGATGATATTTATCTGACAGACGACGAATTATTCCCGCATCTGTCCAGAGTAGACCGCATTATTCTTGAATTTGCGGAGCAAGGTTACAAATTTAACTTTGCTAAATCACACATTGCTGAATTTACCGTTCTGTTCTTGGGCTATGAGCTCAACAACGAAGGTAAGGGCTTAGCCCCCCATTTCCTGGAAAAATGTGCACGTTTGTGCCCCCTAATACTCTGAAGAAGCTTCAGTCTTTGCTGGGTTTTCTGAACTTCGGGCGTACTTATATTCCCGAATACGCCCAGCGTATCAAGCCCCTGTATGCCTTGATACAACCTACTTATTCGAGGTCTTGCTGGCTACCTGAGCATACCTCAATTCTGCAGTCTTTGCAGACAGACCTTCTAGAGTCTAAATATCTTTTGACTCGTGATAACCACACAAACCTGGTGATCAGAATAATTCCGGGGGCGGTGGGTTTCACGTACTTAACCTTTAACGAAGGTGATACAGTTCCCATCGCATACAAGTCACATCTGTACACTTCCGCAGAACTGCGCTTTACATCTGTAGAGAAGGTTCTAACAGCAGTGCAAATGGCGATTTTGAAAGAACGCGCACTGGCACACGGAAAGCGTATTCTGGTGGTAACACCCTATCCTGCCCTAGAGGCAGTGACAAAGGCAAGTGTACCGAACTCTAAAGCAATGCACCCCCGTTGGATTCAATGGGCTACATCCTTGACGTCTTCGGATGTCACTTTCATTTTCGATTCTTCTCTTCAGACTCAGGAGTTTTTACAGTATGAATTCGTTCATCCTCCTCCTCTGTCGTTACTGCCGCTTGAGGATTACAAATGTGTGATCTACACCGATGGTTCGGCACAACCGGCCACGGGGTCCAAGCACGCTTATTCAGCTGCATGTGCTATTGTAGCGGGTGCTTTTATGAACGGGAAGTTCAAATCATCTACAGTGCACACTCTGGCATTAGGGGACAGTACCGCACAATTGGCCGAGCTGCAGGCATTGGTGCTTGCGCTTGAGTTCGCTTCTCCGGATGTGACCACTCTTATTGTATGTGATTCTTTCTACTGTGTTCAATCTTACAACGACAATCTGTTCTTCTGGTCGAAAAACGACTACAGAGATGCAAAAGGCAGCACAATTAAGCATAAAATGCTTTGGGTTCGAGTGGTGGAATTGCAACAACGTCTGCCACTCACACAGGTGGTTCACACCTTAGGCCATCAGCGAGTGGGCGCACACGCTATTGGTAACGATCTGGCAGATGAAGCTGCCTGTTCAGCAGTAGTCACGTGTTCAGTAGCAGCGGTTACCAGGTCCATGTCTAAAATTGATACTGACATTTTGGCACCTATTGCTGCAACCAAGGAAGGTGATAATTACCCTAGGGGTTTTCCTTCCAAATATTCTTACCAGTTAGGTCCCGAACAGGCTCTTTATGTAACAATACCTAACGTTGGAGATCGGCTGATCCCCAACGCAGACGTTCCTTGATAACTGCTGCACACGAGCTTCGGCTCATGCTGGTGTGTCAGCTACGGTTTCCATCTTGCAGCAGCGTTATTGGTGGCGTGGGTTATACAAAGACACCCGTGCTTTTGTGCTTTCTTGTGACGTTTGTCAACAGATTAAGCCTTCCACGGTAACACGACCACCACAGACCTCGCTCTGCATTGCTAACAGACCCTTTGGGTGTGTTTACCTGGATCACTGCGGTCCTTTCTCTTCAGACACTGCATATAAGTACATCTTAGTTGCAGTGGACTCGTGCACATCGTTCATCTGGGTCTGGCCACAACGTAGTGCTGACGCTCGAAATGTCATCAGGGATTTGTGTGTCTTTGTGGGAATTTTTGCATGCGGCACCTTCCATTATGACCAAGGTCCAGCGTTTGCCTCTAGGGCTTACAAGGACGCAATGGCTTCACTTGGGGTGCGGGTGAAATTTTCGTCTCCGTATAGGCCTGAGGGCAACTCTATCGTTGAACGAATGAACCATGACTTAAAGCAATCCTTGACAGCTAGAGTTATAGGTACTGGCAGGAACTGGCTGGCCCACTTGTATACTGTACAACGTGCACTTAATAATCTCCCAAGAAGACCTCTGGGTGGGCGGACCCCATATGAAATGCTCTTTGGCATAAGAATGTTTGTGCCTGACCTTGATGGTCCAGACATTGCGGCGCAATCCGCCAAGTTTGATGTAGATAACCATTCTACTATGTTACAGGACTTACAAGAAGCCCGAGACAAACTTGCAATTGCACATTTACCTTCAGCCACAGACCCTGCGTTGCAGATTCCGGTTGCCGGCTGGCTTCCGAAAATTGGAGATCTGGTTCGAGAGAAGGTGGAGAACAAAAAAGAATTCGGCCCCTCTTATCGTGCACCGGTTCCAGTTCTGGGCTTGAAGGGAACACGTACAGTCATCTTACCACCGCTTCCTGGTCGCAAGGAGAACAGATACATCTCAGTGGAAAATGTCAAACTACAACATCTGGCCGATCCTGACTAGCGTTACACCAGCGGTCTCTTGTCCTGCCATTTATCGGACATGTGTTCGAGGCACTCCTGCCCGAACGGTCACTGATGTTGCAATTGAGATGGTTGATTTGCCTGAAAATATATTCGAACCCCAAGTCTCCCCCTGCATCGACGAGGACGAGTATACCTATCCTGCATCTGAATCGGTGGCACATCAACCAACAACGCCACTGAGCCCTACACGTTTTTCCTTTGACTCGGATTCCACCTCTTCAAATGTCCCGTCCAAGTTCAGTATTTTTGTATCCTGGTTTAGAGACAATTTTTTGGTTCCACCCTGGACATACATCTGGTTGGTGCTTTTCTTTATTTTTTTGTTCATGTCCATTGGCTTTGTCACAGTGTTTTTTCTACTCATCAATGGTCACTATTTACCTGAACGCTCTGCTGTGAACAGTGTTGCTGGAACTTTGGCTCCTCATTCATCGTCTCACATCATGAAGCGTGACCACACATTTGTGAACATTTCAGCGTTTCCAGTTGCTGATGGCATCGTATGGGATGCGGTAAACTTTCAAATCCATGGTCCGACAGAGATTATTAATGTACCTAATGTCCTTCGTGTTTCAATGGGTGATGTAGTAAAAAGTAATATTCATTCTGACGATTGGGATGTGCATGCAGTTGAAGCATTGTTTGCTGATCTAAAATATTATGCTTCTTTTAATGCTGAAGATTTGTATATGAATTCTGCTAATTATGCCGATTTGTATTGCTACCAGCATTGGGGCAACCATTTTCTCCATAAACCGTGTGCCCTACGTAACTCTGTTGCCTACACCCAATGGGAACATTGCCCAAACCCCTTACCAGGTAGCTCCCAAACTCTTAGAAATAAATTTACCTATTTCACTGATTTTAACCGATCAAACCCTGAGTCCTATTATTTTAGGCTGAATGCCCCATCAACTCAGAAAATCATGTTGACCCACACCAAATGACTTTATTCGGGTTCCTTTTTACGTGCCTTAGCCGTGGGTGGTTGTGAGTACTGGATGGACACTGTGGATTTAAAGTCTATTTGGGGCTCCAAGCCTTGGCAGGTACAAGGCACCGAGGCCTTGCACCGTGCTTGCCTTATCCCGGCCCAAATTATGTTTCTGAATGCTTCCATCTATCAGACTACATGTTGGGGTTTAGCTACCACTAAACAATTAAACGCGCCCACCATTGCATCCTTGTCGAGTTCTCCCAATGATAGCTTGCGTTTTAATATGTCCCTTACGACCTTGCAGGCTCTGTTTCAGAACAATTCGTTTAATGTTTCTGCACTGGATCAGTCACCTTGGTTGGTATGGCCTATTTCATCTAATGCATGCCAACTGCGTTTTCACGACTCAGTTCCTGGATACAGGCAGGTCAGACCTGATCCGAGATTTTCTGATTCCCGTACTGTTACCACATATTCCGTTGGTAAATTATGTAAACAGTGGCTGCAACATTCGTCCCTAGACTCTGTTAAACAACATTTGTCCCTCCTTTCAGGCAATATTGATCTGTCCGACTTTGTTTTGGGGCCTCGTGGTCCACGACCTAAGAGATTCATTTATGAAGCGTATAATGAACTCTGGAAGCTGTCACAAATGGAAGCTGCTTCCCGTCTTCGGAAAATAGCCCAAGCAAATTTGGAAAAGGTGCTTGCTGTTGTTGACAATAGTATTAATACCCTGTCTTCTCCCATTTACACATTAGAGAATATTGTGTCCTCTGTAGTTGATATTGTACAAGATGATGTTTCTGTGTTGTATCATGGTCAAAATCAATTGCGTTCTGTTATGCAGTTTGCGTGGACTTTGCAAACCCTCAAGTTAGGTAAAGTTCCTTGGCATTTTTTGAACACCACTGCTTTATTTCTGCCTTTTAATTTGACTGACAAACAGCAATTCATGTCCATGAAAGATGCGACTTACACTCTGTTACATATCGAGAAAGTGGATCCTTTGCCGTTCTCTGTTGCGGAACTGGATTCTGCTGTGTGGCTAGTTCATGGGGTTATCGCTTTACCTTTTTCCTTGTTTGAATTTGACTCGTGCATGAAACATTACCCTGTGGGCCGTTATCGGCCCTTAAGTAGCGCTTTCCTGCATGAACTCTGGTCCTTGCCTTTCATGTATAAATGCCTTCGAGACGGCAAGGAGGTTTTTCTCACGGGGGAGTCCTGCGACTCGACTGTAGGTCATTCGCTTATTTGTAAACATATTAAGTTGCACGGCTCTTGCAGCGTTTCCGCTCCTAATCTTGCTTGTGTGCTGAAGGGTATTCCTGCTCCTGCTATTTCTCCTACCTTTACTTTGCTTTCTAATGGTAGCTATTTACTTTTAGATAACGAAAACTGCATTCCGTATATTGTAACAGTTTCGCACAGGGTTGTCTGCTGCAAGAATGTGCTTTTTCCTCCCCCTCATGGCATCGTTGATATCTCTATTTGGCCTTCCATCCCTACCATGGAGGCGGATTTCAATAAACTGAGCAGAATAAAGGCACTATTATTGAACGAGGAAGTTATGCTCACGTCCGCCCGGGAGACATTTATTCTCCAGGTGGCGAGTACCCACAGTGAAATTCAGGCCCTTTTGAACACTAACCTCCCCCAGCATTTTGGGGAGTTAATTCATCGTATTTTTAACGCGTCAAACACTGAGGGTCTGGTACATTTTTTTAAGGTGGTGGGGTCTGGCCTGGTGTCCACCTTCCAGACTATTTTTGGTGTGATACCAGTATTTATTAATTCTATCTTTTCCAGCGTCTTTGGTGGCTTCCCATTGATCCTCGCCTTGGCGGCTGGTGTCCTGCTGTTGGTCTGTTTTCTGCGCAATGGCTGCTCCCCGGTGGGACCTTCTCGATCAAGAACGCCTCCTGCTGCTCCGTGAGCGGCTCTTGGCTGGTTTCGGCGTTCTGCCATTGGCGACGCTAAGTGTGTCCTATACTCTTTCTTTTCGCTTTGCGTATTTCACTTGCGTGCAACCTGTGATGACTTGCATCCGCTGTCCTTTCACCTGGACCTTGGATTATTGCCTCTCCAATTCGTCGTTGTCTGTTCCGGATTTTGTTCAGTTGATGGGTCCCTTAGAGGCCCATGAACAGGACTGTTCCGTTGCTGGCTGTATGACGCGTGCGGCTGCACTGGGGATTTTGGCACAATGGGATATCTGGGCGGCTGCTCAGACTCTCCTACAACAAAGCTATATCGATTATCATGCAAGCTGTCCCGCATTGCTTTTGGATGCTCCCTCCGCTGAGGAACATTCCTGCTCCTTCGATCTTTTGGACTGGATGGCGTCTGTTTTTTGACGATTCCAATGATGCCCTCTTGGAAGGTGTGGCGTTTTTCTGCACCTACACCCTGATGGATTGACATGGCCTTCGCCCTCTGTAAACTGCTGTGCCCTGGTGGACAAGTGCTTTTATGTTTTTTTGTTTTTTTTTCCCCTTGGTTTTTATTTTCTTTTTCCTTTTACACAGTGACCGCCACGGTCAATTCTGTTCTGCTCAGTCCGTTTGAACTCTGTCTTGGTCCTTTGTCTTGGCCGACGGACTGTCCAGGGGAGGGTGTCTTGTGGTTTGTTGCCTGCCTTGCTATGTTGTCCTAGGCCTGGCTGCCATGCTGCTTTTCTTTGCGCACGTTACTCTGAGCCGTTGTTCTCTCGACCTCTGCTCTTGCCAAGTTATTCTGCGCTGTCTGCGTTTTCTCTCTTTCACCTTTTCTCTTGTTCGATTTGGGCTCAGACTGCACAACATGTACAAGGTCGAATAACAATGTATTTCTGTTCTGCTGATTTGGCCAGTCCCTCGCACCTAGACATAACACTATGTACAGCTGCCATGGAGAATTTTGTGTGCTTTTAATATTGCAGTTTGGCTGCACTAGACACACTTGGAGAAATCCTTTCCAGGGTGAAGAGCTGTGATTGTCTGCTGATGTAGTTCTGCATCTAGAGACTGAGGTATGGGGGTTCGCTAGTCAAAGCCCAGAGGTCTTCTATTGTTATAATAAACTAGCTTTCAGCACAGGGAGGGTGGTAATGTTATTTCTACATATATCCACTGCTATATGACATGCTTTCCCCGTTTGTATTCTATGGAGTCGTAACCATGCTGATTATATTATTTCTATGCATTATGCTAATAGTACTGACACGTGTACTGTATCTTAGAGCACGTAAGTTGAAATAAACATTTTAACCTATACTGTGTCTCTTCTTACGCACATTGTGGACAGCTACGAGTGAGTGACGAAAGAGTTCTTGCCTCTGCGAGTCCTGAGAGAGAGATACCGTGTTCTGGGTTGTCCAATCATTGGTACATTGGTGCTAATGGGATGCTAAGCTAGTTGGGTTGGGGTTTTGGGTACTACGGTCTATGGTAGGCTCACCACTATATTCCGGGGTCCCATTATCCTGTGCATAGCTCTGTGTGTGTGCAGAATCCCTACGACACCACAACACAGACGTATAGTGTGTGGTTTGCAAGGACGGGGGCTTACCAAGTCGGAGGAGAGAATCTGAAGGCAGGAGCAAATCTGTATGCTTCAGTGTGGCCAGAGATCAATGCGGGGCCGTCACGGATGTGTACGGCTTGCTGGTGTCCTATCTGTCCATGCTGGGCCGTCATATATGTAAAGTACTAGACTTCCTGATCCGGCGCGGACGTGGGCGTCCGAGCGCGCGTGGACGGAGTCGTGATGACGTGTCTCGGGTGGGCGGGGATCCGGGATGACAGACAAGGAAGGGCTGAGAGCGTCATGGCTGGCCCGTGAGGGGAATGAAACTCGCCAATCAGATGGGAGGACTGGGAGAAGAAGGGGAAGGGGGAGGAGGGCTTGAAAAAACTTCAATCGACAGTGAATGATACGACAATAATAAGCAACAAACGGTGGTGAACATCGATGTACATGAACAGTAGCAACCATGATAATGAAGTCATAAATACATGTAATCGTCATATA
The DNA here is from genome assembly GCA_963921515.1 of Calotriton arnoldi. Classification (NCBI taxonomy): domain Eukaryota; kingdom Metazoa; phylum Chordata; class Amphibia; order Caudata; family Salamandridae; genus Calotriton; species Calotriton arnoldi. The sequence continues at coordinate 306,975 of CAWUFW010014359.1, read as the reverse complement.
AATTTAAGGTGTAGATATATACATAAGTCAATTAAGGCAATGCATAGTTGCAAAGACACACAAAGTATTAGGTAAGAATTAAAAAAGCCTAATTTTTGAAGGATGTTGAAGCAGGGGATGATTCTCATCGTCAAAATAAAGACATCCTTCCAACCACATACCCTGCACGGTGTAGCGTCCTCACATAGAGGTAGTGAGGCTGTATAAATGCTGTAGTACAATAGAATACACGATGAATTGCTCTAGGGTGTTAAAACCCAATCAAAATGCTAACAAAACTAAGTTCCTTGACAAAATCATACATGCCAATACACCCGATTCAGGCAGGAGTTTTAAAGCCGAAAAGGGCTTTATTTTGGCTGTCTGTCACCTGAAATTGCCTCTCTTTCAATTGCTTCTATTTCAATAGAAGTCAAAGGGGGGAAACATTATCCAGCCTATTTTCTTTTTTTTAATCTCTCACATTCCTCTTGTAAAATGTTGCCATGAATGCAAAATGCAACCTCGTACTAAAGAACGCATTCTTGTGCCCGACTGAGGTTAAAATATCGAAATTTAAAACACAATATATTTGAAGCCCAAATGGGTATATTGTAATGATTTATTTCTGCCTGTCTTTGGAGCTCCTTGATGCATCTGTTCCTGTCCCCATAAAACTGCCTCTGCTCATTGTCCATGTACAGTGAGGGGTGCAACAACGCCCCAGCAGCAGCCCCCGGTGTGCAGAGGGCACTGGGGCCCATGGGAGAACGAGACAGGGGCCCGAGGGAGGTGCTGCTGCTGGATGTTGTGCTAGCTGGGTGTTGATGGCCTTTTCGATGACTTTGGCTGCAAATGGAAACAGTTCTCTGTGCTCTGCTACTGATCCTGTAGCTTTTCAGAGCTCTGCTGCTTATTCTATAGCTCCTCCCGTCAGTGCTCTGCTGGTGATCCTGTAGGTCCTCAGTGCTCTGCTGCTGACCATGTAGCTCCTCAGTGCTCCGCTGCTGATCCTGTACCTCCTTAGTGCTTTGCTGCTGATCCTGTAGCCCCTCTGGTCAGTGCCCTGCTGCTGATCCTGTAGTAGCCTGTGTCCCTGTCATCCCGCAGGCAGGTTCACCTGCTTTATTTACACGTCTTCTGCATAGCTGCCAAGTTTTCAAATTGCTTATGTGTGCCATTTTCATTGTTTTCATGTACTTATGAGTGACAAGCTGCTACCTAAATTGTGACACTTTCTTCCTAGTAAAATCAAGTAGCAGAGTCAATATGAAGAGCTGAATATGAGGCATTACCACCTTCTGTGCAATGATAACCACTATACTGACTATATGGTCCATTCTAACCCCTTTAACATCCATTGGATTTAGCCTGAACCAACCATGTCCATCCTAACTCCATTAACAGTATCAGAAACAGCTGGCCAGACCCATTGTGTTTAAACCCTGTACACATCCAGCAGGTCTACTCATGCTCAATCAGCTCTCACCCTGTTTACATCCATCGGAGCCAGCCCAGGCAGGTCAAAACCACTCTAGCCCCATTCGCATCCACCAAAACCAGTGTGGCCGTGCCCAGTCTATTCTAGCCCCATTAACACCCATCAGAGCCAGCGTGGTCCTGTCCATTCTCCTCCAGTAGCCCCATTCCCAATCTGATTGCGTTCAAACACCAGCTCAAACCATTCTAGCCCCATATACATCGACTAGAACCACAGGGTCGCCACATGGCTGGTTTTTTTACCGTTCTGCACAAAAATAAAGAAATTCACCTAAAGCTGATATTTTTCCTCTTTTCAGTGCATACTTAAACTACAAACATACTAATAAAGGACTTTAAAAGTGTGTTCTAGAGCTGCCTTAATGATATGTGACTGATAATTGACCATAGGCAGAAATGTAGTATAAAAATAAATAACACCGCCTTTTATATAAAGTCCTGTTTATTATGGATCACCTGTGTCAAGAGTCACAAGTGCCGCTGCCAGGCTCAGCCAGGGTATCTTCATTGGGCGGGCAGGCAGGCAGGGCTGGAGGAAAGCAGATGGTGCTTTGCAGTTATGTTATGTTAATTGGGTCTTGTTAAGCGCGAGCATCTCACCATATAAGGGTCTCTTCTGCGAGAGTTCCAACAGATATTGACAGTGGTGTTAAGAGTGATTACAACATCCATGTTTTCAGCCCTTTTTGAAAGGTCTGTGGCCGGTACATGCCCGGTGGTGTGTAGGGAGCTGGTTCCAGTATTGATGGGCTCGGTAAGAAAAGGATCTCCAGCCATTTCTGGCAGTGCGGGCCCTGTGGGGGAGCAACAAATGTTTTCCACCCGACCGGAGACTCCTTATTGGCATATACCAATTAAGTTTTCTTTGTAAGTACTGTGGCCCATTTCCATGTAAAAATTTGTGTGTTAGGCAGGTGAGTTTGAACCATGTTTGTTTCCTTATTGGTAACTGGTGTAGGTTTTTTTGGATGAGGTCGGACATTGAACGTGGAGGAAGATGAAGTACAAACCGTGCTGCGGTGTTTTGTACCACCTGGAGCCTGGTTCTTCATCCATGGACGCCATTAGGGCGTTTCCATAGTACAGCCCACTGATTATGAGTGCCTGGACTAGGGATTTCCTTGAACCCAGTGGAATCCCCTGGAATATGTTTCATACGGTGCGCATGATGCCATAGCAGGTGCCTGCTATATAGTTTACGTGGTCCGTCATGGACAGTTTGTTGTCTACTATTATTCCTAGATTCCTTACTGTTGCTTTTGGGATGGGGCTTGGACCGAGACTTGTTGGCCACCAGTCGTCTGACCAGAATTTGCGTGCTTTCCCGAATAGTACCACCTCCATTTTACTTGCGTTAAGTTGTAGGCAGTTCGTCTGCATCCAGCTGGCAATATGATTCATGCAGTTTCTGAATCTTATTTTGGTGTGTGCAGGCATGGGTCCCATGGTTATGACCAGCTGTGTGTCATCTGCATATAGGATGATCTCCAATTCATATGATTTGATGACTTTTGCCAGCGATGCGATGTATACATTGAAAAGGGTGGGGAGGTGAATATTGCAGCTAGAGACCGACCCTCCTCAGTCTAGCGGGCAGCTGGCTACAGTGGTGCACTGTCATCTGAGGGCCATGCCACATGGACCCGAGAGGTGCCATCCCCACTCCCTGGCAGCTGGCACCGCACACCATGAAAAAGCAAAACTAATTTGCCCATGAACGCTAGCCAGTAAAGGTCAGGTGGTACCAGTTGCCAGAAAAACAACGGGAAAGATGCCACCCCCCAGATTCATTTAAGGGTACTGCTGCCGGGGTAATGATTCACTCTGGGTTGAATGATTATCTTGTGACAGGCAGACCAAGTGACATGGTATGGCCTCTTAAGCTGCGGCTGGGTCTGCGCTTGAATCAATGCAGTCAGCCACGCCCCAGCCCACAGCGTGCTGTGCTGAGGGTTCAGTTGCAGACTGCTTGTAGTGTTACATTTTATTTTCTCATAATATAAACTCAGAGAGAGACTAAGGCCTGTACGCAGAGTGAGTCTCAGCTGTAGCACAGAGTTCATAGCACTCACTGCTCTGCTAATAATGCAGCTCCTTCATCCGTTGGTCACTGTCATTGTCTGTGCCTCGCAGCGTACAAGTGGAGTCAAGTTGCTAATAATGCATGTCTAGGCATTTTAGTGCAGTGATGTGGACCACCACACTAAAATTAGTAAGTTTAAGCCCTCATGCGTGGAACTTGGCAGGGCTGCCTCTGAGCACCTGTGTAGCCTTAGTGCACCTCTGACCAGTCTGTGTTGCTGCCTCTGAGTGCCCTGCCCTCTGGTGCTCCTTTGAATCCCTGCAGCCTCTGTTCACCTCTGAGGTGTTACACCTTCGGTGCTTCTTGGACCCCACGCAGCCTCAGTGCTCCTCTGAGCCCCCTACAGCCTCAATGCGCCTCTGAGCTCCCTGCAGCCTCAGTGCTCCTCTGAGCTCCCTGCAGCCTCAGTGCTCCCCCGAGTCCCCCTGCAGCCTCAGTGCTCCCCTGAGTCCCCCTGCAGCCTCAGTGCTCCTCTGTCCCCGTGCAGCCTCAGTGCTCCTCTGTCCGCCGTGCAGCCTCAGTGCTCCTCTGTCCCCCGTGCAGCCTCAGTGCTCCTCTGTCCCCCCTGCAGCCTCAGTGCTCCTCTGTCCTCCCTGCAGCCTCAGTGCTCCTCTGTCCCCCCTGCAGCCTCAGTGCTCCTCTGTCCCCCCTGCAGCCTCAGTGCTCCTCTGTCCCCCCTGCAGCCTCAGTGCTCCTCTGAGCTCCTGCAGCTTTAGGGCTCCTCTGAGCACTCCTGAAGCCTCAGTGTTCGTCTGAGCTCCTTGCGGCATCATTACCCCTCTGCGGTTCCCCCAGCCCCGGTGCTACTCTGAGACCCTTGCAGCCCCGGTGGTACTCTGAGCCCCTTGCTGACTCATTGGTCCTCTGAGCACTCTTCAGTCACAGTATGCCTCTGAGCTCCTTACATCCTCAGTGCTCCTCCGACATCCTTGCAGCCTCAGTCCATCGCTAAGCCCCCTGCAGTCTCACTGATCCTCTCCACCCACTGCACCATCTGTACGTCTCTGAGCCCTCTACAGCCTCAGTAGTCTTCTGAGCGCCTTGTAGCCTCAGTGCTCCCCTGAGCTCCCTGCAGCCTCGGTGTTCCCCTAAGCTCCATCCAGCCTCGGTGCTCCCCTAAGCTCCCTCCAGCCTCGGTGCTTCCCTAAGCTCCCTCCAGCCTCGGTGCTCCCCTTAGCTCCCTCCAGCCTTGGTGCTCCCCTAAGCTCCCTGCAGCCTCGGTGCTCCCCTAAGCTCCCTGCAGCCTCGGTGCTCGCCTAAGCTCCCTGCAGCCTCGGTGCTCCCCTGAGCTCCCTGCAGCCTCAGTGCTCCCCTGAGCTCCATGCAGCCTCAGTGTTTATGTGAGCCCTCTACATCCTCAGTGCTCCACTGAGCTCCCTGCAGCCTCATTGCTCCCCTGAGCTCCTGCAGCTTCAGTGCTCCTCTGATATCCCATGCAGCCTCCGTGCTCCTCTGAGCTCCATAAAGCCTCAGTGGTCCCCTGAACCCCTTGAACCTCATTGGTCCTGTGAGCCCCATGCAGCCTCTGAGCACCCCGCAGCCTCAGTGCTTCACATAGCTCCATGCAGCCTTGGTGCTCCTCTGATCCCCTTGCAGCCTCTGTGCTCCTCTGAGCCCCCTGAAGCCTCTGTGCTCCTCTGAGCCCCCTGAAGCCTCTGTGCTCCTCTGAGCCCCCTGAAGCCTCTGTGCTCCTCTGAGCCCCCTGCAGCCTCTGCTCCTCTGAGCCCCCTGCAGCCTCTGTGCTCCTCTGAGCCCCTTGCAGCCTCTGTGCTCCTCTGAGCCCCTTGCAGCCTCTGTGCTCCTCTGAGCCCCCTGCAGCCGCTGTGCTCCTCTGAGCCCCCTGCAGCCTCTGTGCTCCTCTGAGCCCCCTGCAGCCTCTGTGCTCCCTTTCAGCCTCTGTGCTCCTGAGCCCCCTGCAGCCTCTGTGCTCCTCTGAGCTGCCCTCAGCTTCAATGCTCCTGTAAGCTCCCTGCAGCCCCAGTGCTCCTCTGAGCTCCCTGTAGCATCAGAGGAGTACTGAACAATGGAAACGCTAGGAGAGAAATTGGTTGATAGTTTCCTGGCCGAGCTGCATCAATCGAGGGTAGTTTCAAAAGAGGGATGATTTTGGCGTGTTTCCATGGGCCATGAGAGTGATGAGATATCACTGATAGATGGGGCACCAATCCCACATGATTGCGGCTGGATATTACTTAGGAGGAAGATACGGCATCACTGAAAATGGGCTTAGGACCCTGATTGGAATGCGGTTAGTCATTGCTGAACCTCTCACTTATACAAACATGTTAATTGGTCACAGACAAGTGCGTACACTATACTGATCCTGTATTGTACCTTTGTAATCACTGTATGCATTCAGTGTTCTTTTTTAAATCGTCTCACTCTGGAACTTAGTCAAACCTCAAGAAAAGGCGAGTCTAATGGTGAGAAACTGGAACCGTACTAACATCAACGCATTTTGTAAACTGCTGGCAACTACAATGCCAACTGAGCAGTCCCTGGTCAACCAACATGAAGAAAGTATTAAATCATGGATAGTGGCCGCCAGCGACAGTCATGCCCCCTTTAGGAAAGTCATAATGGCTAGTTGCCACGACGCTCAGAGATGGTTCTCAGAAGAACTAAAACTTTAAAAATTAGCTCTACGCAGAGCGGAACATATCTGGAGACGGAACTACTCTCCAGATAAAAAAGATATCTACCAAGCGCAACTTAGACAGCTGTTACAGTGGCTATTTTCAATCTAAGCGCCAGGATACCCGTAGGGTGGCAGTTTTGCACTATATACGTTTTTAATTCAATAAAAACTGTCTTACAAACCAAGGCCACCTATTTCTCCAATAAAATTCTGAGTTCAACAAATAAATCCAAAGATATATTTGCAATTACTGCGGAGCTATCCAATCCGGACAGTCATGGTCAAATTAGCTCCTACCCAGATGCTATGTAATTCCCTGAACACCTTTTTTATTCATAAAATCATCACCATAAAAACCAGTGTCCCTGTATACACCGGCGCCCCCCCATGCCCTCCCCCCCGAAACTCAGCCAGCTGCTCTCAGGAACACTTTCTCCCTGCACCATTTCCCCCCCTATTAGCAGAGAAGCCTTTCTGGACCTGTTGATGAAAGTTAAATCTGGGTCGCCGGCTTATAGTTGCCCCCCGCACATTTTGAGGGAAGCTTTTCGCACTTGCCCTGACCCTGCCCTCTCATTATTGAACAACTTGCTTATCCAGGGTGTGGTTCCCAAAGCTTTTAAAGAGGCTGAAATAGTTCCAATTATTTAGAAAATAGGGGCAGACCCTCTGTCCTCACGAACTATCGCCCTATCTCTCTGCTCCCCTTCTTAGCCAAGATATTGGAATCATATGTTGCCAACTGTCTCTGCTCCTTTATTGAAGAGTCTCAATTCCTTGACTCCCATTAAGCGGGCTTTCGGCCTTCTCATTCTACGGAGGCACTTATTCTGACTGTACTAGACAAATTAAGGAAAGAAGCAGATAAGGGCACTAATCAGGCCCTGGTGCTTCTAGACCTCTCTGCGGCCTTCGACACAGTCGACCATGAACTCCTGGTGGACCGAGTCAGGGATCCAGGGCCTGGCCCTTAAATTGCTCACGCCCTTTTAGATTACCGTTCTCAATCAGTCCGTCTCTCCCAATTCACTGCCTCTAAAGTCAAACTGACGGGGTGTGCTGCAGGGATCTTCCCTGTCTCCCCACCTATTCAATTTATACCTCTTTCCATTAATTCAATCCTTAGGTGAAAGAAAGGTGTGTACTTTCAACTATGCCGACCATCTTCAATTGATCTTTATCATCGATAAGTCTGCCGCTTCCATCACTAACTTTCAGACGACCATGCGACACATAAGTAATTGGATGAACAGCAATTTCCTAAAATTGAACCCAGATAAAACAACTGATCTTAGTCTGGGGCCCTTCAAACCCCTGGAATTCGAATTTTGGTAATTTCCCACATTGACTACGCTAACTCACTTTACTTCGGCCTCCCGGCATATTTAACAAGAAGACTGCATTTGGTGCATAATCAGGCTGCTAGATTAATCTATTGTCAGCCGAGATGGCACCATATTACCCCCTTAATGAAGAAGCTCCACTGGCTCCCTGTAGCAGAACGCTGCGCATTCAAGATGGAATGTCTCATCTTTAAATCTCTCCATGGCACATGCCCGAAATTTGTATCCGCCTGGGTTCAAAGATATGTTCCTAGGCCGGGAACTTAGGTTGTCCCATCTTAACCTCTTGGCTACCCCTTCTTTCAAACGCTAGAGACTAGGTGGATCAAGATCGCCGTCCTGGCCCCTCACTTTTGGAGCTCTCTTACGGCGAATATCAGATCCACTACAATTTACACTCAATCCAGGAAACTTGGATGTTCCACCAGGCCTATGAATGAATTAGCTAGCGGCAGGATTCCTTTGACCCCTAGCGTCAAGAAACCGTTCGGTGTATGTGCGCTCTATAAGCACTTTTAATATAACCTAACAAGTTACCTCTGAAATCACTGGTACATCTAGTGTTCACTTTAAATTGTATCGAATCATTAAGCGCCTCAAGGTCAGAATAAGCCTGATGTGGGTTAAAGAAATAAAACCTGGAAAAGCATTTCTCCACCTTCGTGGTTTGAGACGGAGCAAGGATATGCGAGCACTCTTGATCTGCAGTTAAAGTGGCAGACGTCATCCTGGCAGCATGCTACTCCTCTGCCAAGGCTGATTACTGGGCACATTGTGTTGCTTGGTGTGCTGATGAAAGTGATGATTTCTGCCCCGCCCCTACACCTCAGGGCACATGTCATGGCAGACCCTACGTGGTTGTAGATCTGAGCTCTCTCTGGAAAGTGCTTTATTCTCTGTGGACTATCAACTTTGGAATGTCCATGTTTCTCCCTTAGTATGTGTGGAATGCATAGAGAGCTGGGAAATATATTTTTGGGGGAGTGTCTGTACAAAGAGTGAGAGACTGTGTGGCAAAATGGTTGTGTAGAAAATGTATGAATGAAAGGTTTTCTGGGGTTAGTCTAGGACCAGTTTTTGTGTGTTCGGGACCAGGTCTCTATTTTGGGTCTCAAAAATCCCCTCTCTATTAAGGTAACATTTAGACCATGCAGGAGGGAGGTGGTCAGACACTCCCCGTCATGATCAGTCTTAGGGAGGTGACTCTTTGCTCAGCAGTCAACTCTATGGTGCGCATGCTCAGTTGTTCCTGGCAGAGGTAAGTGTCACCCTCCCAGATCCCCCTGAACCTTTATCGCACCTCTTACCCCAACCCCTATTCCCCTGGAACAGCATGGTGCTATGGTGGGGGAAACCTTCAGGAAAAGATTGCTGATGGGTGTGAGTGGGCTTCCTAAGTGGTATAACTTACTTGTCAAGGCTAGGGAGGCTCTCATGGTCCTGCATTCTTTTCTGGCGAGAGAAGGATGTTGTCTACTGTTCCTCACAGTACCAGGCCTTGGCTGTCTTGGATCCCACATGTGCTTTGTGAGGTAGGGCTGCCTGTGTTGGGATCATAAATCATTCTTGGCTTTGTACTCCCATGTATGCTTGCGTAATTTATGATTCACTGATGTCTTTTTACTACTAGTGGATTAATATATATAAAATATATTCCTCCAGAGATCAGTTGTCTGTGTCTGTTCTCTGTTGGTTGATTTATGCTTCCTTACCCAGTTATAGTCAATGAGTACAAGAAGAGAAAGTTTCTCTGGTTTTTTTAAATGGCATGGCACGTCATCACATCGCTGCTTTATGGGAGATAACTAACTTGTCTTAGGACATTGTAGGTCTGCAATGTTATGAAGAAGTCCTTAGATTTGAAATACTGCTAATTTACTCAGAGAAGGAATCCAATATTACTTGCATTATGGAAGTTTACTTCACAAAGTCAATAAAGATCCTGGAGAGGATCCAGTGGCGCTTCCAAGGATCTGGTATTTGGAGTCTGAGTCAGTGCAGGGACCGTTCACACTCTCCACTAGTCCTAGAAGTTACTGGTCAATCTTGGGAGTACTGGTGCCGTAGCTGGGCTAGCAACCAGTTAAGTGTCATTTTTAAGGGGCACAAGTTTTTTCAAAACTGAACAGTCTGATCAGTTCTGATCTGATTGGCAGAGGCACCAACTGGATCGACTAGTTCACCAGTTTCAATCAGAAAACTGTTCTTTACATTTATGCTCTAACTGTGACATTAAACTTAGATATCTGGAGTGGAGACCCTGTTGCTTTTCTCTTCCCTCCTTCTCTGCCTCTCCTCTTTAAAATCACGCTTTGCTCATCCAGTTCCTCTGTCTTTTATAGTCCCTTTGATGAAAGCAGGTACCTGATTTAATTCCCACCCTCACAGAGAGTTGTTTCTCATTCACAGAATCAAAGAACCTGATGAAGAGACCTGCAGCACCCCGGCACCAGAAAAGCTCTTGGCAGCATCACCAGATGATCAATTGTATCAGTGTGTAAAGTCTGAGAAAACTCTCAGCTGGAGGTTGGACCTGGATACACACCCTACGATAAATGTTCAGGGGAGAAACACAGGCCTAGTGTGTGAAAAAGCTCATGCAGGGCTCATCTTTATGGACAGTTTAAAAAGATGCACACCAGAGATCATCTCTTTGAGTATACCAAGTGTGAAAACCTTTGTTCTGAATGTATACGTCTGATAAGTACCTCAGATGTTCTGTTCTAGTGAGAAAACAAACTAGTGCAGAATGGGAGAATAGCTTCGCTCAGCACTCCCACAATTGTAATTCTAATGCGAAATTAGAGCAGTTAATCTGAATATCCTGAGGATAAGCCATACCAGTATAAGGACTGTGAGAAAAGTGTGACGCCCAGAACATCTCTGTTGAAATATCAGAGCATGCTTACAGGGGAGAAAATCTAGCTGTATAGGGAATGTGCATAAACCTGCACTGAGGGTACTTCACTGCACAGGCATCAAATAGTTCCTTCTGAGGATAGGTCATACCACTGTGCGGAATGTGGGAAAAGCTCCACTGAACCAAAGAAGCTGTTGAGAGACCAGAGTCCATACAGGTGATGAACACTATAATTGTCTAGAATGTGGGATTAGCTTCACTGAGAATGGTACACTGGTAAAGCAACAGATAATCTGTGCTGAGGAGAAACCCTTTCAGTGTAATGAATGTGGGAAAAACTTCCCTGACAAGAAATCACTGTTGTCATATAGTCCATACTTGTTAGAAACCATGTGACTGTACAGAAAGTGGAAAAAGATTAACTGATAACTGCACACTGGTGAAGCATAAGATAATGTATTACTAGTGAGGAACCCTATCAGTGTACCGAATGTGAGAAAATCTTGGCATAGCATACAGTACATTCATCAGAGTACCCATACTGGTTAGAAGCCCTATCACTGTACAGAATGTAGGAAATGCTTCAGTGGGAACGGGACACTGATGATGCAGCGGACAACCCATTCCGCTGATAATCCCTATCAGTGTACGGAATGTGAGAAATGCTTTGCTGCAAAGAGAAAACTGTTGGTGCATCACGGTTTCTCCCCATTATGAAGTCTATTAGTGTGTAGAATGTGGGTAAAGCTTTACTGAAAAGAGCACATTGTTGAAGCATCAGTGATGCCACACTGGTGAGAAACCCTATCAGTGTACTGAATGCAGGAAAACCTTTACTGTGAAAAGCCCTTTGTTGAAACATCAAATAATCCACACTGGTGAGAAACCCTTTCAATTTACAGAATGCAGGAAAAGCTTTACTTCGAAGGGCACGCTGTTGAATCATCGAGAATCCACACTGGTGAGAAACCCCATCAGTGTACAGAATGCGGGAAAAGCTTTACTTCGAGGGGCATACTGTTAAAGCATTGGAAAATCCATACTGGTGAGAAACCCTATCAGTGCATAGAATGTGGAAAAGGGTTCACTCAGAAGATCCACCTGTTGAATCATCAGAGAATCCACACTGGTGAGAAATCCTATCATTGCACAGAATGCCGGAAAAGCTTTAATTTAAAGGTTACGCTGTTGAGACATCAGAGAATCCATACTGGTGAGAAACCCTATCATTGCACAGAATGCCAGAAATGCTTTACTGTGAAAAGCCATTTGTTGAGGCATCAGAGAATCCACACTGGTGAGAAACCCTATCAGTGCATAGAATGTGGAAAAGGGTTCACTCAGAAGATCCACCTGTTGAATCATCAGAGAATCCACACTGGTGAGAAACCCTATCAGTGCATAGAATGTGGAAAAAGGTTCACTCAGAAGAGCCAACTGTTGAGTCATCAGAGAATCCACACTGGTGAGAAACCCTATCATTGCACAGAATGCCAGAAAAGCTTTAATGTAAAGGTTACGCTGTTGAGCCATCAGAGAATCCATACTGGTGAGAAACCCTATCATTGCACAGAATGCCGGAAAAGCTTTACTGTGAAAAGCCATTTGTTGAACCATCAGAGAATCCACACTGGTGAGAAACCCTATCAGTGTACAGAATGCGGGAAAAGCTTTACTGACAAGAGCACATTGTTGAATCATCAGAGAATCCACACTGGTGAGAAACCCTATCAGTGCATAGAATGTGGAAAAAGGTTCACTCAGAAGAGCCAACTGTTGAGTCATCAGAGAATCCACACTGGTGAGAAACCCTATCAGTGTACAGAATGCGGGAAAAGCTTTACTGAAAAGAGCACATTGTTGAATCATCAGAGAGTCCACACTGGTGAGAAACCCTATCAGTGTACAGAAAGCGAGAAAAGGTTTTACTTTGAAGGGCCATCTGTTGAATCATCAGAGAATCCATACTGGTGAGAAACCCCATCAGTGTACAGAATGCGGGAAAAGCTTTAATGCGAAGGGTACGCTGTTAAGCCATCAGAGAATCCATACTGGTGAGAAACCCCATCAGTGTACAGAATGCGGGAAAAGCTTTAATGCGAAGGGTACGCTGTTGAGCCATCAGAGAATCCATACTGGTGAGAAACCCCATCAGTGTACAGAATGCGGGAAAAGCTTTAATGCGAAGGGTACGTTGTTGAGCCATCAGAGAATCCACACTGGTGAGAAACCCTATCAGTGTACAGAATGCGGGAAAAGCTTTACTTCGAAGGGTACGCTGAGGAATCATCAGAGAATCCATACTGGTGAGAAACCCTATCATTGCACAGAATGCCGGAAAAGCTTTACTCAGAAGGGTACGCTGAGGAATCATCAGAAAATCCATATCGGTGAGAAACCCTATCAGTGTACAGAAGCGAGAAAAGCTTTACTTTGAAGGGCATACTGTTGAAGCATCAGAGAATCCATACTGGTGAGAAACCGCATTGGTGCGCTGAATGAGGGAGAGGCTTCACTAAGAAGAAAGCTATCTTAAGACTAGAAATAACCCACACTGGTGAGAAACCGTATCCATGCAGAGAATGTGAGGAAAGCTTCACTGATGAGAAATCCCTGTCAGAGAATCCATACTGATGAGAAATCTGTTCATTGTTCCGAATCTAGGAAAAACTTCACTAAGATTCCCTCATTAAAGGCAACTCATTGTGGCAAACATGAGAAAAGCTTGACAAGAAAGCAGACATTGTAAAATAATCAGAGAATCTGTTCATTGTAGAAATTTCATAGTCTAGAATGTGGAATACTAGTGAAGCAAGGAGACTTAAAATATATCAGCATTTGGGAGATAGAATGGATACAAAAGCGAATTCAGAAGTCCGATCTAAAATACAATAAGACTCCTCTCTTTCACTTTACGTATTCTATTTGACAATTTCTTCATATTATAAACATTGTCGTCTCGCCCTGCACAGGGGTATGTGACTGGTAAATATAATTGTGTGCGTAATTGTAGAAAGTATAACGGTAAAGATCATCATCGCTATGGTGTCAGACCAAGAGCTTTTTTAAAGTCAGTACTACCCCATTCACTCACTTTCTAATATTCCCTCGCCATGACACCTGTTTGTCCTTTTTAAAAAATACTACTTGTATCATGAATTTAAACGCACACATGTAGACACACACTTGTGAAAATAAATGTGCAATAACACGTTATTTGGAACAACAAAGCAAGATTCAAACATTTCTTACTGTGACAAAATTCCATGTTAAAGCTTCAAAGCAAAGTAACTGACTTGAGAAAATATTTATAACTAATTCTCATGAGAAAACATCATGGCGTATGAAGATCCGTAACATGTAATATGCTGTTTATTATCATTGTTTTTCTTTTTAAATACTTATTTTTATTTCAGTAGGTGAAATGCTATAATGTTTGGTTGTATGAAGTAAAAACCCAAAAGCAATGCTTAATTATGTAGATAAGTGTGAGAGAGAGTCTTTTTGCAGGCTCCCCCGTTTACTTTTTGCCCTACTATTGCTGGATCTAGTGCTGTGTAATGACTGTAGTGCCTGTGGACCCTGAATTCCTGGCCTCGGTGCATGTACTCTGACCTTTAAAAGTGTTTGTTTAATTGGCTTAACTCCAATTGACATAAGTTTACTGATACATTGGATCCTAATGTATGACACCCGATGTACCCAGGGCCTATACGTTCAGTGTTCCTCATGGACTTCAACACTTATTGTGCCACCACGAGTGTGACGAGGTGTAACATCTCTCCCACACTGCCATTGCAGGCTGGCAGAGCAGCTTTGAAACTGCTAAGTCTACTGTGTCATTTCAACCTGTGGCAAAGCCAAAACCTTCCTTTTTTAATATGTGTAAGTCACACCTAAGGTAGGTCTACCGAGCCTTAAAGGCAGGGTGCATTATATTAAAGAGAAGTATACAAGTTATGTTTTACATTTCCTGACCGCAAAATCCCTGCATTGTCGGTTTCACTGTATTAACCCCCATTGATTAGTATGGAATTACACAATGACAGCTCAGTATTGCTAACTTCCAAATGGGACTACTAAAGTTGAAACTTTGAGCTATCAAAAGAATCATTGAATTAAATCCAACTTGATGCATAAGTTGAGTTTAATGTAACTACTTTATAAATGGCAATTTTTAGAAAGTGGTCACTTTGTTGCCCAAAACCATCCAGTAACCGTCTTTGGTTGCACACAACTGCTGTCCTCGAGACACCCTGCTGCCCTCCTAGGGAGAGGTGAGAACAACTCTCAGGAAGGGGAACCAAGGACCTGCCCTGGGGAAGAGGTGTGGTCTTCTGGCAGGATGGCCAGAGGGGGGGTGAGCCCAGAGGGGGAGCTTGAAAGGTGAAGCCACTGTCATGTGTTTCTTGCATGGCCCATTGTCGCTTTCCCTATGTTAGCCTAACTGTTGACCTTGTAGGCTGCTTTTCTTTTGCACACGTTACTACACAACACGCTTCCCTTGTGCCACATTGTATGTTCACACAGAACCTGCACATGTTTTCGTATTTTATTTTTTTCCTAGGATTTAGTCTGAATACACTAGACAAGGTCCAACAACAATGCCCCTTGTTATTCTCTCTGGTCAGTCACTAGCACTTGGACATAAGAGAATGCAGCTGCTGTTTGTGAGCACACATATCTTGTCGTTTAACTGAGGACAGGGGTTCTAGAAAAACACACACTGAGCGAAGGTCCTGAAGCAAGAGTGCTGCATCAGCTGAGATGTAGAATATCCACCTATGTATTCTAAAGTACAGGGTCCGCCACTAATCCCAGAGATCTAGAATATATAATCATTTAGCTTCAGTAGAAAGGGGGGATGTTAGGCTAATCTGTCTTATAACATGACAGGGCTTTTTATGGTATATGGTTTGTTAACCATGCTAATGATATTTTTGGTATGCATTTGTTGTCTAATTGTGGCGCAAATACTGCATCTTAGAGTGCAAAAGTTTAAATGAATATTATAAACTTCCTTTATGTCTCTTTATCTTATTGTGGACAAGTATGAGTGAGAGAGCAAAAGGGTGTGTCCTGTTACCACGATTCGTGAGAGGATCGAGCGGATTGTGTTCTGGGGTGCCAATTCACTTCTTTCTCTGGAAAGGTTAGGAGGGCAAGTGAGGCACTATAGCTAGTTGGACTCGGGCTCATAGATACTGTGGTAGTATGGTGACTCCGTCCCTACATGCTGATGTTCTATGGTCCCAAGCATAGTTCTGTTAATGAGCAGAATCCATGCAACATGGCGCCGCAGTTTTGGTCAGGTACTTATTTGCGGGAACCCTGAGTAGGGCTTGTTGTTGTCCACAATACCCTCACTCTTTTTACTGGAGACGCCCATGGTGTTAGGGATTAATCCTCCACAGTTTTTAGGGATCACCTAGTTCTGTTGGTTTTTCAAGCTTGAATATTGAAAGGTTACAACCCAGTTTGTTTTAGACTTTGAATCCTTTGTTAATTACTTCTGGCACAACCTATTGCGGCCAACTGCCGACCGGTGGTCTATGCATATTCAACACAACATGGAGTCCCTAATGTGGGAGCCCCTGTAATCTTTGTAGTAGAAACATACACTGCCTTCCGCTTTGAAGTTTTTTATTCTTGGGTCACATTTCCATCTGTGGATGCCAACACTAGCAATTTTCATAAATACACTGTCCCACAGACACCTGCTGCATATAGACCTTATGCACTTGTTGAAATCCCTCTTATGGTCTGGGAACAACAGACATGGTTTAATGGCACCATTCCCCATGTGCCTGGGCCAGTTTAAACGGGTCCTCTCAGCAATGAGGGGGCTACTTGGCCGGCATTAATTGGGTATACACCATATCCAGATTTAGGCAATCTAAATCTCGTGCAGACGTCTAACTCAATTTATTTTGCGTACATTATTAGCTGGTCCTGCTAGACTTGGCCTGCAAGCACAAGCCCAGTTTCCTACAGCGCCTATAATAGTCCTGTAATTGTTCATTCAATTATGGGCAAACGCCCCACTAATGGGGGACTATTTTTGCCACAGTCTATGCTCTCTGTCATGGCACTCCTTCGATGGCCGTTCTTCCAAACGTCCTTAAAGAAATACAGAATGAACATGCGGCAGGTCCTGCCCTAGATTTGGAGATGAAACTAATGGGTAATGTTCCCGTTGTCTCCGAAATGATTATAATATTAAAGGTGAATCAGTGTCTCTGGCTATACGCCAGCGACTTACCGCGCTGGTGGTTGCCGACCGCGTACGTGAGTTGCCTATAATTATTGCTAATGCATATTCATCGGTAGAACACAATAATTTGGGAGCCAGACCTTCTATACTACCTCTTGGCAAGCCTAGTACTAACAAGGATGCCAGACCAGCCTGTGAGTTTTAAAAAAAAATGGGATAAAATCTAAACTGCAACAGAAAGGTAAACCTCGTTGAGGTTCTCCATCCCCGAAGTCCTCTGAGAGATGTATGATTTTCGTTATAACACTAAAATCAAGACTCCACACTTGGTCATCAAATAATATATTATCGTAACTGCCGGACATATTCCTTGAATCCCAAGTTTATTTCCATAGTGAGTCTTCGTATTCCATATTGACTGCAAACCAGACCGCAGTCAATGACCAAGTGTGGAGAAATCTCTCTGATGCAATATTGATCTTTACTAGTACCATAAACTCGTAGTCTTAAATAGCTCAAAGCCCTGATGAATTTCCAAGCATTGGAATGAAACGCGTTGGCTGGATTTTAATGCTTTCTACTTTGGAGAAAAGAATAAAGTAGATAATTAAAAAATGTATACTGGAATTGGACTTCTTTCTGGTGCACCTTCTATTTCTTTTTTAGGAGTGTAATTGTATGGTCTGGAGTGGAATTATGTGTGGTTTGTTATTGGTTTGTAATTGTGTGACATGGAGTGGAATGATCTGGTACAGAAGTGTGTGTAGATGAATTGTGTGGCATGTTATAAGATGTTAAAATGTGTTGTGTGTAGTGGATTTATGCTGAATGGATTTGAGGGTAAGGATGTCTGTGTGATGTTTACTAATGTTTGCAGGGATGTTGTGTGGCCACGTCCCTCTGGTGGTGGTTAAGGTAGGGGTGCGGTGCCAGAGTAAACGAAGGGATTGTTAGAGGGACCTGGCGGGCCACCAAGTCCCTGTTGCCAGCCACATTCCATGTGCGTATGAGTCCCAAGTCTCCATTTAGACAGTGTTTGGCTAGTCAAGGTGTGAAGTGTATTCACCTTAGCTAGGAATTCCACGCCTGCTCCTGCTGCTCAGAGACCTGGCAACAACACAGACAAAAGTGAAATGTTGAGTTTCACCCAGGCGGAGGGTTCTCACTCTGAGTCAAATAGAACTGGCTGGGTCTGTCAGCACCCAACAAGTGTCAGGCTTCAGAGCGGGGACAGTGAGAGTGTAGGTGCCACTGTGTCCTAACTGGACATCACTAGCTTATCACAAGAAGGATCCCAATCTTAGGCAGGCCACACATTCTCTAGTCCAGCTGTGAGCCACAAATCCCTCATTCGACCAAACTACTTGCACTGATGTGAGAGGTAAGGGCTGCTGGTAGTTGGTCTCCACTCAAGGGTAGAAGTAAAACGGGCCTGCGCCTCTGGGTGAGACCCTCCCTGCCACCAGCGTCAGTCAACGCAAAGACAAGACTGAGGGGGCGCCAGCCATTCCCACCAGAATAGGGGTTCATTCAAATGTAAGCCTCACTTCATAGCATTGCTCTGATCCCAGGGAAAAATAAAACACAGAACCTTCAGGTGGCTTC
Source organism: Calotriton arnoldi (assembly GCA_963921515.1). Taxonomy (NCBI): domain Eukaryota; kingdom Metazoa; phylum Chordata; class Amphibia; order Caudata; family Salamandridae; genus Calotriton; species Calotriton arnoldi. The sequence goes on along the minus strand of CAWUFW010014359.1, from coordinate 288,753 downwards.
CATAAATGTCCAGTTTACTGCAGGAAAATCATAGGGCTGTCTAGAAAAATATACAATCGCAAAGCTTTTCTAACCAATGCAGAGGGCATGCATCTCACCCTCTCCTCCGGCCTCTCTGGGCATCCCAGCTTGTTGAAATGGAAACCCCTCACAGTTTGTCTCTTATTGTGTGCACAAGGCTGCATCCTTACACCCCTCACCCCGCCAGGACATCACAATCCATCAGCCTCCAGCTTCACCTGGTTCTGCCTCAGGTGTCATCAGCTCACAACATTCACTGCCTCAGATGTTCCTTCAGCCTCATCTTTCCAGGATGGCCCTCTTATGCCTAGAAATAAAACCTGGCAAAGCAACTTGTTTAATGTAATCGAGGAACCTATCAGATGTAAAATCGGATGTTGAACATGGTTTGCGAGGCTTTTAACCCACTCACACAATGTGCAAAGTTTCTGAGCTTCTGCATTGCTTCAGACCGCTCATTGAAGTCCCACCTGACCAGGAGGCACTCTCAGCTTTGAGTCGGCTGAGCACCGTCCTCACCTCTGAACTAGAACGTGCCCACACCCAAGCATCGATGGAGCCATAAACACTGAATAGTTGAGAATTATGTTATGACATGCTTACATAGCATAAGGTCACAGTCTAACGGGCCCCTTCAGGTGTTAGGTGCGTCAAAGTCTGATGATACGTTGGTCCAGGTGGAGAGGGCACCAGTGGAGATCTTGTGACCCTCGGCCTTTCCCTGTCTGTTCATTCTACTTTATACTTTCAAGATTTACCCGGATAGAAAACAGATGGCTTAAAATTAAAATGGGAGCTGGGAATTCGAGCTCTGATGTAAGGCCGAGTGGAGTTTTTGGATAAGCAGGCTCTAAATAAATATGCTTTAATAAATCTCGTGGTCTTTCTGCGTGTGTATTCGCCAGTTCAGGAATTGCTTTCATGGTGTACGTGGGACTTTATCTTGGTCATCATTTTAAAGAGGCAGTGATGGTATCATAAACTGCATTAAGGTGGTTATTTTCATTACCAGTAGATGGCACTGTGGTGCAGTATATGCCGCTGTTTGGAAACTTTGCCAGCTAGAGAAATGTTCTTCTGACTTTTCTTCTGTTTCAGTTGGTTTGTATTAAGTAAGCACAAATCGTTTCTCCAATCTTAAACATCAGTACCAAGTCACCCCCACCGCTGCACCCACGACCCCTTTTCAATAGAAACCCCATATACAGTTCTTCCTGAAGAAGCCATGGATGGAATAGAAACCAACGGAAGCACGCAACAAACAAGCCCTAACCGCAACAAAATAAGGCCGAAATAAGCCTGTCCTGTATAACGAGCTAAGAGATACAAAAGTGACTGCTGCCCATGGCCAATCTGGCACGCATTTATGGCGCATAAATTAATTGCTCATATTATACGTGCCAATACCCCCGGATTCAGGCGGGAGACTACTGATTTCAAAGGTAGTCTCCCGCCTCCCCATTCCAGCACGCAAAAACCTGATTCCTCAGCGGGTTTCTGCCAATCGGAACTGGTCTAGTGACACTCGTAATTCACTGCCAGTAACCCATTTCTGCATTCCAAAACATTTTTGTCAACACACTCTATCTGCCATAGCGTTTTATCCGTGCTCCTAAGGGAAGGTAAGGGAATCAAGAAGCGGGCACCATTGCAGAAGCCTGCCTCCTGTCCCGTAAGTGCTGTGTGGGGCTGGATAGAAAATAAGCAGCCACCATTGCTATGCGCTTGGTGCCTGCTTCAGCAAGACTTTAATTAAGTAAATAGTACTCGCTAAGAGCTAATGAAAGCTAGGGAGTGAGGACACATGTAAGGGGGTGTCCTCATGGGAGGCAACAACAGGAGACAGGGAGGCACTCAGGAGGGACTACTAAGCCAATTGAGGAATCAAAAGCCATCATTGACAAAAGACAGGAAGAGGAGCCAATTGTAAAGATGGGCGTAAAATGGGCAGAGCTTAAAGTCCATACCTGAATACAGCATGTCTCGAAGAGACCGCACAAGCGCTGCCTAGGCAAGACCTAAAAATTGCAGTTTCTGCTAGGATTTCTAAATTTTGGCAGAACATATATTCATGATTATGTACAGCGCATAAAACCTCTTTATGCATTCATTCACCCTGATTTTTCCACTGCATAATGGACATCAGAACACACAGATACACTCAGATCTTTACAATCTGATTGAAGCACGTCACCTGCATACACGTGTCAATAACGAAAACCTAGTCATCCGTATTTTACTTAGTGCAATTGGATTTACTTACATCAACTTTAATGAAAGTGAAACAGTGCCTATAGCATATAAATCACATTTACATTCCACAGCGGAAATGCGTTTTGCTTCCACTGAACAAATACTGACGGTTGTGCAGATGACTGTCCTTAAAGAACCACCACTTGCTCAAGGGAAACACAATATTGTCGTCACACCTGTGCCAGCCTTAGAGGCTGTCACCAAAGCTAGCGTTCCTAATGCTGAGGCCCTCCATCTTAGATAGATACAATGGGCTACATCCTTAACAGCTCTTGATGTCCACTTTGTCTTTGACCCTTCTTTACAAATAGAAGAATTTCTACACTATGAGCATGTATATCCTTTGCCATCGACTGTTCTACCACTTTATCAGTATAAATATATTATTTACACTGAAGGTTCAGCTCAACCTGGCATAGGTTCAAAGAGGGCAATAATCAATTGCAGGCACCATCATTATTGGTTTTATGTTAGATGGTGTTTTCCACCCTCAAATAACTTGCACGCAGTCTCTAGTAGACTACACCGTGCAGTTGGCTGAACTAAAGGCTTTGCATCTTGCACTTCAACATACGGATCCTGAATTCCTCAAGCTTATAGTATGTGATTTGTATTACTGTGTACAGTCCTTTAATGATAATTTACGTTATTGGCAACAAAATGAATTCAAGAATTCAAAGGGTAGCACAATCGAGCATAAACTGCGTTGGGCTTAGGTGGTAGATCTTAAAGCGAGGTTGCCAAAAACTCATGTAATACATACACTGACTCATCAGACTGTGGCACCACACACTATAGGGAATTCTCTGGCTGATGAAGCTGCCAATTCTGTAGTAGCCACAGCTGAAGTAGCAGCAGTTACATGCTCTAAAACTTGTATCGATAACAATATCTTGCCTGCCATTAATGCACTAAAAAAGGCACCCCTATACGAAAGGATTTTCCTTTTAAATACATTTATCATTTAAAGAACCAGAATGTTCGTTTTGTTACTATTTCTGAGGTTGGCGATCATTTGATTCCCAACCAAGACCCCAGACACGCTTTAGTTGTGGCTGCACTTGAAGGTTGCTTCCGCGCATGTGGGAGTGGCAGCCACAATTTTGCTGCTACAGCAACAGTAATGGTGGCAGGGCTTATATCAGCAGGCCAAAAAATATGTCCTGTGTTGTGACATCAGTCAACAGATTAAAACTAACTCCACCGTAGCTCGTCCACCGCAGACACCTTTTGATTTCCAACAAGCCTTCTGGCTGTATTTACCTGCATCATTGTGGTCCACTGATTTCAGATACTGCCTTTAAATTTATTTTGGTTGCGTTGCACAGATGTTCCTGTCATTGCACTGTCATGACAGTATTTGAAATTGGATGTGCTTGCTGTAAAATTTAAATGAAGGATAAAAAACATATTTTGCTTGCAGTTGATTCTTGCTCTAGATTCCTTTGGGTTTGGCCACAGCGCTCGGCTGACGCTCAAACTGTTATTAAAGACTTGCAAGTCTTTGTCAGTACTTATTATGCGTGCTGTGCATTCCATTGGGACCAGGGTCCAGCTTTCGCTCCTAAAGCGTACCATGATTCAATGAAGCCCCTGGGGGTACAGGTGCATTATTGGTCTCAATATGGGCCAGAGGGCAATTCTGTTGTGGAAAGAATGAACCGTTACTTAAAGCAGTCCTTCACGGCTAGTGTATTAGGCACCGGGCGTGGTTAATTGAACCATCTCTATGGGGTTCAACGAGCTCTTAATAACCTCCCTAAACGATCTGTGGGTGGACGGAGCCCACACAAAGTATTTTTTGGCCTCAAGATGTATGTTCCAGACCTTGACGGTCCAGACATTGTGGCAGCTGCCGCAACCTTTGACTTGGATAACCATTGTGCTGTCTCACAGAACCTAAAAAAGTTCTGTGATGCACAATCCAGCCTGTACGTCTCCGTTCCCGAGTGCAGATGTACAGGTCACAGTTTCTAGCTGGCTTCCTTAGTTGGAGATCTGGTTTGAGAGAAGGTGGTGATTAAGAAGGAATTTGGCTTACATGGTACAAGAACTGTGATTTGGCTACTGCTTTCTGGTTCTAATGACAAATGCTTTGTCTCCATAGAACATGTCAAATTACACCATGTGGCTGATTCTACATAGTATGCCATGAAGTGTTTGTGCTCCTACACAGGACATTTCTTTGCAGCCTGTGAGCACCAACAATGCTTCTCCTCCCCAGCTGGGGGAGGAGGCTGAGTCCTCCGCTGACAACATGACCAAAATAATGACAGTTTCTACTACTGCGTCTTCTGCAGCTGATGTCATTTATATTGATCCCCCGAGGGAGGATCCCTCTCTGTTGGTTATTTGAGTCCTACTGTTGAATCCCAGCCTCCTGTTTTTCAGCTAAGTACCTCCGGGTACTATATGAATCAAGATGATTTTTCCTCAGACAGTTCTGTTTTGCATCCGCCTCCAGCACGAGTTTGTGTTTTTATTTCATGGTGGAAATGCACTTATCTAGTCCCGCCTTGGATATATGTCTGGATCATACTTTCCTTGTTTTTTTTTGTTCATGTGGATTGGATTTGTGACTGTTTTTTTTCCTGTTGATCGATGGCCACTGCCTCCCGGATGTCTGACTGCATGACTGGTCGATAGGGTGTTGGCCACCCATTCTTCTTCGCAGGTACTGAAGGGAGACTTGTCCCTCGTCAGCATTTCAGCTGTTCCAGTGACTGATGGGATTGTTTGGGATGGAGTTCCTTTCAATATATTCGGCCCTGCGGAGACCCTGCAGATGCCATATGTGTTCAAGGTTTCTGTGGGTGATGTGATAGTGCCGGGGTTGCATTCTGATGATTGGGGTGTTGAAATCATGAATTCTATGCTTTCAGAGCTGGGGTATTGTACTGTTTTTGAATCGGAGGACCTGTGCCTTAATTCTGCTAACTATGCTGACCTGTTCCGTTGTCACCATTGTGGACATCGCTTCCTACACAGAGCCAGTAGTCAGCATCCACATTTTGGTTGTAAACGGTGGGGCATTGCCCGGCTTCCTCACAGGGGAGCTCCAGAGTGCATACAGATGGGTTCACGTATTTTGTGGAATGTGACACTTTGGACCCCATGTCATGTTATTTCAGTTAGTTCCTGCCCCATCGAGGGGATATGTGCTTTCCAGGACTGGGCTCATGTATACAGCTTTGTTTGTCAATCGATTGGCCCTTTGGTCTGTGACTACTGGAGGGACACAATTGATTTGAAAACGATGTGGGGAACAGAATCTTGGCGGGTTCAAGGAATGGAAACCTTGTTTAGAGCCTGCTTAATTCCCACACAAATGATTTTCTTGGATGATACAGTCCAGCAGACTACATGTCTGGGATTGGCAGAGATTAAAGAAGTGAAAGCCCCAACAACTCCCTCTATTTCCTGCTTTGGTAATTGGCAAGGTTTGACAAATTACACCGAAGAAGAGCTAAATAGCAAAGTGCAGAATGGTACATTCAATTCCACACGTTCAGTTCCTAATGGGTGGTTATTCTGGCCAGTAGACGCTAATGGTTGTCATGCTTGTTTTCTTAATTCCACACCTGGGTTCAAATCAAACAGACGTGATCCCCGGTACTCTCAATCACCACATTTCTGGTATTATCACCACCTATTTGGTGGAAAAGTTGTGTCAACAGTGGTTGGAACACTTCACACTGTCTTCAGTGAAACAACATCTTTTTCTTCTGTCCGAAGACCTGAATCTATCAGATTTTTTGGGGGGTCCCAAATTTATTTATGCTACATATAATGAAATTTGGAAATTATCCCAGATGGAAGTTGCTGCACGTTTAAGACAAATAGACCAAGATAATTTGGATAAAGTGCTTGCTGTTGTTGAAAATAGTATTAATACGTTGTCATCTCGTACTTACAGTTAAAATATTGTATCGTCTGTTTTTGATACTATGCACAGTGACATGTCAACACTGTATCACGGGCAAAGTCAGCTTAGATCTATTATGCAATTTAAGTGGACGCATCAAACTTTTAAAAATGTGCGCGTACCATGGAACTATTTGAATTACAGTAATTTATTCCTGCCCTTTAATTTAACACACAAACAACAACTGATGGCGATGAAAGACGCAACTTATACAATGCTGCATTTAGAGAAATTGTAACTACTTCAATTCACTACAGCTGAAACACCTTTGGCTGTGTGGTTGATACAGTGTTATTTCTTTACCTATCTCGACGTTTCAGTTCACACCTTGCATGAAACATTCTCCTGTTGGTAGATATGAACCCATTGGGAGGAGCTTCATTCATGAATTATGGCCACTTCCCTTTACATATTGTTGTGAACGTGCCAATAAGGAAGTTTCCTTACTGGAGCAGAATGTGACTTCTGTTGGACATTCACTCGTTTATAAACACATTAAAATCCACCACGCATGTAATATTTCGCCGTCAAATTTGGCCTGTTATTTAAAAGGAATTTCAGTTCCCGCAATTTTTCCCCTTATTACGGTCCTTTCAAATGGGAGTTATTTAATGCTTAGCGATCAAGATTGCTGCGGAATGCGATATGGAGTCCCATATATTTTGTCAGTTTCCCAGCTTGTCACATGTTGCAACAACGTCTTGTTTCCCCCTCCGCATGGGATTGTAGATAGCTCGTCTTCCATTCCAACTTTGAAGGCAGACTTCAGCAAGCTAAGCAGACTCAAAGCATCAACATAAGGTAGCTCTCACATCTGCTTGCGAAACCTTTGAATTGCAGGTGGCTAGAACTTCTAGTGAAATCCAGTCATTGTTAAATACAAACCTTCCCCTGCATTTCGGCGAATTAGTGCATCTAATTTTTAATAACTCTAATACGATCGGTCAGTAACACGGTCCTTGCACTGCTTTACTGCTTTATAATCTTTTCCTTGGATAGCTAACCAGTGTAAAGAAATAATTATTAAATCTCGATCTAGGCCTTGAATAACACGGACCTTATTTTCTACCACTATCCTCGTACACTCTGCCTTTATAGCATTCCTAGCTTCTCTCTCCATGGGCTTTCTCATAATTAACAAGATTAAACAATAACTCTACCAAAGGGTTTCTAATTTCACCTTTAGTGTCACGGCAAACACAAGATGATTGATGGAGTGCTGAAACTTTTCAACCACTCACCCCCAGTCACAGATCTGGGTTTAATTACTCGTTCTTTTTCTCAATATGCCACCCCAGTTTGGACCCAGCCTTATGCAAATCAGTTTTGACTCAATTCAATTAATCTTAATCATCACTGATCATAAAAGACTGATCATAAAAGACAATCGTAATTTTTACTATATCATCATGATAAGATAAAAGATAAAAACATGGTTTTAAAATGATGAACAACGATAGAGCTGCGTCTCTTGGCATTTGACAGTGACATAAAAAGTAGTTACAGTGCAAGATCGAAAAGTCAATAAAAACCAATCATTTAAAAACTGCTAAAAACCATTATAAAATATGAAACTGAATGACATAACTAACATGCACCTAATTTCCTGACTTTCACTAGATCACTATAATAGCCAGTTACTATGGTTAATCTATACATGATTATATCTATACAATAGGCTATAAAAAAAACCATAGTAAAAATTAAGCTGCTAGGACAGTGGCAAATACACCATACTAAGTATTGCCACTAGACGTTATCGCCCGCTGCTTTGGAAAGTTGGTACGAATTCTCCACATCCAGCTTAAAAATGTAGCTATACCTATCACAATGGGGTTGTTAGTGTTAGTCTTCAATATTCGTAGTGCTGTGGCACATGACCTGGTTCCCATGTTAATACAGATTGGTTTTAACCATTTGTCCCGAGGAGCCATATAAGCGGGACATGCAAATACAATATGTGGTACTGTCTTATCCTGCTCAGTACAAAATAAGCATTTACTGTCAGAGATGTTATGCCACTTGTAAGTGAAGGATTTGACCGGAAGTATGCCAACCCGAAATTGATAGAATAATCTCCTATCACTGGGCTTGGTTATAATGTCCCAGAAGTTTTCATACATAGGATTTGGCTTATGCTCTAAAAAAATACCGGTCAGTGAGGTGTTCTTAGTGGTACGCCTACAATTTGTTTTAACCATGGACCAATAAGCCTCGTTAAAATCTTTTTTTGAGGGAAACTGATTGCCGGCTGGATCTTTACAAAGGTGGCTCAGGCCCATATTCACCAATGTAAACTTCACCTTTTGGAGCCAAGTTATCTTACATGATATGTCGGTGGCTCTAACATCCTTTAGCGCGTTGGCGTAGTGTGATAATTCCGGGGTTGACCATAATCTACGCCAAAATGCAAGTGGTCTAAACCTTGCTGCCTCATCCACTGTGCTCCATCCCAGGTCCGAGTATAGGCGCTTGAGTGGAGTATTTTGCGAGAGACCGGTAAGGCCTCTCACAAATTTGTTCTGTGCTATAACGAACAATGACAAATTATCAAAGCCCCAGAGTACGACTCCGTAGAGTGTAGAGGCCCTAACTTTGGTGTTGTAGATATTTAATACAGGGCCTGTCGGCTTAGTTTGCGAGAGCCTATGTTCTTTCAATAGTGCTCCTGCCAAACGTCAGTTTGTTCTAATTGCTCCATGTTCATATGGACCCTGCCCTTTGTGTTTGTGGAGGACCATAAATTTTGTTTTATTCACATTTATCACCAAGTCATGGTCCTTACAAAAGTCGCAATCCATATGAAGGGGCAGTGGGGTATGAGCTGCGCACGGTTATGTTATTCAAGTAAATACAAAATTGTCTTATTTCCTCAATGAGAGTGCTCCAAGGGTATTGTACAACGACCACCCCGCGTTGTCAAAAGGTGTGGAGAAAAAAAACCACACACATATAGCACATAAGAAAGTCAATATCCTGAGCAACAATCAGATAGTTCAATCAAATATTAATCCACGCAGTAGTCTTCACAATTGTTCTTCTTTGTTTTATTCCGTATCTTGTTAGTATAAGTCTAAGCTTCAGTCTTCATCAACAACAGATAACCACAGAATAAGCCAACACGTGTTTTGCAGCATAGACATCTTCTAGATTCACATAATGTGTATATCCCGCCATCTAGTGGTTGGAGTCGGAAAGTGCTTTGTTTGTCTTTTTTTGGTTTTTTTGTGTGGGATGGTTGTGAAACCCGATCCCTGTGGTGAGGCTACAGCCTCCTTTGTGTGTGTGCAAGCTCTCAGATTATTTCTTCCGCCATGGAGATCGGAGGTGCACTGAAGACGTCTGAGAAAATACAGCAACAGACGCAGGCAAAAAGAAAAAACACCAGAATATCCGGAGAGAGAGGTGGTACCAAGGAAGGTTGCATGAGGAGGAAGTACAGTTTTCGCAAGCAGAATACAGTCTCCAGGTATTTATGGGGGTTTCTGCAAGGGGCTTATGGTTCATCTGAAAACAAGGTAAGAATTTGCTCCTTTATAAATACTATATGAGCAAAGCACAAATGACTGGCTCCAGGTACTAGCATAAAAAAGTTAAATAAAGCAGTACTGCCGCTTCTCATTAGAAGGTTGAAGAATTCCAACACATCTACCAGGCAGCGCCTAAGGCAATATGTCAATATGTGGTTTACACACCACATTTACATTTCTTTAAATTGTTTTAAATGTATTTTGAATAGTCTTGCACTACTTTCAAAACGCGCAACACATCTACCAGGCTGCGCCTCTGGCAATGTGTCAATGCGCTGGTTTAACACTGTGTGTTTCTTTAGGTCATTTAATACATATTTTTTCATAGTTTGGTACTATGGTAAAAACGCCCAGCGCATCTACCATGCAGCGCCTCTGGCAATAGGTCAATGTACCGGTTATACACTACTTGTGTGTTCATTCAGTTATTTGAACCCTACTTTCATAGTTATTTTGAACTACGTTTCAAATGCACTACAGTGCCTCTCCCAGACAGCACAGCGCAAAACAAGTCAGGGAACAAATTAATCCCAAAACTTCCTCCCGTTCCTATCAGGGCTAGGGCTCCAATGCACACTAAGCTTACAGGGGGGAAAACTAAACAAAGGAAAACGGGTGTTTTTCACTTTATTTCAAACAGGATTTCAGGGATATTAAACAATATCCAGGCTTTCACAGGAGAAGCCTCTAAAGAAACATTTTCCCATATCAACGAGAAAACGGGCAATAAGCAATCATGCATGATTTTCACTCAGAAATAAAAGCCCTTTATTTCTGTTTATCTCAAACAGTAAAGATCTGGGCTCTACCCTCCTAACACGGCAGGAAATGCAGTTCAGGTCTGCAAAAGGTTTCTAAGCAAATGGATGGAGGGGTCATAAAACCCCCACCCCCCTCCCCCCCACTCTACTTAAAAAGCAAAGACAAGGAATTCTTCGGGTCAAGCAAAAGGACCCCATAAAACTTGTGCTTATCTCAAGAAAGCACATTCCTCAAGCAGAAGAGAGCACTGAGGCCCCAGCAACAACACAAATCGTTCGTCGACTATTACCAGGGCTCTCAGGCAGATTAATACAAACAATATCGGGTGGAAAAATGCAACAGTTTGCATTCTCTGGGTCCATCAAAACATACAGCTTTACTGCAAAGCTTTTAATGTTTAGAAAGCAACAGTTCACAACTACACTATTCTGATGCCTCAAACACGCACCAACACCTGGACCAGTGCTACATTCACCATGTTGCATAGGTGAGAAACTAATAAGGATACAGAACAAGTACAATATTTATGCGACATCATTTTTACATTAGATCGCAAAATATTTATTAACAGCTGATGCTATATAACACAGTTGAATACCGTATGGCCCTAAATAACACACTATTGCTGGTACTATGTCAATAGTTACCAGTTACTGCGGTAACTTTAAAAGAGTTTTATAAACTCAATGCATAACATTGCAATATGCAAAATCACAGATCAATATTTACCAGTTACTGCAGCAAATTCAAAAAATGTTTACCAACTTGCTGCATAATATTGCAACATGCAATGCAAAGGACGGGCCTCATACTACAATATATAAATACACGCTGTATGGTAGCATTACCTGCTAAGCCTCTACAAACCCTAGAAAGACAATGTCGAAAAAACTACGAGCTAGACAAAAAAAACACGTATAAATTAGCTTTAAATAGCTATCACTCCTTGTGCAACACGGCTCACGCTGAACACGCCAATCACACTATTTTACTCTCACAAAACTGTCCCAAAGTTCTGTTCAAAGTAGTGAAAGAACTATCTGGTGCAAACTGCCAACCTGAGCCTCCGGGTCTCAACTCTAAACAATGCGATGATCTGGCGGAATTTTTTGTGGACAAAATTGATAAAATCTATTCGGATTTTAACAAACACACAACAACTAACTTACAAACTAATGATTTGGTAACACTATGTCCCTCACAAGAAGTCGTTCAAGCGAACAATAACACCCTGCTAGACAAACGGACTCCTCTTGACATATCTGCTTTTCATAGTATTCTTACAAGCATCAAATCTGGATCCCCCAAGGATCTGCTTCCTCCCTCTGTGTTTCAAAAACTAGACCTCCCTATACTTACTATCATCATGGAGCTCCTCAACGCATCACTATCTGAAGCAAAAGGTCCGTCGGCCTGAAAACATGCGATGGTGCTCCCTTTGCTTAAAAAAACCAACTCTGACCCCAAGATCCTTTCTAACTTTCGCCCCATTTCCCTGCTCCCGGTGTTCTCCAAGATCTTAGAAAAACACAACAACTCCCAGCTGACGAAGTATGTTGAAGCACAAAATATTCTTCTTCCGTCTCAATCGGGTTTTAGAGCAGGTTTCTCCACAGAATCGACACTTCTGGGAGTCACTGAGAACATCCGTCAACAGGTCGACAAAGGAGATACGGTGGCACTTATTTTACTTGATCTAATCAATCAATCAATCATATCATTTGTAAAGCGTACTAATCACCCGTGAGAGTCTCAAGGCGCTGGGGTGGGAAATGCTGCTACTGCTCGAAAAGACAGGTCTTGAGGAGTTTTCTGAAGGTCAGCAGGTCTTGGGTCTGCCGTAGGTGGATGGGGAGGGTGTTCCAGGTCTTGGCGGCGAGGTGGGAGAACGATCTGCCACCGGAGGTCGCTCTTCGGAAGCGGGGGACTGTGGCGAGGGCGAGGTCGGCGGAGCGGAGCTGGTGGGTGGGGGTGTAGAAGCTGAGTCATCTGTTGAGGTACGTTGGTCCGGTGTTGTGGAGTGCCTTGTGTGCGTGGGTGAGCAGCTTGAAGGTTATCCTCTTGTTGACCGGGAGCCAGTGCAGGTCTCTTAGGTGGGGTGTGATGTGGCTGCGGCGAGGGATGTCGAGGATCAGGCGTGCAGAGGCGTTCTGGATGCGTTGGAGCAGTCTCAGGAGTTTGGCCGAGGCTCCTGCGTAGAGGGCGTTTCCGTAGTCCAACCTGCTGCTGACGAGGGCCTGGGTGACGGTTCTTCTCGTTTCAGTGGGGATCCACTTGTAGATCCTGCGGAACATGCGGAGGGTGTTGAAGCAGGCGGAGGAGACGGCGTTGACCTGTTTAGTCATGGAGAGGGTGGAGTCGAGGATGACCCCTAGGTTGCGTGCGTGGTCGGTGGGTGTTGGGGCGGTTCCCAGTGCGGTCAACCACCAGGAGTCGTCCCAGGCCGAAGGGGTGGATCTGAGGATGAGGACCTCCGTCTTGTCCGAGTTCAGCTTCAGTCGGCTGTTCCTCATCCATTCAGCGACGGCCTTCATTCCTTCGTGAAGGTTGGTTTTGGCGGTGTGGGGGGTCCTTGGTGAGGGAGAGGATCAGCTGGGTGTCATCGGCATAGGAGATGATGTTGAGGTCGTGATGACGGGCGACGTGGGCGAGCGGTGCCATGTAGATGTTAAACAGAGTTGGGCTGAGGGAAGAGCCCTGGGGTACGCCGCAGATGATCTCGGTGGCTTTGGAGCGGATGCTCTGTGTTCTGCCGGAGAGGAAGGAGGTGGTCCAGTCCAGGGCCTTCTCTTGGATCCCGGCGTTGTGGAGGCGTGTTCGTAGTGTGTGGTGGCAGACCATATCGAAGGCGGCTGACAGGTCCAGGAAGATGAGGGCCTCCGTTTCTCTGTTGTCCAGCAGGGACTTGATGTCATCAGTGGCGGCGATGAGGGCAGTCTCGGTGCTGTGGTTGCTGCGGAACCCGGACTGGGAAGGGTCCAGGATGTTGTTCTCCTCGAGGTAGCGGGTCAGTTGTTCGTTGACGTTCTTTTCGATGACCTTTGCCGGGAATGGGAGCAGGGAGATGGGCCGGAAGTTCTTGAGGTCTTGGGGTCCGCCTTGGGTTTCTTGAGTAAGGCGTTGATCTCGGCGTGCTTCCAGTTCTCCGGGAAGGTTGCTGTCTCGAAGAAGTGCCGCATCCAAAAGGACCTTTCAGGTCTTCTCTTCTACTGCTCATTCCAAAACTCAGGTCTCCCCATATGGAGTCCCTCAGGGCTCCATACTTAGTCCATTGCTATTCAACATCTACGTCAACCCTCTGGCTACGATAGCAGAGAAAGTAGGGCTAACAATTTACTCTTACGCGGACGATACCCAACTTATCTTTTTGCTTTCCTCAAAGGAGACTTCTAAATCATCCTCGTTACAGACAGGGCTAAAAGAGATCGCTGACTGGATGCACTCAAATAAACTAAAACTCAACGGTGGGATAACCGAACTCATCATCTTCGGTGGTAATAAAACTCTCTGGGGCCCCCAACATTGGCCACCGCAAATGGGCGATCTCCCCCTTCCATCTCAATCGGCCCGTAACCTTGGCGTCATTATTGACGACCAATTGTCTATGAGGCAGCAAGTGATCAAAGTCGCCTCCACTTGCTTTGCTATCCTAAAGTGGCTTAGGAAAATTCTCTGGATGCTTCCCTCCGTTACACAAAAAACTGTCATCCAGGCCTTGATAGTGTCCAGGTTGGATTACGGTAACGTGCTCTACCTGGGCGCTAGTAAGGAAGTACTCCGTAAGCTACAAGTAGTCCAAAACTCCGCAGCAAGACTGCTTTGCCAACTACCCAGAATGGCCTCCACCTCAGCGGCTCTTCGAAAACTACACTGGCTGAGAATTGACAATCGCGCCAAATTTAAAGCCCTTTGCTATATGCACAAAATAAACATAGGTTCAGCTCCCCACTACCTAAGTGCCCTGGTGCACCATTACCGTCCCTCACGCTTACTACGCTCCTCTAGTCAATTAAAATTCCAGGTACCTAGGATCAAACGAGCCAGAATGGAATTCCCTTCCAATGCACCTCCGTTTTGAAAAACACTATTTCAAATTCCGCAAAGAACTGAAAACGTGGCTGTTTAATCAGTAGAACTTTTACTAATAGCCTTTCTCTCGTCCTGTATGTCCGTAGGCGCCGGGAAACCTCTGGGTAGCTGTGCGCCATATAAATCCAATAAATAATAATAATAACCCTAAGGTGGCAAAAGGGTGTTAATATAATATGTTAACCGTCTTATACCAACAAGCCCAGGTGCACTGGATGAAGAACAGCTGCAATTTTGGCTCATATCCAAAAGCACATGGCCTAGGCCCACATAGAATCAGGGACATAGGGGCATCCACTTTCATTTCAGAATTAACCCCATCAAGGGCGCAGTAATAAAACATAGGGAGTTATAATTATTCTGCAAATAACAATGCAGAATTAAGTATCCCATCAAGGTATGGTTATATAAATTTATATGCATATGCGCACATATTATCTAAAGCTAAGTATTTTATTGTATACTCCTGTGTGTGTGTGTGTGTGTATATATGTATGTATATATATATGTATATATATATTCACTGAAAAAACCATAGGTTTTAGGGACAGTTATAGTTAGTTGGACATTTCACTCGTACAAAACCATAGAAATTCCCCCCTTATAGTTAGTTCAGCTAACTATAACTCGCGCCCCCGCAATGCACTGCTGAAGACGTCACATATTACATCACTCATGACATGGTCAGTGACATCACTCATGACATCACTGATGACATCTCAAATGACATCACTGATGACATCATCCAGTGACTGTGTGTTTCTGTAAAGTTTAAATATGTTTAATATATATAGGGAAAGGCGTATTGAAGAATGAGTGGGTGTATTAGTGTCTGAATGGATGATTTAGTACGTGCGTGACTGACTCTACAAGTGAGTGATTAAACGTATCTTACTGACTGCATGGGTTAGTGACTAAACTGTGTGAATGTCTGTATCCGTCTGTTTGTTGGTGTGTAAGTGGATGCATGGATTTGCGAATAGCTACATGAGTGTCTATATGGGTTATTGATTGGTTCTCTGAGTATCTGTATGGCTGCCTGAGTGTTTGTGTGGGTGGGGAGGGTGTGACTCTGTACATAGATGTGTGAGTGGGTGATTCACTGGGTGCATGATTTCAAGAGTGCATCTGTGATGGACTGCTTGGGTGGGTGAGTGTGTGTATGGGTGTGTTAGTGAGTGAATGTATATCTCAGTGGTACATGTGAGTAACTACATATGTAAAAGGCAGTATATATGTGTGTTAGAGTATTTAAAGGGCTATAAGTGAGAGTGTGTGATTGTGAGAGTGGCTGTATGGATGCGTGTGTGCTTGTAACAGATATTGTATAAGAGCATAAGAATGTGTTAGTATTTGTATGAGTAAGTAAGCTGGTGTGTGTATAACTGTATAGGTGAGTAAATGGGTGTGTGATTAATTTTTTGCATGACTGACTAGGTGTGTGAGTACCTCTATGGATGAGTGGCGGTGTGTGAGTGTTTATATAGGTGTATGAGTGCATATGATAGTCCTGTACTGAGTGACTGTAAGTATGAGTGACTGTACGGGTGAGTGAGTAGATGTGTGTGTGTAGACCTAAGAATCAGTGAGTGGGTATGTTGTTATTGGTATTGGAGTGTGTATGGTTTTGAGAATGGCAGTCTGTAATTTAGAGTGGGTGTATCAAAAGTTATATTAGGGTGTAAGAAGATGCATCAAATTATCACATGGATGAGGTCATCAGTGATGTCACTGACCATGTCATGAGTGATGTAATATGTGACGTCATCAGCAGTGAATTGCGGGGGCGCGAGTTATAGTTAGCTGAACTAACTATAACGGGGGAATTTCTATGGTTTTGTACGAGTGAAATGTCCAACTAACTATAACTGTCCCTAAAACCTATGGTTTTTTCAGTGAATTTCAAAGGTTTTTTAAATGCTAATTTCTAACTATAATGTGTCTGAAACCTATGTTTTTTTCAGTGAATTTCAAAGGTTTTTTAAATGCTAATTTCTAACTATAACGTGACTGAAACCTATGATTTTTTAAGTGAATTTCAAAGGTTTTTAAAATGCTAGTTTCTAACTATGCCTACAAAGGTAGGACATGTGAAGAAAGAAGAAAAAACGCACAGAAAGAAGCAAAAGAAATGCAGAAAGAAGCAACAGAAGTCCACAAAGACGAAGAAAAGTGCAGGATGAAGCAAAAGATGTGCAGAAAGAACCAACAGAGGAACAGAAAGAGGCCTTGTTGCAAAATCATCCTGTGCCCACAACTTTTTCAGATGGGTACTGGTGGTAACTGACTGACTAACCAGAGCCAGTGCTATGCTAAAAGACACTTAGAATACAGTGAAAACACCTACATACACTAGGGAACACTATGCGTTGGGGTACCCCTGTGATTAGCATGACCTCCTCTGTAAGTCCCTAGTACATAATAGGGCAGGGGGATTAACCCCTTCGATGCTCGTGACGAGCTCAGCTCGTCATGCTGCGCGGACGCGCTGTGCGCATGACGAGCTGAGCTCGTCACGACCACACCTGCGATCGGAATGTCCCGCATACGAGCGGAATTCCGATCGCGGTCAAGGGGTTAAATCTACCTCTTAAAACGCGCTACAGGGCGCGTTTGCACAGTGGTGAAGGGAGGGGGGGCCTGAGGTGACATCTGTGCAAACGCGCCCCGTGGTGCGTTTTAAGTTGTGGGATTAAGTCCCCTTGAATCCTGAGGGTCCCTGGGGCCCAACTAGCCCCCCAGGTACCTACAGTTAGGACCACAGAGCTGAGTTGCAGAGAGGCGCTCCGAGGCCACACACCTTTTTCACCTCTCTGCAACGCAACTCTGTTGTGCTTACTGAAGGTACCTGGTGGGCTAGTTGGCCCCCAGGGTCCCTCAGGATTCAAGGGGAATTAATTCCCCAACTTAAAATGCACCACAGGGCGTGTTTGCGTACATATCACCTGAGGCCCCGCCCCCTCCCTTCACCACTGTGCAAACGCCCCCTGTGGCGCGTTTTAAGTTGGGGGATTAGGTCACCTTGAATCCTGAGGGTCCCTGGGTCCCAACTAGCCCACCAGGTACTTCCAGTAAGCACCACAGGCCTGCGTTGCAACGCCTGTAACAAATTGTGCAGTTGTGTTTAGGTAGTGAAGGGGGTCGTGCTGGGGGAGTGTTTTAGGGTTTAGGGTAGTGCAGTGGTGTTTGGGTAGTGTAGGGGGTCGTGCTGTGGTAGTGTTTTAGGGTTTAGGGTAGTGCAGTGGTGTTTGGGTAGTGTAGGGGGTCGTGCTGGGGGTAGTGGTTTAGGGTTTAGGGTAGTGCAGTGGTGTTTGGGTATTGTAGGGGGTACTGCTGGGGGTAGGTTTTTAGGGTTTAGGGTAGTGCAATGGTGTTTGAGTAGTGTAGGGGGTACTGCTGGGGGTAGTGTTTGAGGGTTTAGGGTAGTGCAGTGGTGTTTGGGTAGTGTAGGGGGTACTGCTGGGGGTAGTGTTTTAGGGTTTAGGGTAGTGCAGTGGTGTTTGGGTAGTGTAGGGGTTCATGCTGGGGTAGATTTTTAGGGTTTAGGGTAGTGCAGTGTTTGTGTAGTATAGGGGGTAGTGTTTTAGGGTTTCGGGTAGTGCAGTGGTGTTTGTGAAGTGTAGGTGGTCATGCTGGGGCTAGTGTTTTAGGGTTTAGGGTAGTTCAGTGGTGTTTGTGTAGTGTACCTGGTCGTGTTTTAGGGTTTAGGGTAGTGCAGTGGTCTTTGGGTAGTGTAGGGAGTCGTGCGGGGTAGTGTTTTAGGGTTTAGGGTAGTGCAGTGGTCTTTGGGTAGTGTAGGGGGTCGTGCGGGGGGTAGTGTTTTATGGTTTAGGGTAGTGCATTGGTGTTCGGGTAGTGTAGGGGGTCGTGCTGGGGGAGTGTTTTAGGGTTTAGGGCAGTAGAGTGGTGTTCGGGTAGTGTAGGGGGTCGTGCTGGGGGGAGTGTTTGAGGGTTTAGGGCAGTGCAGTCGTGTTCGGGTAGTGTAGGGGGTCGTGCTGGGGGGAGTATTTTAGGGTTTAGGGTAGTGCAGTGGTGTTCGGGCAGTGTAGGGGGTCGTGCTGGGGGTAGTGTTTTAGGGTTTAGGGCAGTGCAGTGGTGTTCGGGCAGTGTAGGGGGTCGTGCTGGGGGTGGTGTTTCAGGGTTCAGGGCAGTGCAGTGGTGTTCGGGCAGTGTAGGGGGTCGTGCTGGGAGTGGTGTTTCAGGGTTTAGGGCAGTGCAGTGGTGTTTGGGCAGTGTACGGGGTCGTGCAGGGGGTGGTGTTTCAGGGTTTAGGGCAGTGCAGTGGTGTTCGGGCAGTGTAGGGGGTTGTGCAGGGGGTGGTGTTTCAGGGTTTAGGGCAGTGGTGTTCGGGCAGTGTAGGGGGTCGTGCTGGGGGTGGTGTTTCAGGATTTGGGGCAGTGCAGTGGTGTTCGGGCAGTAAAGGGGTTCGTGCTGGGGGTGGTGTTTCATGGTTTTGGGCAGTGCATTGGTGTTCGGGCAGTGTAGGGGGTCGTGCCGGGGTGGTGTTTCAAGGTTTAGGGCAGTGCAGTGGTGTTCGGGCAGTGTAGGGGGTCGTCCTGGGTTCTGGTGTTTCAGGGTTTAGGGCAGTGCAGTGGTGTTCAGGCAGTGTAGGGGGTCGTGCTGGGGGTGGTGTTTCAGGGTTTCGGGCAGTGCAGTGGTCTTCGGGGAGTGTAGGGGGTGGTGTTTCAGGGTTTAGGCAGTGCAGTGGTGTCGGGCAGTGTAGGGGGTCTTGCAGGGGGTGGTGTTTCACGGTTTAGGCCAGTGCAGTGGTGTTTGGGCAGTGTAGGGGGTCGTGCAGTGGGTGGTGTTTCAGGGTTTAGGGCAGTGCAGTGGTGTTCGGGCAGTGTAGGGGGTCGTGCTGGGGCTTGTGTATCAGGGTTTAGGGCAGTGCAGTGGTGTTCGGGCAGTGTAGGGGGTCGTGCTGGGGCTGGTGTTTCAGGGTTTAGGGCAGTGCAGTGGTGTTCGGGCAGTGTAGGGGGTCGTGCTGGGGCTGGTGTTTCAGGGTTTAGGGCAGTGCAGTGGTGTTCGGGCAGTGTAGGTGGTCGTGCTGGGGCTGGTGTTTCAGGATTTAGGGCAGTGCAGTGGTGTTCGGGCAGTGTAGGGGGTCATGCTGGGGCTGGTGTTTCAGGGTTTAGAGCAGTGCAGTGGTGTTCGGAACGTGTAGGAGGTCTTGCTGGGACTGGTGTTTCAGAGGCTAGGGCAGTGCAGCGGTGTTTGGGCAGTGTAGGGGGTCTTGCTGGGCGTGGTGTTTCAGGGTTTAGGGCAGTGCAGTGGTGTTCAGGCAGTGTACGAGGTCTTGCTGGGGGTGATGTTTCAGGGTTTAGGGCAGTGCAGTGGTGGTCGGGCAGTGTAGGGGTCTTTCTGGGGGAGTGTTTCAGGGTTTAGGGCAGTGCAGTGGTGTTCGGGCAGTGTAGGGGGTCGTGCTGGGGTGGTGTTTCAGGGTTTAGGGCAGTGCAGTGGTGTTCGGACAGTGTAGGGGGTCATGCTGGGTTTGGTGTATCAGGGTTTAGGGCAGTGCAGTGGTGTTCGGGCAGTGTATGGTGTCGTGCTGGGGGTGGTGGTTTTCAGGGTTTAGGGCAGTGCAGTGGTGTTCGGGCAGTGTAGGGGGTCGTGCAGGGGTGGTGTTTCAGGGTTTAGGGCAGTGCAGTGGTTTTGGGCAGTATAGGGGGTCGTGCAGGGGGTGGTGTTTCAGGGTTTAGGGCAGTACAGTGGTGTTCGGCCAGTGTAGGTGGTTTTGCTGGGGGTGGTGTTTCAGGGTTTAGGGCAGTGGTGTTCGGGCAGTGTAGGGGTGCTTGCTGGGGGTGATGTTTCAGGGTTTAGGGCAGTGCAATGGTGTTCGGGCAGTGTAGTGGTCTTGCTGGGGCTGGTGTTTCAGGGTTTAGGGCAGTGCAGTGGTGTTCGGGCAGTGTAGGGGGTCTTGCTGGGACTGGTGTTTCAGGGTTTAGGGTAGTGCAGTGGTGTTCTTGCAGTATAGGGGGTCGTGCTGGGGGTGGTGTTTCAGGGTTTAGGGCAGTGCAGTGGTGTTCGGGCAGTGTAGGGGGTCATGCTGGGGCTGGTGTTTCAGGGTTTAGGGCAGTGCAGTGGTGTTCGGGCAGTGTAGGGGGTCGTGCTGGGGGTGGTAGTTCAGGGTTTTGGGCAGAGCAGTGGTGTTCGGGCAGTATAGGGGTCGTGCTGGGGGTGGTGTTTCAGGGTTTAGGGCAGTGCAGTGGTGTTCAGGCAGTGTAGGGGGTCTTGCTTGGGGTGGTGTTTCAGGGTTTAGGGCAGTGGTGTTCGGGCAGTGTAGGGGGTCTTGCTGGGGGTGATGTTTCAGGGTTTAGGGCAGTGCAGTGGTGTTCGGGCAGTGTAGGGGGTCCTGCTGGGGTAGTGTTTCAGGGTTTAGGGCAGTGCAGTGGTGTTCGTGCAGTGTAGGGGGTCATGCTGGGGTGGTGTTTCAGGGTTTAGGGCAGTGCAGTAGTGTTCGGGCAGTGTAGGGGGTCATGCAGAGGGTGGTGTTTCAGGGTTTAGGGCAGTGCAGTGGTGTTCGGGAAATGTAGGGGGTCGTTCTGGGGCTGGTGTTTCAGGGTTTAGGGCAGTGCAGTGGTGTTCAGGCAGTGTAGGGGGTCTTGCTGGGGGTGGTGTTTCAGGGTTTAGGGCAGTGGTGTTCGGGCAGTGTAGGGGGTCATGCAGAGGGTGGTGTTTCAGGGTTTAGGGCAGTGCAGTGGTGTTTGGGAAATGTAGGGGGTCATTCTGGGGCTGGTGTTTCAGGGTTTAGGGCAGTGCAGTGGTGTTCAGGCAGTGTAGGGGGTCTTGCTGGGGGTGGTGTTTCAGGGTTTAGGGCAGTGGTGTTCGGGCAGTGTAGGGGGTCTTGCTTGGGGTGATGTTTCAGGGTTTAGGACAGTGCAGTGGTGTTCGGGCAGTGTAGGGGGTCGTGCTGGGGATGGTGTTTCAGGGTTTAGGCAGTGCAGTAGTGTTCAGGCACTGTAGGGGGTCGTGCAGGGGGTGGTGTTTCAGGGTTTAGGGCAGTGCAGTGGTGTTCGGGCAGTGTAGGAGGTCATGCTGGGGCTGGTGTTTCAGGGTTTAGGGCAGAGCAGTGTTATTCGGGCAGTGTAGGTAGTCGTGCTGGGGTTGGTGTTTCTGGGTTTAGGGTAGTGCAGTGGTGTTCAGGCAGTGTAGGGGGTCATGCTGGGGCTGGTGTTTCAGGGTTTAGGGCAGTGCAGTGGTGTTCGGGCAGTGTAGGGGGTCGTGCTGGGACTGGTGTTTCAGGGTTTTGGGCAGAGCAGTAGTGTTCGGGCAGTGTAGGGGGTCGTGCTGGGGGTGGTGTTTCAGGGTTTAGGGCAGTGCAGTGGTGTTCGGGCAGTGTAGGGGGTCGTGCTGGGGGTGGTGTTTCAGGGTTTAGGGCAGTGTTGTTCGGGCAGTGTAGGGGGTCTTGCTGGGGGTGATGTTTCAGGGTTTAGGGCAGTGCAGTGGTGTTCGGGCAATGTAGGGGGTCTTGCTGGGGGTAGTGTTCCAGGGTTTAGGGCAGTTCAGTGGTGTTCGGGCAGTGTAGGGGTCGTGCTGGGGGTAGTGTTTTAGGTTTTAGGGTAGTGCAGTGGTGCTTGTGTAGTGTAGGGGGTCGTGCTTAGGGTAGTGTTTTAGGGTTTAGGGTAGCGCAGTGGTGTGGTGTTTGTGTAGTGTAGGTGGTCATGTTCTAGGGTAGTGCAGTGGTGTTTGGGTAGTGTAGGGGGTTGTGCTGGGGGTAGTGTTTTAGGATTTAGGTTAGTGCAGTGGTGTTTGGGTAGTTTAGGGGGTCGTGCTGGGGGTAGTGTTTTAGGGTTTAGGGTAGTGCAGTGGTGTTTGTGTAGTGTAGGGGGTCGTGCTGGGGGTAGTGTTTTAGGGTTTAGGGTAGTGCAGTGGTGCTTGTGTAGTGTAGGGGGTATTGCTGGGGGTAGTGTTTTAGGGTTTAGGGTAGTGCAGTGCTGCTTGTGTAGTGTAGGGGGTTGTGCTGGGGGTAGTGTTTTAGGGTTTAGGGCAGTGTAGTGGTGTTTTTGTAGTGTAGGGGGTCATGTTTTAAGATGCAACGCTCCAATACCTGACCAGTCTGCACTACATAAAACTGCAAAAAACTAAAAATAAAAAGTGTTTTGCACACTTTTGTCATTGGGCTATATGTGGGCTACATCTGGGTAATATTTGTGCTACATTTGGGCTCTTTTTTCTCTGGTGGCCATCTTGGAAGACTTCTTTGTTATGAAGTTTCCTAATTTCCTCATTTACTGCAGTCTCCTCAGTAGGAAATGCTTTCAGTTTTTTACTTTGATTCCATCAAGAAGGCATTCAGATGTGTCTCATATTTGCCATAAATTCAGAATGTTAGCACTCTTGTTGCTCATTAGATCACTGTAGTAAAGCTACTGCTTACCAGGGAGTTAACTGGAAGTCTGCTGCTGGTATTGAAAGTGATTGTTTCAGTCTGCATGTCAGAATTTTCTAATGAAAAAGAAGAGGTTTTGAGATCTCACTTAAAACATGCCCTAATTTTTCTTTCTGCAGCACTAACCATAATTTCTATTTCAAAAAGAACCCCCTCATTTTGTTCCTTTTTAAATTAAATGTTTTTAGTGTTAACGGTATATTCCAATCAAGATGGCTTCAGGTGTGCCATACTTTTGTCATAAGTAAGGCTGTTAGCGCTCTAGTTGTTCTTTAGAACACTCTGGAAGGCTGCAGTAGAACACAAAGGCATCAACTGGCAGGCTGCTCCTGTTGAAATAAAACAGGAAGATATTTGAGATCACACTTAAAACATGTCCTAATTTTTCTTTCTACAGCACTAACCATAATTTCTATGACAAAATGGACCCCATCATTTTGTTCCTTTTTAAATTAAATGTTTTAAGTGTTACCAGTTTATTCCAATCAAGATGGCTTCAGGTGTGCCATACTTTTGTCATAAGTAAGGCTGTTAGCACTCTAGTTGTTCTTTAGAACACTCTGGGAAGCTGCAGTAGAACACAAAGGAATCAACTGACAGTCTCTGCCCTTGTTGGATGTACATATTTTACTGAGAATGTCAGACTTCATTCTTACATGACTGAGAAAGATAATGTGAATTTACAGAAAATATGCTCCCATTTTAGCTTCTGGAGCACCTTCCAAAACTCTATGGGACAAGCATGTGAAAATAGTTTTCTCTCAAACATGATTCATGATATCCCAGCAGAAGGTTATTCACAGGGTAAAATCACCTTAGAACACACCACAATTCCTGAAATTAGTATGGTACTATCAACAAATGAATTCTAATGTAACTAAAGTCTGTTATCACCCTTTATAGTTCTCCTTTTGGTAAACCTCAAAATCTTTGATTCACTACAATGCATTTCAATGGGGTACTATCATTTATATTGGTCCCAAGATGGCTGCCAGCAATTCCAGGATGAAGTGCTGACAGCCAATCAGATCTCACGATGACATGTGTGGTTAGGCTCCGCCCAGATATATATGTGATTTTACTTTTGATTTTCTCAGCAACTACTGAACGGATTTACACCATTTAACAAAAAGGGTTCTTTCTGATCCAAGAACTACCTCTTTGCCAAATTTGGTGTAATTCAGCTCAGCAGTTCAAGCTGTAGCCGTGTCTAAAGTTTCCTATGGAAAATTGCATGGGGAAAACACGTTTTGGGACCCCCCTTTTTTCTTGGCCCCCACTTGCCGAATCACCCCAAACATTTCAGGATAGGAGCGGACCGGAGCGGGCCATAAGTTTTGAAAATTTCGCGAAGATTCGTCAACCGGCACCAAAGTTATTGGAAATAGAATGTTGTGAATTTCCTATGGAAAATAGGTCCTAACTATAACTATCTACTGGCGACCGCCAGTAGATAATATATATATTATCTACTGGCGGTCGCCAGTAGATAGTTATAGTTAGGACCTATTTTCCATAGGAAATCCGCAACATTCTATTTGAAATAACTCTTGCGTCGGTTGACGAATCTTCGCGAAATTTTCAAACTTTATGGCCCGCTCCGGTCTGCTCCTACCCTGAAAGTTTCGGGGTGATTCGTCAAGCGGGGCCGAGAAAAAGGGGGGTTCCAAAACGTGTTTTCCCATTCATTTTCCCATAGGAAACTTTAGCCACGGCTACAGCCCGAACTGCTGAACGGAATTACACAAAATGTGGCAAAGAGGTAGTTCTTGGTTCAGAAAGAACCCTTTTGTTAAATGGTGTAAATCCGTTCAGTAGTTGCGGAGAAAATCAAAAGTAAAAACACATATATATCTGGGCGGAGCCTAACCACACATGTCATCGTGAGATCTGATTGGCTGTCAGCACTTCATCCTGGAATTGCTGGCAGCCATCTTGGCACCAATATAAATGATAGTACCCTATTGAAATGCATTGTAGTGAATCGAAGATTTTGAGGGTTACCAAAAGGAGAAATAAAGGGTGATAACAGACTTTAGTTACATTAGAATTCATTTGTTGATGGTACCATACTAATTTCAGGAATTGTGGTGTGTTCTAAGGTGATTTTACCCTGTGAAAAACCTTCTGCTGGGATATCATGAATCATGTTTGAGAGAGAACTATTTTCACATGCTTGTCCCATACAGTTTTGGAAGGTGCTCCAGAAGCTAAAATGAGAGCATATTTTCTGTAAATTCACATTATCGTTCTCAGTCATGTGAGAATGAAGTCTGACATTCTCAGTAAAACATGTACATCCAACAATGGCAGAGACTGTCAGTTGATTCCTTTGTGTTCTACTGCAGCTTCCCAGAGTGTTCTAAAGAACAACTAGAGTGCTAACAGCCTTACTTATGACAAAAGTATGGCACACCTGAAGCCAACTTGATTGGAATAAACTGGTAACACTTAAAACATTTAATTTAAAAAGGAGCAAAATGATGGGGTTCATTTTGTCATTGAAATTATGGTTAGTGCTGTAGAAAGAAAATTAGGACATGTTTCAAGTGTGATCTCAAATATCTTCCTGTTATATTTCAACAGGAGCAGCCTGTCAGTTGTTGCCTTTGTGTTCTACTGCAGCTTCCCAGAGTGTTCTAAAGAACAACTAGAGCGCTAACAGTCTTACTTATGACAAAAGTATGGCACACCTGAAGCCATCTTGATTGGAATAAACTGGTAACACTTAAAACATTTAATTTAAAAAGGAACAAAATGAGGGGGTTCATTTTGCCATAGAAAATATGGTTAGTGCTGTAGAAAGAAAAATTAGGACATGTTTTAAATGAGATCTCAAATATCTTCCTGTTATATTTCAACAGGAGCAGCCTGTCAGTTGATGCCTTTGTGTTCTACTGCAGCTTCCCAGAGTGTTCTAAAGAACAACTAGAGTGCTAACAGCCTTACTTATGACAAAAGTATGGCACACCTGAAGCCATCTTGATTGGAATAAACTGGTAACACTTAAAACATTTAATTTAAAAAGGAACAAAATGAGGGGGTTCATTTTGCCATAGAAATTATGGTTAGTGCTGCAAAAAGAAAATTTAGGGCATGTTTTAAGTGAGATCTCAAATCCTCTTCTATTTCATTAGAAAATTCTGACATGCAGACTGAAACAATCACTTTCAATACCAGCAGTAGACTTCCAGTTAACTCCTTGGTGAACAGTAGCTTTACTACAGTGATCTAATGAACAACTAGAGTGCTAACATTCTGAATTTATGGCAAATGTGTGACACATCTGAATGCCTTCTTGATGGAATCAAAGTAAAAAACTGAAAGCATTTCCTACTGAGGAGACTGTAGTAAATGAGGAAATTAGGAAACTTCATAACAAATAAGTCTCCCAAGATGGCCACCAGAGAAAAAGAGCCCAAATGTAGCACAAATATCACCCAGAGGTAGCCCACGTATAGCCCAATGACAGAAGTGTGCAAAACACTTTTTATTTTTTGTTTTTTTGCAGTTTTATATAGTGCAGACTGGTCAGGTATTGGAGTGCTTTACATGAGCATTGGTTACATCACACAAGGACAAATTCATGTTGGTTGACCCCTACACTACCCAAACACCACTGCACTACCCTAAACCCTAAAACACTACCCCAGCACGACCCCCTTCACTACCCAAACACAACTGCACTACCCTAAACTCAAAAACACTACCCCAGCACGACCCCCTACACTACCCAAACACCACTGCACTACCCTAAACCCTAAATCTACCCCCTACACTACACAAATACCACTGCATTACCCTAAACCCTAAAACACTAGAACCCAGCTCGACCCCCTACATTACACAAACACCACTGCACTACCCTAAACCCTAAAACATTACCCCCTACACCACAAAAACACCACTGCACTACCCTAAACCCTAAAACACTACCCCAGCACGACCCCCTACACTACCCAAACACCACTGCACTACCCTAAACCCTAATACACTACCCCCTGCACGACTCCCTACACTACACAAATACCACTGGACTACCCTAAACCCTAAAACACTACCCCCAGCACGACTCCCTACACTACCTAAACACCACTGCACTACACTAAACCCTAAATCTACCCCCAGCATGACCTCCCACACTACACAAACACCACTGCACTACCCTAAACCCTAAAACACTACCCCCAGCACGACCCAAACACCACTGCACTACCCTAAACCCTAAAACACTAACCCCAGCATAACCCCCTACACTACCCAAACACCACTGCACTATCCTATACCCTAAAACACGACCCCGTACACTACACAAACACAACTGCACTACCCTAAACCATAAAACACTACCCCCAGCACGACCCCCTCACAACACAAACACCACTGCACTACCCTAAACCCTAAATC
The DNA here is from genome assembly GCA_963921515.1 of Calotriton arnoldi. Lineage (NCBI taxonomy): Eukaryota > Metazoa > Chordata > Amphibia > Caudata > Salamandridae > Calotriton > Calotriton arnoldi. The sequence continues at coordinate 261,377 of CAWUFW010014359.1, read as the reverse complement.
GACCCCCAGCACGACCCCCTACACTACCCCCTACACTACCCAAACACCACTGCACTACCCTATACCCTAAAACACGACCCCGTACACTATACAAACACCACTGCATTACTCTAAACCCTAAAACACTACCCCCAGCATGACCCCCTCACAACACAAACACCACTGCACTACCCTAAACCGACCCCCAGCACGACCCCCTACACTACCCAAAGACCACTGCCATACCCTAAACCCTAAAACACTACCCCCAGCATGAACCCCTACACTACCCAAACACCACTGCACTACCCTAAACCTTAAAACACTACCCCCAGCACTACCCCCTACACTACACAAACACCACTGCACTACCCTAAACCCTAAAACACTACCCCCTACACTACCCAAACACCACTGCACTAACATAAACCCTAAAACACTACCCCCAGCACGAATCCCTACACTACCCAAACACCACTGCACTACCCTAAACCCTAAATCTACCCCCAGCACGACCCCCTACACTACCCAAACACCACTGCACTACCCTAAACCATAAAACACTACCCCCAGCATGACCCCCTACACTACACAATCACCACTGCACTACCCTAAACCCTAAAACACTACCACCAGCATGACCCCCTACACTACTGCACTACCCTAAACCCTAAAACACTACCCCCAGCACGACCCCCTACACTACCCAAACACCACTGCACTACACTAAACCCTAAAACACTACCCCCAGCACGACCCCCTACACCACCAAAACACCACTGCACTACCCTAAACCCTAGAAAAGAAACCCCCACCCCATGCCCAATCCCCCTTACCTCTCACTCCTCGTGGTTCCTCTCTCCTCGTGGTTCCTGCTTCACATTGTCTCTGAGGGGCAGTGCACGTCGTTGTGAGGAAACGGAACAACCTCTGTTTCCTTACAACGACATGGATCGTATACATGTTTTTTAGAACGCATGGTCATTTACCATACATACCTTTACAACAAAATTTGTTGTAAAGGCATGCGTGGTAAATGACCATGCGTTCTAAAAAATGCGTAGTAATGACTTCGTGATGTACAACGCATGCGTGGTAATGCATGCGTTGTAATGGTATCGCAAAGTAAAAAAGTCATTGTAACGGCTGTTTACCGATCGAAGCTGGCCCCTGTTCTTCAGTGAGACGTTTATTTGATTAATTAGGAGGAAGGAATGTGTTTTTTTACCGAAAAGTGTATTCCCGGCTGTTGTATTGTGAAAGTGTCCGCGTGGCCTGGTTTCACTTCCGGTGAGAGAGTGGAAGAGTCTGTTTGGATCTAAAGGAGTTCTGTTGTTGGACGGGGCCGGCGCGACATGTCATCAGAAAACATAGCTAATGGAAAGCGTCCTCCCTGAAGTGTGGAGCAGTGCCATGAGAGGTCAACAAGTGTGCGTCCCACCGCAGTATGACCGTACCGCGTGACCCATGTGCCACCTCCAGGGTACGGGAGGCAGAAGCGGCATCGCAGGTCCTCTTGAAGACCGTTGTAGCACTAATTCTACATTTTGGTACTAGGGCATTTTAACTTCGTTGTTCCTGCCAGATACAAAGAGAAGATCCTGTGTTATTCAGTGCCCTCGTTACCTTTTTTGTGGGTTGTGGTGCTTGTCACTTCGCTGCCCCGCCGGTGCACACGACTGGGCACCCCACCTCGTGTGCCATCTGCAGGGCCTCTGCCCTCGGATCACTGGTTTCGGTTTCTGGAGTGGCAACATAAACAGTTGCTCCCAAAGGACCAGCCTGAACACTTAGGTAAATATCCCCCTGCACCAGCATTCCACGGAAATTCTTTCCTAGCTCTCCCACATCAACGAGGACGTCATAATAGCACGGCTCCGCTCGCGACACCGTATGACGTCATCGGAGCCATAAGAGAACCTCGTCGGCATGCTGACGTCAGTTCCACCCATTTTTTCCGTGCCACCGAGGCAAACAGGGGACCGAGACATTTTCACATGTATACATAGTATAATAAATATATATATATTCACTGAAAAAACCATAGGTTTCAGGCACGTTATAGTTAGAAATTAGCATTTAAAAAACCTTAGAAATTCACTGAAAAAACCATAGGTTTCAGGCACGTTATAGTTAGAAATTAGCATTTAAAAAACCTTAGAAATTCACTGAAAAAACCATAGGTTTTAGGGGCGTTATAGTTAGTTGGACATTTCACTTGTACAAAACCATAGAAATTCCCCCGTTATAGTTAGTTCAGCTAACTATAACTCGCATGCCCGCAATGCACTGCTGATGACGTCATATATTACATCACTCATGACATGGTCAGTGACATCACTCATGACATCACTGATGACATCTCAAATGACATCACTGATGACATCACTGATGACATCATCCAGTGAATGTGTGTTTTTCTGAAAATTAAATATGTTTTATATATGTATATCTCAAGGTCGATGGAAGAATAAATGGGTATATAAGTGTCTAAATGGATGATTTTGTTTTGTAAAATTGATTGTATAACTGACTAAGTGTATCTTAGTGAATACATGGGTTAGTGAGTAATGTTTAAATATGAAAATATCTGTATCAGTCTCTCACTTTGTGTATAAGTGGCTGCATGGGTTGGTGAGTAGCTACATGAGTGTCTATATGGGTTATTAGTTGGTTTTTTGAGTATCAGTATGAGTGTCTGAGTGTCTGTATGGTTCGGTGGGGGTATTACTTAGTGCATAGATGCATGAATGACTGACTCACTGTTTGTATGTGTTGAAGACAGCATGTGTGCAGGACTGTATAGGTGGATGAGTATGTGTATGGGTGTGTTAGTGAGTGAATGACTGTCTCAATAGTGTCTTTATGAGTAACTACATATGTTTTAAACTGGTATATGTGAGTATTGGTGTATATCAGTGAGTATATGTGAGAGTGAGATATTGGAAGAGTTCCTGTACAAATAAGTAGGTGTTTCTATAAGTGATTGTTTAAGAGAGTAAGTATGTGTAAGTTTCTGTAGAAGTAAGTGTGGTAGTGTGTGTATAACTGTATATGCAAGTAAATGGATGTTTGATACTTTGCATGTGTGACTGTGTGTGAGTAACTCTATGGATGAGTGGCGGTGTGTAACAGGATGTATAGGTGTATGAGTACATATGATGAGTGAGTACATGTATGAGTGACTGTATAGGGACTGTTGGTGAATGAGTGGATGTGTGTGTAGATCTTGGAATTACTGAACAGGTGTGTTGTAACTGGTATTGGTATGTCCATTGTTTTGAAAATGTTAGTTTGTATTTTTGAGTGTGTGTATCAAAGGTTATATTAGGGTGAGAGGAGGTCTGCCACTCTATCACAAGGATGATGTCATCAGTGATGTCATCAGTGATGTCATTTGAGATGTCATCAGTGATGTCATGAGTGATGTCACTGACCATGTCATGAGTGATGAAATATGTGACGTCATCAGCAGTGCATTGCGGGGCGCATGAGTTATAGTTAGCTGAACTAACTATAACGGGGGAATTTCTATGGTTTTGTACGAGTGAAATGTCCGACTAACTATAACGCCCCTGAAACCTATGGTTTTTTCAGTGAATATATATATATATATATATATATATATATATATATATATATACACACAAGGATACATATACTTCGGAGGGAAACATACCATCCTATACCTATGTACATAGGAATATATATATATATATAGAGAGGAGTTGGCCTAACGGCTAGGGCGGTCGACCTCGAATCTGGGGAACCGGGTTCGAGTCTCGGCAATGACGCTGAACATCCTGTAATTCTGGGCAAATCACTTAATCTCCCCGTGCCTAACAAAAAAAGAATGTGTCCTCTTGTAACGAAACTGGTGCTATGTAAAGCACTCTGATACCTGATACCGGGTCAAGTTCGCGCTATATAAGACTCAGTAAACAAAAAACAAACAAAAAAACAATATATTTATAGTTATAGTTAGGACCTATTTTCCATAGGAAATCCGCAACATTCTATTTCAAATAACTTTGGCGCCGGTTGACAAATCTTCACGAAATGTTCAAAACTCGCGGGGAGCTCCGGTCCGCTCCTATCCTGAAAGTCTCGGGGTGATTCGTCAAGTGGGGGCCGAGAAAAAAGGGGGGTCCCAAAACGTGTTTTCCCCATGCAATTTTCCATAGGAACCTTTAGTCGCAGCTACAGCCCGAACTGCTGAACGGAATTACACCAAATTTGGCAAAAAGGTAGCCCTTGGTTCAGTCGTGCCTTTTGTTTAAATGGTGTAAATCTATTCAGTAGTTCCTGAGAAAATCAAAAGTAAAATTACATATATATCTATGGCCGCGGTGGATCCGCGCACCCTGAGCGCACTCTCCCGATCACGAGCTTTATGCTAATTGGCTGTCAACACTCCAAACCAGGAAGTGTTGGCAGCCATCTTGTTCCTCGGTAGAACCGAGGCACAAGAAACAAGTGCGCAAAACGCAAAAAGGGGGCAGGGTAGAAACACCCTGACCCCCTAGGCCTGCTCAGGGCCCAAATTTTTTTTTTTTTTTTTAAATCGGCGGGATGTGTGCAGGGTGCGCGGATCCCGCCGTGAAAAAAAAAAACGAAGCGCAGGCTCCCGCGCTTGGTTGTTATTTGGCCCCTGGGTGGGCCAAGTCCCAGGGGCATGCGGGGTTTATAAAAATAAGGATGGGGGGCCTCTAAGGCCCCCCGCAGCCCCGGGGACCGCCACCCCCCGGGGCTTCTTTTTTTAAAATGAAAATTACCTGTGTGGGGGGGCTCCAGCCCCCCCACACGCCCCAGGGACCGCCACCTCCCCGGGGCACTAAGAATTTAAATGTGGGGGTCCGTTTCGGACCCCCGAGCCCCGGGGACCACCACCTCCCCGGGGCTTTGAACATGTTGGGAGGGGGGCCACGCGGCCCCCTCCTGGAGCCTGTGATGGCCCTGGGGACCACCACCCCCCAGGGCTGGCTCCTGCAGTGTCCCGGGTGCTCACCCCCGGGACACTGTAGTTTGCTATGGCAGGGCGGGAGCCTTGCGGCTCCGGTCCTGTCATAGCAAACTTGCTTTGAATTTTGGAAGAGAGAGCAGGAAACCTGCTCTCTCTTCCAAAATTCAAAGCAAATTGCTTTTCCACACGGGGAGCTGCATCTTAGCAGCTCCCCATGTGGAAAAGCAATGCCGGCTCCCGAGGGACGTGGGGAGCCGGCGGGACCGTGGGGGGATTGGTGACCCCCCCACGGTCCCCAACAGAGAGGGCCAGCCCCAGGGGATGGGGTCCCCGGGGCTACAAGTGGCCCGGGAGGGGGGCCACGCGGCCCCCTTCCCCAAAATTTTAAAACAAATTAAAAAAAAAAAAAAACAAAGGCCGGCCCCGGGGAATGGGGTCCCGGGGCCATAAGTGGCCTGAGGAGGGGGCAACGCAGCCCCCTCCAAAACAATAAAAAAGGCCATGCCCCGGGGATGGGGTCCCCGGGGCCGATTAAGACCTCGGGAGGGGGCCACGCGGCCCCTTCCAAAGTTTTTTTATTAAAAAAAATTATAGGGGGCAGGCCCTGGGGGATGGGGTCCCCAGGGCCAATAAATTAGAAAAAGAAGGGGACGACAAAGCCCCCTTCTATAAATAAAAAAAAAAGATCGGCATCGCGCTGGAGGCCACACCCCCTTCTTGTAGCACTCTGCAAACGCGCCCCCTGGCGCGTTTGCAGATGGGGAACGAATTCCCCTTGAATACTGGGGGTCCCGGGGGGCCAACTAGCCCACCAGGCACCTCCAGTATGCGCCAGGGGGCTGCGTTGCAGAGAGGTGTTCTGAGGCCACGCCCCTTTTTACACCTCTCTGCAACGCAGCTCTGTGGAGCTTAATGGAGGTAGCTGGTGGGCTAGCTGCACCCCAGGGAGCCTCAGTATTCAAGGGGAGTTAATCCCCCGACTTAAAACGCGCCAGGGGGTGTGTTTGCACAGTGGTGAAGGGAGGGGGCGGGGCCTGAGGTGACATGTGTGCAAACATGCCCTGTGGCGTGTTTTAAGTTGGGGGATTAAGTCCCTTTGAATCCTGAGGGTCCCTGGGGTCCAACTAGCCCACCAGGTACCTCCAGTAAGCGCCTCAGAGCTGCATTGCAGAGAGGTGTAAAAAGGGGCATGGCCTCGGACCACCTCTCTGCAACGCAGGCCTGTGGCGCTTACTGGAAGTACCTGGTGGGCTAGTTGGGCCCCAAGGACCCTCAGGATTCAAGGTGACCTAATCTCGCAACTTAAAACGCACCACAGGGCGCGTTTGCACACATGTCACCTCAGGCCCCCCTCCCTTCACCACTGTGCAAACGTGACCTGTAGCGCGTTTTAAGAGGTAGTTTTAATCCCCCTGCCCTATTATGTACTAGGGACTTACAGAGGAGGTCCTGCTAATCACAGGGGTACCCCAACGCATAGTGTTCCCTAGTGTATGTATGTGTTTTCACTGTATTCTAAGTGTCTTTTAGCATAGCACTGGCTCTGGTTAGTCAGTCAGTTACCACCAGTACCCGTCTGAAAAAGTTGTGGGCACAGGATGATTTTGCAACAAGGCCTCTTTCTGCTCCTCTGTTGGTTCTTTCTGCACATCTTTTGCTTCTTCAAGCACTTTTCTTCGTCTTTGTGGACTTCTGTTGCTTCTTTCTGCATTTCTTTTGCTTCTTTCTGTGCGTTTTTTCTTCTTTCTTCACATATTCTACCTCTGTAGGCATAGTTAGAAACTAGCATTTAAAAAACCTTTGAAATTCGCTTAAAAAACCATAGGTTTTAGGGACAGTCATAGTTAGTTGGACATTGCACTCGTACAAAACCCGTGAAATTCCCCCGTTATAGTTAGTTGAGCTAACTATAACTTGCGCCCCCGCAATGCACTGCTGATGACGTCACATATTACATCACTCATGACATGGTCAGTGACATCACTGATGACATCTCAAATGACATCACTGATGACATCATCCATGTGATTTCATGCATCTTCTCACACCCTAATATAACCTTTGATACACCCACTCTAAATTACAGACTGCCATTCTCAAAACCATACACACTCCAATACCAATAACTACATACCCACTCACTGATTCTTAGGTCTACACACACACACATCTACTCACTCACCCGTACAGTCACTCATACTTACAGTCACTCAGTACAGGACTATCATATGCACTCATATACCTATATAAACACTCACACACTGCCACTCATCCATAGAGGTACTCACACACCTAGTCAGTCATGCAAAAAATTAATCACACACCCATTTACTCACCTATACAGTTATACAGTCACCAGCTCACTTTCTCATACAAATACTAGCACATTCTTACGCTCTTATACAATAACTGATACAAGCACACACGCATCCATACAGCCACTCTCACAATCACACACTCTCACTTATGGCCATTTAAATACTCTAACACACATATATACTGCCTTTTACATATGTAGTTACTCACACATGTACCACTGAGATATACATTCACTCACTAACACACCCATACACACACTCACCCACCCAAGCAGTCCATCACAGATGCACTCTTCAAATCATGCACCCAGTGAATCACCCACTCACACATCTATGTACAGAGTCACACACACCCCACCCACACAAACACTCAGGCACCCATACAGATACTCAGAGAACCAATCAATAACCCATATAGACACTCATGTAGCTATTCGCAAATCCATGCATCCACTTACACACCAACAGACAGACGGATACAGACATTCACCCAGTTTAGTCACTAACCCATGCATTCAGTAAGATACGTTTAATCACTCACTTGTAGAGTTAGTCACACACCTACTAAATCATCCATTCAGACACTTATACACCCACTCATTCTTTAATACGCCTTTGCCTATATATATTAAACATATTTAAACTTTACAGAAACACACAGTCACTGGATGATGTCATCAGTGATGTCATCAGTTATGTCACTGACCATGTCATGAGTGATGTAATATGTGACGTCATCAGCAGTGCATTGCGGGGGCGCGAGTTATAGTTAGCTGAACTAACTATAACGGGGGAATTTCACGGGTTTTGTACGAATGCAATGTCCAACTAACTATAACTGCCCCTAAAACCTATGGTTTTTTCAGTGAATTTCAAAGGTTTTTTAAATGCTAATTTCTAACTATAATCGAGTACTGGATGGACAAGATTATGCTATGGGCAAGGTATATAGATGATCTCTTTGTTGTTTGGCGTGGTGATCTGCCTCGGCTGAGGAATATATCGCCATGCTAAACAGCAATGAGCTAAATCTGAGATTTACCAGTAAGATTAGCAAGACTTCTGTTAACTATCTTGACTTGGAAGTCTTTGTGACTGAGAACACTTTAGAAACACGGCTTTACAGAAAGCCCACGGCGGGAAACGCCGTGTTACATGCAGCTAGTCACCATCCAAAAAGCCTTGTGCAAAATATACCATTTGGAGAACTCCTCCGCCTTAAACGTAACTGTTCAGACGAGGGAGACTTCAAGAAGGCAAAAGATGAGGCCACAATAAGATTTCAGCACAGAGGGTATTCTGACACCATTTTGAGAGAAGCTGCAGAAAAAGTGGATAAGGTAGACAGGAAGAAACTTTTGGTGGTCAATACTAAAACAAAAAAGGAAGGACCAACCAGAATGATTACCAACTTTAACATACAATCTGGAAAACTGGTGCATTTTTTTAATAAAAACTGGCACATTTTAAAAACGGACAGTGTCCTAAAGAACCACCTTCCTGAACACCCATCCATTAAATACAGACGCTGTCAGTCACTTGGTGATCATCTAGTACATAGTCACTTCGAGGCCTTGCCCAAAAGTTCCAAAATGTTAGAGGTTAAGGGTTTTTATCCGTACCTTAGTTGCAAGGCCTGTAAATATAGCAAAAAGAGGCTAAGCTACAAAGGCAGACCAAATGATCCACGCCCTACAAGACAGATATCCAAGTTTCTAAACTGTAATTCAGATTTTACGGTGTACTGCCTGGAATGTCCATGCGTAAAACGCTACATCGGCAGTACAATCCACCCTACCAAAAAACGTGTCCTGGAACATATGCGCGCAATAACCAATAAGGACAAAACGTACCCAGTCGCGAGACATTTCGAGAAATACCATAAAAGCAACAGGGACCTGTTGACATTCTACTGTTTAGACCAGGTAGATAAGAAAGAAAAAGGAGGGGATAGAGTAAAAACACTCAGAATACTAGAGTCTAAGTACATCATTGACCTCCAGACTAAGGCCCCTGTGGGACTTAATAACGATGAAGAACTTTGGGTACACCTATACTGGGGTAAGACAGGAATAGAAACCACTACAAATTATCTATGAAATAGGATCAAGTCAGTATCATAAGTGAGATATGGTAGTCCACCATTTTAATTAGACATGCACGATAACTCTCTAAGCATATCGACAAGATAGTCAGCCCATACAGGGCGAGAGACTCTAGTTGGGTAGAACAAATGAGTGCAGGTTGCTATGTATTATCAGACTAATGGAGTTAAATACATGATATACATTCTTTAAAGAAACAACTTATATATAAAACAGCACCATTTGCACATTTGTTAAATAACTGTTTTTACCCAACAAACTGTTTTTATTACACGTATGCACTTGCACTTTACTGTTTTTGTCGACATTTCAATAAATTTTATCCAGAAAGACAACGCTACAAGATGGCTGACACTATTGTGAAATGATTTTTAGTCCATCATCGTTGTCTGCCCGGATCTCGTGAGGCAAATGCAAAAGAAACAATTGATGGATGGATTGCTGGACAATGCAAACATTCACCCCCAGTCACAAGGATCTGGGTTAAATCCATCATTCTTTTGCTCACCACACCACCCCAGTTTGGACCCAGCCATATGCAAATCAGTCTTGACCCTGTTCCTTGTGGGAACAGTCCAGCCCGAACTGCCAAGCCAGGTCCTCCCTGGACCGGAAACAAGCATCCTGGGACCGGTTTCAGGGCATCAGCCTTCTTCAGCCAGGCTAGCTTGAATCCAGTGGTGTAGTGAGCACGGGACCCACGTCTGGGCATACCCTTCCCACTTAGGGCGACAAATGCAAAAGAAACAATTGATGGACGGAATGCTGGACAATGCAAACATTCACCCCCAGTCACATGGATCTGGGTTAAATCCATCATTCTTTTGCTCACCACACCACCCCAGTTTGGACCCAGCCATATGCAAATCAGTCTTGACCCTGTTCCTTGTGGGAACAGTCCAGCCCGAACTGCCAAGCCAGGTCCTCCCTGGACCGGAAACGAGCATCCTGGGACCGGTTTCAGGGCATCAGCCTTCTTCAGCCAGGCTAGCTTGAATCCAGTGGTGTAGTGAGCACGGGACCCACGTCTGGGCATACCCTTCCCACTTAGGGCGACAAATGCAAAAGAAACAATTGATGGACGGAATGCTGGACAATGCATCTGTTAGGGGGGGTTGGGGGTCTGCAATAAAGCACTTTGAAACTGGATACTTGTGTGCTTTCCTTATCGACGTGGATTGAGACGCCGAAGTTTGATTGATATATATATATATACATATATATATATATACATTATCTACTGGCGGTCGCCAGTAGATAGTTATAGTTAGGACCTATTATCCATAGGAAATCCGCGACATTCTATTTGAAAGAACTCTTGCGCCGGTTGACGAATCTTCGCGAAAGCTTCCAACTTGTTGGGGCGCTCCGCTCCTACCCTGAAAGTCTTGGGTTGATTCGTCAAGCGGGGGCCGAGAAAAAAGGGGGTCCCAAAACGCGTTTTCCCCATTCATTTTTCCATAGGAACCTTTAGTCGCAGCTACAGCCCGAACTGCTGAACGGAATTACACCAAATTTGGCAAAGAGGTAGCCCTTGGTTCAGTGTCGTGCCTTTTGCTTAAATGGTGTAAATCCGTTCAGTAGTTCCTGAGAAAATCAAAAGTAAAGTCACATATATATCTATGGCCGAGTAGGGTCCGCGTATCCTGAGCGCACCCTGCGCGCACCGTCCCGATCACGAGCTGCATGCTAATTGGCTGTCAAGTGGCTGTCAACACTCCAAATCAGGAAGTGTTGGCAGCCATTTTGTCCCTCGGTAGAACCGAGGGACAGAAACAAGTGCGCAAAGCGCAATAAGGGGGCAGGGTAGAAACACCCTGACCCCTAGGTCTGCTCAGGGGTCCCACAAGGACCCCATGGTCAGAAAAAAGCATTTTTTTTTAAACGGCGGGATGCGCTTAGGGTGCGCGGATCCCGCCGATTAAAAAAAAAGCACAAGAAACAAGTGCGCAAACGCACAAAGGGGGCAGGGTAGAAACACCCTGACCCCCTAGGTCTGCTCAGGGGTCCCACAAGGACCCCTGGGCAGAAAAGCATTTTTTTCCTCAAAATCGGCAGGATGCGCCTAGGGTGCGCGGATCCCACTGATTAAAAAAAAAAAAACCACAAGAAACAAGTGCGCAAAACGCACAAAGGGGGCAGGGTAGAAACACCCTGATCCCCTAGGTCTGCTCAGGGGGTCCCACAAGGACCCCCTGGGCAGAAAAAAACAACAAACCCCCCCCCCCCAAAAAAAGACCGGCATTGTGCTGAGGCCCCGCCCCTCCCTGCAGCAGTCTGCAAACGCGCCCCCTGGCGCGTTTTAAGAAGGAAGTAATTCCCCTTGAATACTGGGGTCCCTGGGGGCCAACTAGCCCGCCAGGAACCTCCGGTATGCGCCAGGGGCTGCGTTGCAGAGAGGTGTACAGAGGCCACGCCCCTTTTACACCTCTCTGCAACGCAGCTCTGTGGCGCTTTTGGAGGTACATGGTGGGCTAGTTGGACTCCAGGGACCCTCAGTATTCAAGGGGACTTAATCCCCCAACTTAAAACGCGCCTCGGGGCACGTTTGCACAGTGGTGAAGGGAGGGGGCGGGCTTCAGGTGACATGTGTGCAAACAGGCCCCGTGGCGCATTTTAAGATGGGGAATGAAATCCCCTTCAATCCTGAGGGTCCCTGGGGCGAACTAGCCCACCAGGTACGTCCAGAAAGTGCCACAGAGCTGCGTTGCAGAGAGGTGCAAAAGGGGCGTGGCCTCTGAACACCTCTCTGCAACGCAGCTCCTGGCGCATACTGGAGGTACAGGGTGGGCTAGTTGGACCCCAGGGACCCTCATGATTCAAGGGGACTTAATCCCCCAACTTAAAACGCGCCACGGGCGCGCTTGCACAGATGTCACCTCAGGCCCCGGCCCCTCCCTTCACCATTGTGCAAATATTTCTCTAAAATCAGCCGAACTACGAATTCCGATTTACTCACCTGTTATCAGGAGAGACCTCAGTGCTGCATCTTTCAGCCCAGTACTGATCCTGAAAAGTAATTTTAACCGTACTTACCAGTAACTTGAATTTCCTTCCATAGGATATCATTGTCTGCTTTTTGCTGAAAAAGTTTGTGTCGATTTTTGAAACATACAAATATTCCTCTAAAATCAGCCGAACTACGAATTCCGATTTACTCACCTGTTATCAGGAGAGACCTCAGTGCTGCATCTTTCAGCCCAGTACTGATCCTGAAAAGTAATTTTAACCGTACTTACCAGTAACTTGAATTTCCTTCCATAGGATATCATTGACTGGTTTCACTTGGAAATTCTTCTAAGTGTGGAGTTTTGGAACTTTATAATATTCCTCTAAAATCAGCCGAAATACGAATTCCGATTTACTCACCTGTTATCAGGAGAGACCTCAGTGCTGCATCTTTCAGCCCAGTACTGATCCTGAAAAGTAATTTTAACCGTACTTACCAGTAACTTGAATTTCCTTCCATAGGATATCATTGCCTGCTTTTTGCTGAAAAAGTTTGTGTCGATTTTTGAAACATACAAATATTCCTCTAAAATCAGCCAAAATACGAATTCCGATTTACTCACCTGTTATCAGGAGAGACCTCAGTGCTGCATCTTTCAGCCCAGTACTGATCCTGAAAAGTAATTTTAACCGTACTTACCAGTAACTTATATTTCCTTCCATAGGAATCCATTGTCTGGTTTTCAGCAGAAAAGTTTCAAAGTGTTGATTTTCACAAACTACAAATATTCCTTAAAAATCGCCTGTATGACTTAAACGCATTCTTTCAACTGTTTACAGGAGATGCACCAGTGCTGGATCCAGGATCCACCACTGAGTAAGAAAAAGTAACGATAACACTACTTACCTGCTAAGTGAATTTCCTCCCATAGGATAACATTGGTGATTCTATGTGAAAATGTTTTTGTGTCAACTTTTAAAATACAATAATATTCCTTAAAAATCACTACTGTAACCAAAACGCTTTTACTCAACTGTTTACAGGAGATGTCCCAGGACTGAATCTAGGATCCAGTCCTGTGGTTAGAAAAGTAATCCATAAAGTAACTAATTGCATTTAGCTAGAAATTCACATTGAGCTCAATGTTGCATTGTGTTTGAAATTGTGTTGCCCATTGCAACAACTGTAACTACTGTACTTAAAAGTCTATTGCCTATTTGCAAAGTATTTAAACTAAAGTAATTCATTCTGAGAAAGTATATTTTGTAATGTATAATGTAATTACAATGTAATTTAAAAAATAAAATATCTAAAAATAAATAGTTTAAAAAATGTAGTAAATAAGTATCAAAAAAAATAAATATAACAATTAATACATTTAAAAATTGTCATTTACAAAACCTTTGAAATTCACTGAAAAAAAACATAGGTTTCAGACATGTTATAGTTAGGAATTAGCATTTAAAAAATCTTTGAAATTCACTGAAAAAACCATAGGTTTCAGGCTTGTTATAGTTAGGAATTAGCATTTTAAAAACCTTTGAAATTCACTGAAAAAACCATAGGTTTCAGGCCTGTTATAGTTAGGGTTTAGCATTTAAAAAACCTTTGAAATTCACTGAAAAAACATAGGTTTTAGGGAAAGTTATAGTTAGTTGGACATTGCACTCGTACAAAACCCGTGAAATTCCCCGTTATAGTTAGTTCAGCTAACTATAACTCGCGTCCCCGCAATGCACTGCTGATGACGTCACATATTACATCACTCATGACATGGTCAGTGACATCACTGATGACATCACTGATGACATCACTGATGACATCTCAAATGACATCACTGATGACATCATCCATGTGAGAATTTAATGCATCTTCTCACACCCTAATATAATTTTTGATACACCCACTCTAAATTACAGACTGCCATTCTCAAAACCATACACACTTCAATACCAATAAGTACATACCCACTCACTGATTCTTAGGTCTACACACACACATCTACTCACTCACCCGTACAGTCACTCATACTTACAGTCACTCAGTACAGGACTATCATATGCACTCATACACCTATATAAACACTCACACAACGCAACTCATCCATAGAGGTACTCACACACCTAGTCAGTCATGCAAATAATTAATCACACTCCAATTTACTCACCTATACAGTTATACACACCAGCTCACTTATTCATAAAAATACTAGCACATTCTTACGCTCCTATGCAATCACTGATGCAGACTTACGGAGGAGTTCTTCCAACATAAGCTCCAGAGAGGTTTAGAATCATACATGGACACAATTCAGGTCCCCAGAGACAGGACATTGTACATTCAATTTAGGTTTGGCTCCCTCCCAGTTCGGGAATATACCGCAAAATGGCTACCACCGCACCGCACTACTGCAGAATGCCCCCTGTGCGGCACCATAAAGGAGAGTGTTGCACACCTTCTGTTTGCGTGTCCTGCACACGCAGGCGCAAGGTCCAGGTGGCTTGTGCCCATATGCAAACAACTAGGCTCTCTGGATTACAGAGTTGCTTTACGCATACTTAAATCGGACACGAGCACCCTGTTTGTTTGCGGAGTAGCCACGTTTTGGGATGCGCATGGATTACCAGGTGTGGGGCTATACAGAGGGCAGCCCCTTTTGTCGATGAGTAGCTGGTGAATCCAATGTGCGGGGCCAAGGATCCACGGTACAGAATATATGGGGTTTGATTTCGTATAGCATTCAGTTGGTTTTAATTATTTTAAACTTTTTAAATGAATCTAGAATCTAGTGAAAATAGCTTTAGGTCTTAACGGTTTTGGAATTGTATCTTTTTATTTTTATTGTTTGTATATGATTGTATTTTTTTTTTTTTTTCTCTTTTAAATTTTTCTTCCCTTTAACTTTATTTGATATATTTGATGAATTGGTCGATGCTTTTATGATATTTATATCGAAATAAAGCTATTTATGATGATGATGACTGATGCAAGCACACACTCATCCATATAGCCACTCTCACAATCACACACTCTCACTTATAGCCATTTATATAATCAATCAATCAATCAATCAATCACGGCATTTATATAGCGCGCTACTCACCCGGGAGGGTCTCAAGGCGCTGGGGGAGGGGGTAAGTTACTGCTCGAACAGCCAGGTCTTGAGCTGCTTCCTGAAGGAGAGATGGTCCTGGGTTCGCCGAAGGTGAGTGGGGAGGGAGTTCCAGGTCTTGGCTGCCAGGTAGGAGAAGGATCTTCCTCCGGCGGTGGCTCTGCGGATGCGTGGTACGGTGGCGAGGCGTGGCTGGTTGATCGTAGCTGGCGGGTGGGCGTGTAGAAGGTCATGCGGTCGTTGAGGTACTTGGGGCCCAGGTCGTGGAGGGCCTTGTGTGCGTGGGTGAGGAGTCTGAACGTGATTCTCTTGCTGACGGGGAGCCAGTGCAGGTCTTTCAGGTGTCCGGTGATGTGGCTGTGCCGGGGGATGTCCAGGATGAGTCGTGTGGATGCGTTCTGGATGCGCTGGAGTCTTTTTTGAAGTTTGGCTGTGGTTCCGGCGTAGAGGGTGTTCCCATAGTCCAGTCGGCTGGTGACGAGTGCCTGGGTGACGGTCTTCCTGGTTTCAGTGGGGATCCATCTGAAGATCTTGCGGAGCATGCGCAGGGTGTTGAAGCACGAAGATGAGACGGCGTTGACTTGTCTGGTCATCGACAGGGAGGAGTCCAGGATGAAGCCCAGGTTGCGTGCGTGGTCCGTTGGCTTGGGCGCGGTGCCCAGGGCCGGGGGCCACCAAGAGTCGTCCCAGGCGGAGGGTGATGAGCCCAGGATGAGGACTTCCGTCTTGTCTGAGTTCAGTTTAAGGCGGCTGTTCCTCATCCAGTCGGCGACGTCTCTCATCCCGTCGTGTAGGTTGGCTCTGGCGGTGGTGGGGTCGTTGGTGAGGGAGAGGATCAGCTGGGTGTCGTCGGCGTAGGAGATGATGTTGAGGTTGTGTTGGCGTGCGATGGCTGCGAGGGGGCTCATGTAGACGTTGAAGAGGGTTGGACTGAGTGAAGATCCTTGTGGAACGCCGCAGATGACTTCGGTGGCCTCGGATCTGAACGGGGGAGGCGGACTCTCTGGGTTCTTCCGGCGAGGAACGAGATGATCCATTCCAGTGCTTTCTCTCGGATTCCGATGTTGCTGAGGCGCTTCACTAGGGTGCGGTGGCAGACGGTGTCGAACGCCGCGGAGAGGTCCAAGAGGATGAGGGCTGCTGTTTCCTCGTTGTCGGTTAGGGTTCTGATGTCGTCGGTGGCTGCGATAAGGGCGGTCTCGGTGCTGTGGTTGGCCCGAAACCCGGACTGCGAGGGGTCGAGGGATCCATTCGTCTCGAGGAAGGCGGCAAGCTGTCTGTTGACGGTCTTCTCGATGACTTTGGCCGGAAACGGAAGGAGCGAGATGGGACGGTAGTTCTTGAGGTCGGTGGGGTCCGCCGTTGGTTTCTTCAGGAGGGCGGTAAGCTCGGCGTGCTTCCAGCTCTCCGGGAAGGTGGCGGTGTGGAAGGAGGAGTTGATGATGTCCCGGAGATGGGGTGCGATGGTGGCGTCGGCTTTGTTGAAGACGTGGTGTGGGCAGGGGTCGGTTGGTGATCCGGAGTGGATGGAGTTCATCGTGCGGGTGGTGTCTTCGGTGCTGATCGGGGTCCAGTTGCAGAGGGTGGTGGTGGCGGGCGTTGGTTCGGCGGTAGGGTGCGTGGTCTGTGCGTCGAAGCTGTTATGTATGTCGGTGATCTTGCGGTGGAAGAACGCGGCGAGTGAGTTGCAGAGGTCTTGCGAGGGGGTGATGTCGTTGTTTCCGGCGCTGGGGTTGGAGAACTCTTTGACGATGCTGAAAAGTTCCTTGCTGTCGTGGGCGTTGTTGTCCAGTCGTTCTTTGAGTGCCGACTTCTTGGTGGCACGGATCATCTGGTGGTGTTTGCGGGTGGCGTGCTTGAGGGCGGTCCTGTTGTCTGTGGTCTGGTCGAGTCGCCAGGCTTTCTCGAGAGTGCGGCAGTTCTTCTTGGATTCCTTGAGTTCGTTGGTGAACCAAGGGGTTTTCTTGCTTCCGGGTCTGCTGGGAGGGTTTTTAGTGGTGCGAGGTCGTCGGCGCAGGCGGTCAGCCACTTGGCGAGGTTGCTGGCTGCTTCGTTTGGGTCCGTTGTGTTGGTGGGTGTGTTCTGGCTGAGGGAGGCGGTGAGCTGCTCGGCGGTGATCTTGCTCCAGCTCCGGCGGGGAGCCTGTTGCGGGTGGTGGTGGGTCGCAGTCTTTCTGAAGCTGAAGTGGACGCAGCTGTGGTCGGTCCAGTGGAGTCCGGTGGCGTGGCTGAAGGAGATGTGCTTGCTGGAAGAGAAGACGGGGTCAAGCGTGTGGCCGGCGTAGTGGGTGGGCGTGTTCACCAGTTGCTTGAGTCCGAGGTTGGCGAGGTTGTCCAGCAGGGCGGTGGTGTTTCTGTCGTTGTTGTTCTCCAGGTGGAAGTTGAGGTCCCCTAGGAGGATGTAGTCGGCGGAGGGCATGGCGTGCGGGCTGATGAAGTCTGCGATGTCTTCGCTGAATAGTGTGCGTGGTCCCGGGGTCTGTAGATGAGGGTGCCTCGGAGGGTGGTCTTGGGGTCAGTGTGTATCTGGAAGTGTAGGTGTTCGGCGGCGGTGAAGGTCTCGTCGGAGTTAGTCGAGATGCGGATGGTGTTCTTGTGTACGATGGCGATGCCTCCTCCCGTCTGGTTGACGCGGTCCTTCCGGGTGATCTTGTATCCGTCCGGGATGGCTATGGCGATGTCGGGCGCTGAGGAGGCGTTCATCCAGGTTTCGGTGAGGAAGGCAACGTCCGGTGCTGTTGCGTCGAGCAGGTCCCAGAGTTCCACGGCGTGCCTGTGGACGGAGCGGGTGTTCAACAGGATGCATTTCAGGTGGTTGCTGCTGGTGCTCGACTTGGCGGAGGTGGTGCACGTCCGGGGGCAGGTGAATCGGCAGGCTTGGCAGGTGAAGGGTCCGTGGGTGCGTCTCGGTGAGGCTCGGTAGCAGGCAGGGTTCCGACACACATATATACTGCCTTTCACATATGTAGTTACTCACACATGTACCACTGAGATATACATTCAATCACTAACACACCCATACACACACTCCCCCACCCATACAGTCCATCACAGACGCACTCTTGAAACCATGCACCCAGTGAATCACCCACTCACACATCTATGCACAGAGTCACACACACCCCACCCACACAAACACTGAGGCACCCATATAGATACTCAGAGAACCAATCCATAACCCATATAGACACTCATTTAGCTAGTCAGAAACCCATGCAGCTGCTTACACAACAACAGACAGACGGATACAGACATTCACACAGTTTAGTCACTCACCCATGCATCCAGTAAGATACGTTTAACCCTGGGCGTAGTTCGCGTAGTCGCTCTACGCGAAGCTACGCGAAGACGTCGAAGCGCTACGCGAGCTTCGCATAGCTTCGCGAGCGTGCGTAGCTGCTTGGCGCGCCCGTTCGCGATGCGTTTTTCTTGCTCGGGAACGCGTCGTTCGTGTTCGGGACGCTGTTTACGTGCTCGGGGGCGCGAACTTACCCATGCGGTCGCCTATGG
Source organism: Calotriton arnoldi (assembly GCA_963921515.1). Taxonomy (NCBI): domain Eukaryota; kingdom Metazoa; phylum Chordata; class Amphibia; order Caudata; family Salamandridae; genus Calotriton; species Calotriton arnoldi. The sequence continues at coordinate 242,441 of CAWUFW010014359.1, read as the reverse complement.
GCGCGGCCATTTTGATTTTCACTTGTCCCGCCCGTTCGCGATCCCTTATTTCCTGTTCCGGGTCGCGTATAGCGTGCTCGCGATGCGCATTCCATGTTCGGGAACGCGTTGTACGTGTTCGCGACGTTTTGTGCGTGCTCGGGGAGAAATATCGCGCAAACTTACCCATGCGGTCGCGATGGGCGCGGCCATCTTGTTTTACCACTCTATGCTATGGTTCTGGGCCTGCTTTTCTATCCTCCCTCAATCTTTGCAATCCTTAGTTTTTTACACAGTTTTTCAATTTTTCTTTATTTCTTACCTATCTCTCTCTCTGCCTAAGTCTATATTTTGCATTTTTTTCTACTTTTTACTGTGTTTTTTTTACTTTCCAACTGTTTTATATAACTTTCTTCTTTAAGCTCCTACTTCTTCCCCTAACTTTATTTTTCCCTTCTAACTTTTCTTTTTCACCTCCTCCCACCCCAGAACCATGGCGAAGGGTAGCAGCAGCGGGTCAAAGAAGGGCAAGGGGCGTGCGCCCAATCGCCGCCTGCCTTGCGGCAGACTGCGCCCCGCAGGGGTGCAAGCCCACCAGCTGTTTACGGAGGAGGAGGTGGCCGCCCTTGTTTTTTTTATTCAGCGCCACCTCCCCTTGACCTTGGCAGCAGGCGGCAGGCCAGGCTCCGGTTACCCGACCCAGGAGCGTCACCGTCGGTGGGCGAAGGTGCGTCGGGCAGTGTTTCGCTGCTCCGCGGTCCGGCGCACACATAACCAGCTGGCCCACCGGTGGTCAGACATTCTTGACCGGGAGCAGGACCTGTTGGACCTGCTAGGTGTCGAGGTCGTGGGGCTTGGTGAGTAGCCAATATATATAGTAGTATAAGTATTGTGATTTGTGTATACATTTTTTACAAATAATAACAAGAATAATGCTGCTTACATTGCAGGTAAATTACGTTTCAAAATCTTCTGTGATTGTAGGACACAGGTGCTGGGCGGTACTCTTACTTTTTTGCAACTTTGCGCTCGCTTGTCATTATTATGTAAGAGTTTACTTTAGAGAACTTCAGTTAGGTAATGCTATTGCTAGAGAGACTGTAGTCTTTCCTTTGTCCTCCTGTCAAATAGTGGTGGATGGATTTGATACTAGGTTTAGTTACTATTAGTTGATAATTTTTGAGCGGTCTGCGTGACGCATCCTCTGTCACTGAGTGCTGCTTACCCCAGTCCTTTTGTAGTTTGTTTAGTGAGTGGTACTGGTAAGCTTAGCTTAGCAGTGTCAGTCAGCTGCAGAACATCAGACGCAACCAACCAACAATTTGATGTATGCATTATGCACTGACTTTATGCATGTGTCCTCCTTCTCACCTATGCATTTTTGATGGAAATAAAAAATTGAAATGCATGCTTAATGAACAATTGGCCCGCCTGGAATAGGTGGGCTAGGTCAGGTGGTACTTAGGCTTAGTTAGTGTTCTGGATTTTATTTGAAACAATCAGAATGGAACACTGAATTAGTGTTCCCCAATAAGTAGACTGTCCGTGAATTCCGCAAGCCAGTAGGCGATCGGATTAGATAGGTCAATTTTATAGCAATTTTTGTTTCCTAAAACGTTTTTTGAGCGTTTTTTTAAGATAATTTATTTGTTTCACAGCAATCATTAATGTTTGTGTCTTTCTTTTTCTTTATTATATCTTACATGATCACTGATCTGCAGCACCCAGGGGCAAGAAGACGGGGTCCGAGTCGGCGGGACAACCACCAGAGGACCGCTCCTCTACCGAGGGCCCTGCTGCTGGTCCCAGTAAGTCCTCCAGTGGTTATATTAACAATTATATTGCCCTAACTTTTACTGGACCTTATTTATTCTGAACTATTAATTCTGGCTCCACTCCCTAATTATCTTTTTTACAAAAGATTCTTTGATCAGTTGATCTTGACTTGACTATCTGTTTCTAAATTCTGGTTATCCCTGCCTCTAAGTTCTAACTGCCTCTGCTATGAATGTCTGTACTCTGTACTACTAATATTAGTCTGTCGCTAAGCTTTCCCAGTTTGCATTGCCACTCTTTATTGTACGGTTTTGAATAAAACTCAGATTGACCAATACTAATAGCTCTAGCCACTGAGTCCAGTCCTTTCGGTTGTCCTCTTCTAGGCTTCTTAATCTTGAGGCTTTGACAATTACCACAAACAAAATGCACAACCAGATATTTGACTATTTTTGATAGGAATAGGATATAGTACATACTACTTGTATTCTGCACAGCCCCATGCAGAACTATGCACAATGAAAGAGGATGTTGGTGATGAGAGTTTGGAACTTGGACGTTCCTCACACCTCAGTCAGAAGTGAACCCACAATCCCCTGAACGACTAGCTAGTGTCTCATTAGGTCCCCGAACCCCCACCCGAAGATACCCAATGATTATGATTCCACAACCCAGAACATAACACACTTTCGCTCACTCACTCGTGTAAGTCCACCACCACCACCACACCAAATACCACATAGTCTATGTGTAAGTTCAAAAGGTTTATTTTCAAATGACAACTTCTGTAGGTTGTTCTATAAAATTCAGTGTACTCCAGCCAGCTCCAACAGCAAAATGCATAAGATTAAAACAATAAAAATTGTTGCAACAAGTGCATGCTGATATAGACAAAAGATCTGTGTGAATTCTGGGCGACTCCTCACCGTAGAACGTAGAATTACTGGTTACATGCATCATTCATAAGCTCTGCAAATCTCTGGTTCGTACTCGTAGAAGGGAATCCTCTGCCTGAGAAAAATGGTGCGTGTTAAATTTAATGCAAGCATTTGTCAGTCCTGCCAAAAAACTGTAACATGTTACCTATGGCTAAGTAATACGGACTAACGGAACTCCATAACAAAGTGGCTTGTTTTCCGACCTCTTGTACGCAACGCTCAGACAGTAGCTGTATGTGCTCATGTGGGCTCAAAAAGGCGTCTTACTGTTACTGCACAACAAGCTGCGAGGTAACATGCGCAAAAGACATGAAGCGAAAAATGGTTGCATGGCTCAGGCTAACTTTGCAAAGAGTAGAGTATAGTATAATAATGACCTTAGGGACCATAATAACACTATTAGTGTCTGTCTACTGACTGTACTCTAGTACCCGATTTGGACTATTGAATGTGATTTATAATAATAAATATGTATTAACCTTTTTTCAATCTTGCTAGTGAAAAATAATAAATAGGGGAGGTGTACAGGCATCTAAAAATGTGTCATGTTTTTGCTAGGCGTACTACCGACCAACAGTGCTGGTGGGGCCAGCGGCGATGGCGTTGCGGCCATTCCGGAGGGGGCAGGAGATACAGGGGGTGAGCCAGCAGCAGTGGCGGGCGGTGGTAAGTTATATTCATGACTTATTGACATTGCACTAGCTGGAAGGGTGTGTGGAGTGGACTTCACTCACTGTACTGATGTTGAGACTTATTAGGTATGAAGTTGTAGTGAACATTATACAACGGTTAATAAAGAAGACACCCTTTACTTAGCAGCATGAGCAATGCAGTACCAATAGCATTACCAGCGTGACTTCATTAACCAATGGCCTCTTATATCTGACTCCAACTCAGCTGTGAAAGTTTTATGGAGGAGACTAAAAGTCAGATCAGATGACCTTGATGGATGTGTTGAACAAAAAGGGAAAGAAGGGTGGAAGGAGGAAGGGCGGGCGAGATTTAATATGATGACTGGCAGAGAAGGATACGTTGGAAGCATGGATAGGTGGCTGATAGGAATCAGATGCATGTGTTGTTGAAGGATGGGTGGAAGGTGAAAGAAGAATGGATGCCTGCCTGGGTGGGCGACACAGTATGGGTGGATACCGTGGATAGCAAGAATCATCAGCGGTGTTTGGGTGAAACTCAAAGCCAAGGCAAGCAACGGAGTGAGTGGACACATGCGTTGTTGTTGGTGAAACAAAGTAAGGTTTGTGGAGAGATTAAGAAGAATGATTGACATTTACTTAGAATGGATGGATGCCTGTATGTATTCATCATAGACAGCATAGGTGGAGACTGTCACGGGATGCTCAGTTTTAGGGAATGTTAAAGAAACCGCGCCAGCGTACCAAAGCCGATGTGGGGAGGGGCAGGGTGGGGGTAGTAGTAAACAATGTATTACGCGGGCAAATACAGGTAACTTTACTGTAACATACAAATAAATAAAGTGAATTTCATTGTGCGCACTGCACCGCCAAATGGGATGCAGTGTGCGCAACAAAATTAGTTTCATTTATTTATATGTTTACTTACCTGTAATTGGCCGTAATCCATAGTTTACTACCCCCATCCTGCCCCTACCCACGCCACCGCCCGGCCAAACTCCCCGAGTCCCACCAACGACCGCTACTGACCTTATGTCGTTGTCCCATATAAAAGCAACGATCATTGGATCAGATATATAATCTGCCTTTTTGTAGTAGCCAAGGCACTGTGAAATTGAGCAATTGCCCTCCATGTAACAGAGAGTATGGCCAGTGCCACCCGTAATAGAAAAATACGAGCTTCCCCACCTGCAAACAGTAGTAAATCAAACTAATGTTACTCTGCGTCATGACTCGTATGTTTGTCTTGGCTTCAAGCATAGATGACCGAGCTGGCAATGCCGGCTACAACCAGGTTATGTCATTTCCCTAAACTAGAGATAAGAAGAACACTGGTGTACTGTGTACTGCTTGGAGTCCATAGTGCTAGTATAATGCCTGAAACTCCCACAAATGTTAGAGGCCGAGGAAGTGGGAGGATAGATAGATTATTACCACAAATGTTATGTACTGTGCTTCTTGCTAGTGCTACTGTGCCATTATGTGTTGAATTAATTTTGTGTTACTGTTTATGTAAGAGTACTGGTTACAACAATATTTTCTTTCTTTCTTTTCCCAAGACAAACCATCGCGGAAGGAGTTGGCAGTCAGGGCCCGGCGCCGGAAACTGGAGGCCATATGCCGGGAGTACCGGAGGCTGGTGGCTCTGGCGGAGGAGGAGGAGGAGGCGGCAGCAGCTGCAGCCTCGTCCGATGCCCCGGGCCCCAGCCAGGCCCCAACTCCAGCGGTACGGCGCCGCGGTCTGATAGCCAGCCGCCGCAAATCATTAACAGCCAGCACTGCTGCTGTCCCCCATTGTGGATGCCACTGCAGGGCATTCCGCAAGAAGATTCTCCTCCGGATGGCACGGCAAGAGGAGCAAATGGAGGAGCGGGTGAAACTCCTGGTGGACAAACACCTTAAAGCCCGCCGATTATAACATCGAGGACCCTGTTGCTTTGCCCCTTTTTATTCCTTGTTTTGGTGGGTGGGAATTGGGCGTTGGGGTTTCGGGACATTCTTTGGACTTTTTTCGTTTTGGACATTGGTTGGGGTTAGGGAGAGGGGTGGGTCAGGTGTGGGATAGTTTATTTTTGTTAGGGTAATAAATTATATTTATACTTAAACATACAATGTTAATGTTTTGTGGGGGGTTACTGTTTTATGAATTAACGTCACATTGGTTTGCTTGCTGCTGCAGGGCCGCAGCCAGTGTTTGATTTAAATAATCTGCCGATGATGTATAACAAACAGATAGATGCGGTACCCCTCACCGAGTTATTTGTCCTACTAGTATTCTACCTCCCACCAAACTTATCTTACCTGTGATTGATGATGACTACGTTCGGCACAGCGATGGCTGCATGGTTTCCATAGAGAATGTAGAAGATGCCATGGTTGTGGTGGTAGTACTAGAGTAGACACTGGCAGTAGCATTTGCTAAAAAAATTTAAAAAAGAGACAGTCACTTGCCTGAGAAAAACTGTTGGAGGAGTAGTCGAACGAAGTGAAATACAGTACAGAAGACGACTGCCAAACAAACAATATTGCAGTTGCAACTGCTAAAGTCAAATTAAACATAATGGTGGCGGGGACAGCCTAGTACAAGAAGTTATAAACTGCAGTTGTGCTGTCGAGTGAGTCACTTAACTTAACACAATCGTAATTCGTAACCTTTACTGCTGTGTGGTAGGAGTTTGATGATTAATGCAATCAATGACGGCAATTAATTATGATGTACTACTATTAGCCGTTGACGGCTTGCACAATGACAATGCACATAGACTGAGCATGGGTGGCCAAGCAGAAGAAGCTCCTCGCCCTGCCTTGCAATTGAATTAGTGTTGCTTTCACCACATCTGCCCCAGCAAGCGTGTGATCAATTGGTGTACATTTTATGTAGTCACATCACACCTCAATATAAATCACAGCCCGGGGGAAGAGGGTTAGGGTTTGATGAATGGATGGGAAGGGGGTTTGGGGAAAGGTTTGAAAATGAAAAACAGTATGCATGGACAACAAAAGCAAAGCGCAATCTTGGCAGACGACCATGATCTTATCCAAAAAATCAATAAAGCGAGAAAAGGGAAATGCATGCGTTAATGATGAAGATTAGATAACTTGATGGTTAATGAGTAGTACATAATAACTCCTACTAGACAATTAGACAGTACAGGGCACCAGTATATTCTATTTCTATGCAATTTGCCTTGCCTGTAATATGCCCTCAGAGACCCAAATTCCATGTTGTACTGGGCTTACTTGTAAAGATAGCAAAGACAATTAACAAACATTTGTAGGGATCAATTAGCAAACAAACACACAACACACAGTCCTAATGATTGCAGAGAAAAAAGGAATCAAATTAATTAAAAGATGAATGATGAATGATACTAAAGTTACTGTATTATCATGCTAAAATTGTGGAGTTGAATCTCGTCCTTCCTCTTGGTCCTATCTTCCATGGACGCTCCGCACATCAATCTTGGTGGCCTTCCTGATGCCGATTGGTAAGGTAAATGTGAGTTGTGTCTCCCAGTATAGCAAGCACAGGGTAAAGGCCGGCCTGTAACGTCTAGATGGAAAAACAAAAGGGGTATTGAGAAATCAATGAATAAAAAAAAAAAAAAACATCAGTTACGGTGGAGTCCAAGAAGAGAAGAGAGAACACTTTCAGAGTGAGGCGGCTTGGATATATCGTGTAGATTCTGTTTACAGCATTAAGCTACAACAACAACAGGACAGAACAGGCCCACCACAGCACCAGCCCGGCCGTGACCCAACCTCCATTTACCTTAATTTTTGACATAGCCAGACAAAAGGCATACACAGCAACTTAGCATTTTCCTAATTAACTGACAAAATCAATGCTCCGCTGTCAGTCATCACTACACTCGTGACTCGACTAGACCACTACATGGACATGTAGGTCTGCTGTGTTTACTACTTTCTTGTTGAATTGTTGTGTTTATGTTTACCTTATGCCACTTCATGAAATGCAATTAGTCCTTGAATCATCTCTGATCCAACTGAATGACTGCGCGCGAAAAGATAGTATGGTCATCATCATGGTGTGGTACGTGTTGTCCAACTACAACTCAGTCTGTATTGTTGACTCCGATTAAGTCCATATTCCATATTAAAAAATTGCAACAGATATTGGCCTGCACCTGCAGTAGTAGGAGTACAATTTGGTTATTAAACAACAAGAAAGGAAACATTGACTGTCACTTATTTACTTGAGTCACTTTGTAGATTAACTAGTAGAGTAGAGTTCGACTTCATGCACAACATCAACAACAAACAACAGCAATCGCTCAGAGTCTGCAAACATCCAATGCATTCCATCATTACCTGTCTTGCTCTTCTCTTTGGCTGTCAGATCATCAGATGCCTAGTGATGACATTTTTTTTTTGTTTTTGCGGGGCAGTGGCCTCATCATTATTACTCCAGTCCACATTCATTTTGAGTGTTAGGCGCTGTTTCGGTTTTCGTCGTATTCATCTGTGGCACCTTTGTCACAGTTTAAGTTGCTTCCCATGGTCAGCAGCACTGTGATGATGGTCCGCGGCCTGTGTAGTGCTCATTGCTGGTCATTTGAGTTTGCACAAATGTCAGCAAGTTTCTTCGAAGAGTCTATTGTCTTTCTCTGCCAAGTACCTTCTGTCCTGACAGTGAGGACCTTTGGATGCCTGCTGAGGCTGTAGCCTTCGGACACTGATGAGTTTCAGCTTGAAAACAAAACGGAGGATAGCTATAGTAGTCACGTTTCACTTCTAATGGAGGCGGGACTGGTAAAGGCAACATTTATTGTACTAATGTCTGGCTTGATGGAAATGTACTCGTGCGAGACAGGAAGATGAAGCAGGACTCTGAAGAGTGGACAGTTAAATGCACAGACGTGCAACTCCAATAGGGAAATAAAAAGAAGACGGTGGTGATGGTTTTGTTGTGATTTGATTTGAACCAGAAAGACAGATACACAGACACATAAAGGAAGGAAGAAAGCAACAATTTGAAAGCCTAGTTGTCAGGGAAGAGGAGCTCGTCCTCAAACTCTGGTGGTTCGGACAGAAGTAGGTCCTGTAACGCACTATTTACGTCATCCAAGTCGCTCTGCTCTTCCTGCTGTGATTCACGTATTTTGTAATCCGGTGGTATAAAGTGCTGATTCATTTTGATCATGGTTAACCTCTCCACGCTTTGGGCCGAGAGACTGGTCCTTTTCGAAGTTACAATGGCACCAGCAGCACTGAAAACACGCTCAGAAGAGACACTTGCGACAGGGGAAGCGAGATACTTTATCGCCAGCCTGCTGAGCACTGTCCATTGGCTTCTTTTCCCATACCAATACACCAATGGGTTTCCATCCATGAAGACCTCTGTTGGGTCATCCAGATAGGCCTGGACCATCCGCTCAATGTTAAGGGGTGCTCGGATGTGCTCGGCCGGTTTTGCCTTTGCATCAGCACTGGACTTACCATACCCCTGCTGTAGAAACCAATCAGTTGCACATTGTGCTGCGGACGATCCTGTTCTTGATGTTATTGTTGGTGTAGGTGACTGCTGGGAGGCAAATGCACTGCCCTCAGGCTCCGAAGTATAACTTGACTCTGGATGCCCTGTAGTACTGGTTATGGCCTGTGGTGGGGGGCCTGTAATTAACAGCCGTTCACTTTCGAAAATAGTTGCTTCCTTAGCTATCAAAGTTTTGTAGTTGGCAACATCCACTTCCGAAAAAGGAATTACTGCCTTGCTGTTCAGAAATACTTTGTACCGTGGATCCAAAATTGTGGCACTAATGTAATGTGGTTGTGACAAAATTTTATTTTTAATCCTTGTATTTTCCGATAAGCGAGCGGCTAAGGTCTCCGCCAAATGATATGCGTCTTGTTTGTCATCCACACCTGTGTACGTTTCAGACACATCCTTCAGCTGTTGCTCTAGCATGTGCAACAATGGGATAGCTTGGCCCATAGTACAGTCCTCCCTGCTGACTTCACGTGTGAAGATCTCAAAAGGAAGTAGCATCTCAGTCAGGCATTTAATGAGGTCCCATTGAGCCATCTCAACGGTCATGCCTCTCACAGTAGGTTCCCCTATTCTTTGCATGACATAAGCATTGAGTGGTATGTACAGTTCAAACAGACGATCAAGCATATAATAAGTTGAGTTCCAACGTGTTGGCACCTCCTGGATGAGCGCTTTGACTGGCAGTTTATGCTCACGTTGAATGACCCTCAGCTGCTTCCGGGCTTTAAAAGAATGGCTGAAATGTGTGCATATTCTTCTGCAGGTGACCAGTAAGTTGCTGACTTTTGATTCATTTTTCAAAAAGTCTTGAACAACAATGTTAATGCAGTGTGCCAAACACGGGACCCTGAAATAGCCACCATTGCGCATGGCCAAAACTACATTACTGCCGTTGTCCGTGGCAACAAAACCAATCGTAAGCCCTCTTGGGCGCAGCCACTCAAAGACCTTGGTGTTAAACTCTTCCAAAATGTTTGCAGCAGTATGAGATTTCTCCATGGCAAACATGGCTACAGTTGCATGTTTGCGAGTGGCATGAAAAATCTCTGCAGTATCAACACCAGCAGATAGCTGTTCTCTAACACCCACAAAACTGATCCAGTGTGCAGTGATGCACATGTAATCTGTGGCTTGGCAACTGGTCCACATGTCTGTAGTCAGGTGGATACTGTGAACAGCACTCTGCTTCAAGGCCTTTCCTAGCAATTCCAGCACGTCGTGATGTAGTGCTGGAACTGCAACTCTGGCAAAATAGTAGCGGCTGGGAACATGCCATTTTGGGCAGATGGTTGACACAAATTCCACAAAACCCAACCCTTCAACAAAAGAAAAAGGGAGAAGGTCCAGTGCTAACATTTTAGCCAGCTTCGCATTGTACAAACGTGCTATTGGGTGGTTGCGTTCGTACTGCCCCTCACCCCCAAACATGCTGATAATGGTAGGCTGCATGGTTTTCCTTTCTCTTAGGCTCAACGCACTTTTTGGTAGTGCGGACCTGGTACTTCTTGGTGTCTCCGGCTGACTCTTACTCTTGTGCCACTGAGATGTTGCTGAAGATGTGTGCAACGTTAAGACTGCACTGCTGGGGTCAGGGACACCTTGTGTACCACTAGTGAGAATGTCTCCCTGTCCTTCCTCTTCCACCGTGATCGGATCTTCTTCTACTCCTTTATCCCCACCAACACCAGTGGTTGCCGTTTTTTTCTGTCGCAAAGGTGGTCCTCCCAGCTGATCAAGTGGTGTTTTTTCAGATGGGTCATTTGGCCTCCGGTACCATAGTTTGTACCAAGCTTACCACGACTAACAGAGGTATTACAAATGGAGCATATAGCAATGTTCTCCTCCTTTTCGCTAACCGTAAAGAAGTCCCAAACTGGGGAGCTTAACTTTGGCCTCCTGCTGGAGGTGCCACTTCCAATGCCGGATGATCTGTAGGGTGTGTGTTGAATTTGACTCTGTGCTGCTGTACCACTACCTACTCCTACAGAGGTGGTGGTTGTGCTGGATGTAGGTCGCTGCCGGGCCTTTGCTAATGCAAATATGGAAGCTGTAGGTCGTGTTGGTGTTACCTGTGGAGGTATGCGTGCTACATCCCTCGCAGCGATTTTGGATAGAGTAAGAATGTTGGTCTCCATCTCCTCGGGGCCGGGAGTGATGTTCATGATGACTGGCTCGTCGTCATCATCATCATCATCTTGCTGTTCTACATCGACCTCCATAAGTGTAAGGCTTTCTGGAACCTTCCTTTTCCCTAGCTTGGTCTTGGAACGTGGCTCCCTCTCAGACTCAGTTTGAGGCTTCCAAGTGGCATCTAGATCATCAGAAGGGGGCTTGGCGAAGAACTCGATGGACTACCCCTCCTTTTCCTTGCTGGGGATTTGGAAGACAATGGATCTTCTGAATGAGTGGCTTCTTCTTCTACCTCTGCATGAGGCTCAATTTCCTGAACTGCCCCTACTTCAGGAGGAACAACAACTACTATTGCGGGCGGTGGTTGCGGCTGTTGTTGTTGACCACTTATCTGCTGTGTTTCCTCCTGCGTTGATTGGGTACTACTTTGAGATAGCGATAAGTTTATCTCCGGCTCAGCATCACTGCTTTCCACCATTAGGCTGGCTACCTCTTCTCCACTCATGTGCTTGGCCCTGGGTTGGTGGGTTGGGTCCACTGATGCGGATGTGCTGCCCCCAGCTTGCCTCCCGGACACCGCTGCTGCAGGCGCAATTTTTTTTTCCCAAAAAGGTACTGGCCGGCACACCAGACTTCAGTGTCACTTGCTTCTTCTGTTCCTTCTTCTTCTCAATAGCAACTTTCTTGGTACTGGAGGACCTGGTACCTGCTTTCTTTGGGCCCATCTTCTTCAGATGTCAGCAGCACTCAGTTGCAGAGATGTCTGGTCAGTCAGGTCACACGTCACGTTGTGTGTCCAGCAGCAGGATGTCTGTCTGGAAGTGCAACAGGCAATGTTGAGAGACACACCTCCTCCTCAGTCTTTGTGCACCTAAAAGCAAAAAAGGCAGAACATCAGTCAAACATAGCACAAATCAAACAAATAGAATATAGAACTTAGTGTGTGGTGGCCTCAATTATTAAATTTCAGAAACTCTTCCAACAACAACACACAGTGTAGCCATTTGTGAGACGTTGACAACAAGGCCAGGGCTTTACTGGCTACTGTACACTCTGGAAGAATAAGAATATTAAAGAACTAAAACTAAAATGTACTGGAGCATGTTTGGCCTAAATTTGTGCATCACGTCACGTGTGATGTATTATATAGCAGCATCAGGGAGCTGCAGCTGGCAATGGGGATGGATTTGGCAGCAGTAAAACAAGAGGAAAAATGGAAAGACACGCAGGCCTATTTGGCAAAAACAGCACACTAATAACTACCACAACAAAATGGCCCCCAGAAACATGGTGACTCACAGGCACAAGGCACGGCAAACAATGAACTCAAGCAGGCCTATATATGGGCAGACAAAGGATGCCTTATAAAACACACACCGCTTTCATGCAAAAACAAAAATCCACATGGCTAAAAACACTTTGGAAAGTTAGACAACCACTACAACAACACTATTATAATGACAGTACACACGCAAAAAATGCATTTATTTACCACACCCAATAAGTGAAATAGTCAGACCCTCCAAAAAAAGCCAGATTTCGGAATTCAATTTAATCTATTCAATGCCATCTAGGGCCTAAATGATGCCAAAGTTACACAGACTACACAGAAACAGTTTTATGCACCCATGGTGACTACCTCTGGGCCTACTGGCATACTGGGCCGCAAGCTTGGAGGCCTATGGCAAAAGCACAGTGGCTGGTTTAACAAAATGGCCGCCGCCCACATGTCCAGGCCACCCAAAATAACAAAAAGTGAAGACAAAGGACAGGACCAGGCAGTTGGAGACTGTGGGAAACTTGCTACCTCTTGGAAAAAATTGTAAAACAAAGAAAAAATGACTCCTTGATCACCAAACTACATCTAAATGACAACCTGAGGAGTTTTTTGTGCAAAATGAACTAAATCAACATTTTCGAGAAGGTTTACTGATGCTCGAGAGATATTGTTCGCCAGATTGTAAATCCTGCGTGTTCGGCATCGCGATCGTCACAAATTGTCGTTATCGCGCGCGCGAAAAGTACATTGAGCGCGCGAAGAAGTTAAAAAGTGTAAGTCCGCGTTGTCGCGCAGTGCGGACTTGCCCAAAGTCCGCGAGCTGAAGGCCCAGGGTTACCTACTGGCTGAAAAGGCCTATTTATTTAACAAACACCACAAAAAAGAAAATACGCTCCAAAAACCACTTTTACAAATTAAAAACAATGCCATCCATGGCCTCAATTATGTTACAATTCAACAGACAACAAAAAACAGTTTTTATGCACCCATGAGGATGACTACCGCCGGGCCTACTGCCACACTAGGCCGCAAGCTTTGAGGCCTATGGCAAAAGCACAGTGGCTGTTCACACAAAATGGCCGCCAACAACAACAAGAAAAGGAAGACAAGACAGACAATGCAGGCCTAAGGCAAAAGCACAATGCCTGGCTTCACAAAATGGCTGCCACCCACATGGCCAGGCCACCCAAAATAACAAAAAGTGAAGACAAAGGACAGGACCAGGCAGTTGGAGACTGTGGGAAACTTGCTACCTCTTGGAAAAAATTGTAAAACAAAGAAAAAATGACTCTTTGATCGCCAAACTACATCTAAATGACAACCTGAGGAGTTTTTTGTGCAAAATGAACTAAATCAACAGTTTCGAGAAGGTTTAATGATGCTCGAGAGATATTGTTCGCCAGATTGTAAATCCTGCGTGTTCGGCATCGCGATCGTCACAAATTGTCGTTATCGCGCGCGCAAAACGTACATTGAGCGCGCGAAGAAGTTAAAAAGTGTAAGTCCGCGTTGTCGCGCAGTGCGGACTTGCACAAAGTCCGCGAGCTGAAGGCCCAGGGTTACCTACTGGCTGAAAAGGCCTATTTATTTAACAAACACCACAAAAAATAAAATACGCTCCAAAAACCACTTTTACCAATTAAAAACAATGCCATCCATGGCCTCAATTATGTTACAATTCAACAGACAACACAAAACAGTTTTTATGCACCCATGAGGATGACTACCGCCGGGCCTACTGCCACACTAGGCCGCAACAAGCTTTGAGGCCTATGGCAAAAGCACAGTGGCTGTTCACACAAAATGGCCGCCAACAACAACAAGAAAAGGAAGACAAGACAGACAATGCAGGCCTAAGGCAAAAGCACAATGCCTGGCTTCACAAAATGGCTGCCACCCACATGGCCAGGCCACCCAAAATAACAAAAAGTGAAGAAAAAGGACAGGACCAGGCAGTTGGAGACTCTGGGAAACTTGCTACCTCTTGGAACAAATTGTAAAACAAAAAAAAATGACTCCTTCATCACCAAACTACATCTAAATGACAACCTGAGGAGTTTTTTGTGCAAAATGAACTAAATCAACATTTTCGAGAAGGTTTAATGATGCTCGAGAGATATTGTTCGCCAGATTGTAAATCCTGCGTGTTCGGCATCGCGATCGTCACAAATTGTCGTTATCGCGCGCGCGAAAACGTACATTGAGCGCGCGAAGAAGTTAAAAAGTGTAAGTCCGCGTTGTCGCGCAGTGCGGACTTGCCCAAAGTCCGCGAGCTGAAGGCCCAGGGTTACCTACTGGCTGAAAAGGCCTATTTATTTAACAAACACCACAAAAAAGAAAATACGCTCAAAAAACCACTTTTACCAATTAAAAACAATGCCATCCATGGCCTCAATTATGTTACAATTCAACAGACAACAAAAAACAGTTTTTATGCACCCATGAGGATGACTACCGCCGGGCCTACTGCCACACTAGGCCGCAACAAGCTTTGAGGCCTATGGCAAAAGCACAGTGGCTGTTCACACAAAATGGCCGCCAACAACAACAAGAAAAGGAAGACAAGACAGACAATGCAGGCCTATGGCAAAAGCACAATGCCTGGCTTCACAAAATGGCTGCCACCCACATGGCCAGGCCACCCAAAATAACAAAAAGTGAAGACAAAGGACAGGACCAGGCAGTTGGAGACTCTGGGAAACTTGCTACCTCTTGGAAAAAATTGTAAAACCAAACAAAAATGACTCCTTGATCACCAAACTACATCTAAATGACAACTTGAGGAGTTTTTTGTGCAAAATGAACTAAATCAACATTTTCGAGAAGGTTTAATGATGCTCGAGAGATATTGTTCGCCAGATTGTAAATTCTGCGTGTTCGGCATCGCAATCGTCATAAATTGTCATTATCGCGCGCGCGAAAACGTACATTGAGCGCGCGAAGAAGTTAAAAAGTGCAAGTCCGCGTTGTCGCGCAGTGCGGACTTGCCCAAAGTCCGCGAGCTGAACGCCCAGGGTTACCTACTGGCTGAAAAGGCCTATTTATTTAACAAACACCACAAAAAATAAAATACACCCCAAAAACCACTTTTACCAATTCAAAAGTAAACAAGGCCATCCATGGATGCCCGGCCTACATGATGTTTAAACTTTAAATTCAACAGACATCACAGAAACCTGCACCCATGGGTACCTCGGGCTCAAGTCTGGGCCTACTGGCTGAAATTCCAATCAAAGAAAAACAACTAGGCCCCTGCAGAAACTACAGGCCACAACAATACATTTAAAAAAATATGGAAATCCCCCCAAAAAATGTAGGTACAAACAAGCCCCAATCAAACAAACAAGTACACCAATTCTCCAACTTACTTGTAAAATATCAAATCCAAGAGTCCTCAAATCCAATCCAATGATATGATGCAGCAGACAGACACAAAAAGTGATCCTTCCAGGTCAAAATCAAAATGCAAGTGAACAGCACATGGACAAAACACTGGGAGGAGCCTGCTGGACAGGAACAGGAAGTTTGAGAATCAGGGGCACTTCCTTCCTCTTGGAAAAAGAGAAAAAGGACTCCTTGCTCACCAAACTACATCTCTAAATGACAACCTGAGGAGTTTTTTGTGCAAAATGAACGAATTCATCTTTTTCGAGAAGGTTTTATGATGCTCGAGATATATTCATCGCCAGAATGTAGTTTCTTCGTGTTCGGGATCGCGATCTTACCAACACTGCCGCCGGAAGTCAGA
This sequence comes from Calotriton arnoldi, assembly GCA_963921515.1. Classification (NCBI taxonomy): domain Eukaryota; kingdom Metazoa; phylum Chordata; class Amphibia; order Caudata; family Salamandridae; genus Calotriton; species Calotriton arnoldi. The sequence continues at coordinate 226,429 of CAWUFW010014359.1, read as the reverse complement.
TCGCGCGTCCGAATGACGTGTTCGCGGTCGCACACTCTCGCGGGAACTTGCGGCCGGATTCCAAATCTCGTGGCGCCCGCGAACGGATAGGAAGTCGCGTCGGCGAACGCAGAATCACGGTAGGTCGTTACCGCGCGCGCGAGAACGTATATTGAGCGCGCGATGAAGAAAAACAGCTACGCTACGCCGCAAATTGCGTAGCGCACGGTAGCTTCGCGTTCTACGCGAATCGCGAAGTTACCGCAACTTCGCAGGCTTCGCGAGCGTAGCGAATTTCACCGCCCAGGCTTAGATACGTTTAATCACTCACTTATAGACTCAGTCACGCACCTACTAAATCATCCATTCAGACGCTTATACACCCACTTATTCTTCAATACGCCTTTCCCTATATATATTAAACATATTTAAACTTTACAGAAACACACAGTCACTGGATGATGTCATGAGTGATGTAATATGTGACGTCATCAGCAGTGCATTGCGGGGGCGCGAGTTATAGTTAGCTGAACTAACTATAACGTGGGAATTTCACGGGTTTTGTACGAGTGCAATGTCCAACTAACTATAACTTTCCCTAAAACCTATGGTTTTTTCAGTGAATATATATATATATATTATCTACTGGCGGTCGCCAGTAGATAGTTATAGTTACAACCTATTATCCATAGGAAATCCGCGACATTCTATTTGAAATAACTCTCTTGCCGGTTGACGTATCTTCGCGAAATTTTCAAACTTCGTGGGGCGCTCCGGTCCGCTCCTACCCTGAAAGTCTCGGGGTGATACGTCAAGCGGGGGCCGAGAAAAAGGGGGTCCCAAAACGCGTTTTCCCCATGCATTTTCCCATAGGAAACTTTAGACACGGCTACAGCCCGAACTGCTGAACGGAATTACACCAAATTTGGCAAAGAGGTAGTTCTTGGTTCAGAAAGAACCCTTTTGTTAAATGGTGTAAATCCGTTCAGTAGTTGCTGAGAAAATGAAAAGTAAAAAGTTAGTGATATCTAGGGACGAGTAGGGTCCGCGTACCCTCCCGATCACGAGCTGCATGTTAATTGGCTGTCAGCTGGCTGTCAACATTCCGATTCAGGAAATGTTGGCAGCCATTTTGTCCCTCGGTAGAACCGAGGGACAGAAACAAGTGCGCAAAGCGCACAAAGGGGGCAGGGTAGAAACACCCTGACCCCCTAGGTTTGCTCAGGGGTCCCACAAGGACCCCTGGGCAAAAAAAAAATTTTTTTTTTTAAATCGGCAGGATGCGCTCTGGGTGCGCGAATCCTGCCGAAAAAAAAAATCGAAGCGCGGTCTCCGCGCTTCGATGTTACTGGCCCCCGGGTGGCCCAAGTCCCGGGGGCATGGTGGGGGATAATTTAATGTGTGGGGGCCTCAAGGGCCCCCAAGCCCGGGGACCGCCACCCCCGGGGCTTTTTAAAAATGGTGCGGGAGGGCTGTGAGCCCTCCCGCAGCCCCGGGACCACCACCTCCCCGGGGCTTTTTTGACATACATTATTAAACCTGTGTGGGGGGCTCCAGCCCCACACGCCCGGGACCACCACCTCCCCGGGGCACTAAACATTTTAATATGGGGGTCCGTTACGGACCCCAGAGCCCGGGGACCACCACCTCCCCGGGGCTGTGTACTGAATGGGAGGGGGCCGCGCGGCCCCCTCCTGGAGCCCTTGATGGCCCTGGGGACCACCACCCCCAGGGCCGGCTCCTGCAGTGTCCCGGGGTGCCTACCCCGGGACCCTGTAGTTTGCTATGGCAGGACGGGAGCCTCGCGGCTCCCGTCCTGCCATTACAAACTGCTTTGGATATTGGAAGAGAGAGCAGGAAACCTGCTCTCTCTTCCAATATCCAAAGCGATTGCTTTTCCACATGGGGAGCAGCATGTCAGCTGCTCCCCATGTGGAACAGCAATGCCGGCTCCCAAGGGACGTGGGGAGCCGGCGGGACTGTGGGGGATTGGGGACCCCCACAGTCCCCAACGGAGAGGGCCAGCCCCGGGGATGGGGTCCCCGGGGCAAGTAGTGGCCCGGGAGGGGGCCACGCGGCCCCCTCCCCAAAAAAGAGGAAAATTAAAAAAATAAAAAAATGGAAAGGCCAGCCCCGGGAGATGGGGTCCCCGGGGCCTTAAAATGCCCAGAGGAGGGGGCCACGCTGCCCCCCTCCAAAAAATAAATATAGAGGCCATGCCCCGGGGATGGGGTCCCCGGGGCCAATACAGGCCCAGGGAAGGGGGCCACGCGGCCCCCTTCCCGTTTTTTTTTTAAAAGGTAATTTAAAAAAGGTGTAAGGCCCTGGGGGATGGGGTCCCCAGGGCCCAAAAAAGAAAAAAGGAAGGGGGCCACACAGCCCCCCTTCAGGGAGAGAAAAACAAAACAAAAAAAAAACGATCGGGCCCGCAGGCCCCGCCCCTTCCTTCACCACTCTGCAAACGCGCTCCCTGGCGCGTTTGCAGAGGGGAACGATTCCCCTTGAATACTGGGGGTCCCTGGGGGCCAACTAGCCCACCAGGTACCTCCAGTATGCGCCAGGGGCTGCCTTGCAGAGAGGTGTACAGAGGCCACGCCCTTTTTACACCAGTGAATATATATATATATATATATATATATATATAAATTCACTGAAAAAACCATAGGTTTCAGGGACGTTATAGTTACAAATTAGCATTTAAAAAACCTTTGAAATTCACTGAAAAAACCATAGGTTTTAGGGACAGTTATAGTTAGTTGGACATTGCACTCGTACAAAACCCGTGAAATTCCCCGTTATAGTTAGTCCAGCTAACTATAACTCGCGCCCCGCAATGCACTGCTGATGACGTCACATATTACATCACTCATGACATGGTCAGTGACATCACTGATGACATCACTGATGACATCTCAAATGACATCACTGATGACATCATCCAGTGACTGTGTGTTTCTGTAAAGTTTAAATATTTTTAATATATATAGGAAAAGACGTATTGAAGAATGAGTGGGTGTGTAAGTGTCTGTATGGATGATTTAGTAGGTGCGTGACTGACTCTATAAGTGAGTGATTTAACGTATCTTACTGAATGCATGGGTTAGTGACTAAACTGGGTGAATGTCTGTATCCGTCTGTCTGTTGCTGTGTAAGTGGCTGCATGTGTTTGTGAATAGCTACATGAGTGTCTATATGAGTTATTGAATGCTTGTCTGAGTATCTGTATGGGTGCCTGAGTGTTTGTGTGGGAGGGGTGTGTGCAACTCTGTGCATAGATGTGTGAGTGGGTGATTCACTGGGTGGATGGTTTCAAGAGTGCATCTGTGATAGACTGTATGGGTGGGTAAGTGTGTGTAAGAGTGTGTTAGTGAGTGAATGTATGTCCCAGTGGTACATGTGTGAGTAACTACATATGTGAAAGGCAGTATATATGTGTGTTGGAGTATATAAATAGCTATAAGCGAGAGTGAGTGATTGTGATAGTGGCTGTATGGATGAGTGTGTGCTTGTATCAGTGATTGTATAAGAGCGTAAGAATGTGCTACTATTTGTATGAGTAAGTGAGCTGGTGTGTGTATAACTGTATAGGTGAGTAAATGGTAGTGTGTTTAATTATTTGCATGACTGACTAGGTGTGTGAGTACCTCTATGGATGAGTGGCGGTGTTTGAGTGTCTATATAGGAGTATGAGTGCATATGATAGTCCTGTACTGAGTGACCGTAAGTATGAGTGACTGTACGGGTGAGTGAGTGGATGTGTGCGTAGACCTAAGAATCAGTGAGTGGGTATGTAGTTATTGGTGTTGGAGTGTCTATGGTTTTGCGAATGGCAGTCTGTAATTTAGAGTGGGTGTATCAAAGGTTATATTGGGGTGTGAGGAGGTGCATCAGATTATCACGTGGATGATGTCATCAGTGATGTCATTTGAGATGTCATCAGTGATGTCATCAGTGATGTCACTGACCATGTCATGAGTGATGTAATATGTGACGTCATCAGCAGTGCATTGCGGGGCGCGAGTTATAGTTAGCTGGACTAACTATAACGGGGGAATTTCACGGGTTTTGTACGAGTGCAATGTCCAACTAACTATAACTGTCCCTAAAACCTATGGTTTTTTCAGTGAATATATATATATATATATAGAGAGAGAGATGACACAATTCCATCTTCACAAAGAAAGAACAAACGAGTCGCACTCCCCATTCAGACTCTTTATTTATAAAGTTAATTAACTAAATGCAAATCTGGTGATTACGTGTTCGGTCCTCCTGTAGATTGCTCACAGTTGCAATGTTGCAAGCACAATTATGTTCATTTGGGAAAAAGACTTCTTGTCTATCAATACCAGAATCTCCTGTTGTACAAATGTTAGAGCATTCTGCTGTACTTGCAAATTGTTCATGATTATAACTTGTTTTAACCAGCTATTTCTTTGTTGTTGTCTCCTTCCTTATATTTTTATGTAATTTCTGCTTCTTTATTCTCTCTTTTCACTCTTATTGTCACTCTCTTGGCTACAACCTTACACACAGGGCTAACTTAAGACACACCAGGATGTGTAGACTGCGAGTGGGAGAGTGGTCCCCATGTGCATCGGAGAATCTTTGGCAATATTGGAGCCATTGAGTTGGTTTATTTGGATTACATCACCAATCAGGTCTGTGGGCAATTGATTGTATGGATTTTTAGTTTCATAATTAGCACATCTATATACTTTTTATGATTGAAAAGAGTATTTTCTCTTACACATGATATTGTGGTCCATAAATTGCATCCTTATTTTTCGTCTCCAATAACTATCTCAGTGTTAGCACTCTATTTGTCCACTTGGGCGTTACTTCGAGTGAGACAACCCCAACCTGGTGTTTTCATTGGAGGAACCTCGCCACTGTGGTTTTCTGGCATATTGGTTATTTCAGCTATGTCTGAGTGGTCTCTTCGGAGGTTCACTTGAGCATTTATACTCACCTTGTGTGAGAAGTTCGGCAAAGTTAAATATGCGGGGATACAAACACAAGTTATTAGTATATGTTGCCCATTTAGGTAAAGTTGAGCATGTATTTCCTTCTGGTATATCTCACTGACTTACTTTCTTTAGGCTGTAGTTACTCCTCACTTCTTGTGCCGCAGCCGATCAGCAGAATACCTACACAGTACTGAACGGCATGTAAACACAGATCGCTCTAACGATTTATGAACAATTTTCGTGTGTTTGAATGTGGTGATTGTTCTTGTGGGTAAACAGCGTTTACTTCGCATGCGATACTTCGCATGCCATTACAACGCGGACATTACAACAACCGCGTTGTTAGTTCGCATACCTTTACTACGCAAGTCGGAACAACAACTTGCATTAGGGGGAGAAGGTGTTGGATTTAAAATCCAACACCTTACCTAGTGTCCGCATACACTGGAGTTGGAATAGTAAATTATACTATTCCAACCTCCAGCGCCCCCTACTGCAATTCGTTGTTCCAAATTGCATAGTAAAGGTATGCGAACTAACAACGCGGTTGTTCTAACGACCGCGTTGTAATGGCATGCGTACTAAACGCATGCTAAGTAACGAGTGCTATTCTTGTTGTGCCAATGCTTTAATATTATGTACTTTGCACATTAATTTTCACTGATTTTTGTGTGAAATATGCGCAAACATCTCAGGTAAGTGCTGGTGTAATTATATATTGTGCAAATGGAGGCATTCTAACATGGCGAGCGTCAGCCACAGGATGTTCTCTAGACAATTAGCCCTTTGTTTATGTTTATGTTGTTACCTCAATGACGTAAAATTTCCCTTTTTTAACCATTCACTTGGAGGAAACCACCCACCCATGACCAAGGCAACTTGATTGTCGAAAAACGTTCAGTTAGTGCTTTTCCTACATGTACCATGGTTTAATGGATTAAAGTTCCACTGCAAGCCATCTTGGAGTGTGCATTTCTTCCTTTTTCAGGAAGCCAGGAAAGAGTGAACCTTGAAATACACACGCACATATATATATATATATATATATATATATATATATATATATATATATATATATATATATATATAATATAGATTTAAATATTTGATCTGATCCATGTTTTCAGGCATAGAGTGACACATGAATTATGCAAAAAAAAGAGCAGAGAACTCTGGGTAGTTCTCAAGTTTAGGTGGAAAGCAGCTCCAGTATAGAGCACTCTCAACACCACCGATACTCTAAATTTGCTCACCTCAAATATCTGCTTTTCTATCAAAGTCTTTAAGCGTAGGATTAGCACAGTGCCATCCACGCTGAGATAGAAAGGGACAAAGTATTTTGCCATTCCTACAGCAAAGTCTATAAGCATAGGATTAGAAAAGTGCTATGCATGCCGAGCTGTAAAATAGCCATAGCCTTTTACCACTCCAGGCACAGACTTTGTCCCCTTCTATCTTGGCATGGATGGCACTGTGCTAATGCTACGCTTAAATTCTTTGATAGAAAAGCAGACATTTGAGGTGAGCAAATTTAGAATGTCGCTGGTGTTGAGAGTGCTCTCTTCTGGAGGTGCTTTCCACCTAAACTTGAGAACTACCCAGAGTTCTCCAAAAAAGTGACCTCCTGATACTTGTTGCACATGGAAAGTTTTGGGGTGATTCATCAAGCGGGGGCCAAGAAAAAGGGGGGGCAGCCATCTTGGGACTTTGCTTTAGCCGAGTCACAGAAAAAAAAGAAAAAAAAAGGGGGGGGCAAGGGTAGAAATACCTTGACCCCCTCTGCCTCTTGGTGGGTCCCACAGGGACAGATCTGCGGATCCCACCGAAAAGTAAAGAAAAACAAGGCGCGGACTCCCACCCTTCGTTTATTATCGGCCCCAGGTGGGCCAGGTCTTGGGGGCATTTCCCATGTAAAGGAGGGAGGTGCAGAGGTCCCCCACCTGGGGCTTATTATGCCCCAGGGACCACCACCACCCGGGGCCATACATCAACAAGAAATCAGGGGGCCTTAAGGACCCCCATGCACTGGGGACCACCATCTCCCTGGGGTACTATATTTTTATGGGGGGCCTCTTGGATCCCCTGTGGCACTGGGTACTACCACCTGCCCGGGGTCAAAATTAAATGGTATTGGAGGCCTCAGAGACCTCCGGGCACCAGGGATCACCTCCTCCCAAGCCAAGTTATTTTTTTTTGCCCTCCTCCCAGGCCCTTCTCATCCCCGGGACCCACCACCTCTCCAGGGCAGGCCTTATGATAAGAAAGGAGGTAGGCTACTCGGCCCCCTCTAGGAGCCATATGTGGCCCTGGCGAATGCCACCCCCAGGGCCAGCTCCTGCTATGTCCCAGGGTTCCCCACCTGCAGAACCGCGGGGAGCCGGCAGGGACCGTGGGGGCTTTGAGGCGCCTCCCATGGTCCCCAACAGATGGGAGTGGGTACCCTGGGGCACCCACGATAGAGGCCAGGCCCCAAGGGATGTGTCCATGGGGCCGAAATTGGCCCTGGAGGGGGGCTATCCGTCCCTAGCTTTAAAAAAAATAAAATGGATGGGCCCGAGGGTGGATCACCAGGGTTGAAATCGGCCCGGGAGGGGGACTGTATGCCCCCCTAGTTTTATAAATAAAAGCGCCTGGTCCTGTAATAATTCAATCTATTTTTTAAGAAGCCGGCTTTGGTAAGCCACCAGATGCCCACCCCCTTTCACCACCACTCTGCAAAAGCGCCGCTTGGCACACTACTGGCTGGGGGATGAAGTCCACTTGGCTGCTGAGGGTCTTTGGGGGCCAGGAATCCTTTCTGTTGCCTCCAGTAAGTCCCACCCAGGGGGATTGTTGAGATGTGTTCGGAGGCCACACCCCCTTTCACCAGCACTCTGCTAACGCATGTCCTGGTGCACTACTGGTTGGGAGATGAAGTCTCCTTGGCTGCTGAGGGTCCTTGGGGGCCAACAACCCCTCCTGTTACCACCAGTAGTTCCCACACAGCAGGGTTGCTCAGAGGTCTTCAGAGGCCAGGTCCCCTTTCTCCACCACTCTGCAAACGCGCCGACTGGTGCACTACTGGTTGGGGGATGGAGTCACCTTGGATGCTGACGGTCATTGGGGGCCAACAACCCCTCCTCTTTTCCTCCAGTGAGTCACACACAACGGTATTACTGACAGGTCGTCGAAAGCCATGCCCCTTTCTCCACTACTCTGCAAACGTGACTACTAGTTATGAAACTATAGAAATTCGCTTAAAAAATGAAAACTTATGGGGACATTATAGTTAGGCTCAGCTAACTGAATTGAGGAGAGGAGTTGGCCTAACGGCTAGGGTGGTCGACCTCGAATCTGGGGAACCGGGTTCGAGTCTCGGCAACAACGCTGAACATCCTGTGATTCTGGGCAAATCACTTAATCTCCACATGCCTAACAAAAATGAATGTGTCCTCATGTAACGCAACTGGTGCTCAAGTAAAGCGCTCTGATACCCGGTACCTTCGGGTCAAGTTTGTGCTATATAAAACTCTGTAAAAAAAATATAACTTACGCCCCCGCAATACACTCGTTATGACCTCGCATATTGCATCACTCACGACATGGTCAGTGATGTCACTGATGAAATCATTGATGACATCTCAAATTACATCACTGATAACATCACCCACAGAACCACTATCACACACCTACTCACACCCCATACATCTTCTTGTACACCCACTCACACACCCACACAACCACTCACATACTCATTCACAGACCTATAGCAGTACTCACATACACACTCACCCTTCCATAGAGCCACTCACATACCATTTCACTCATCTGTATAGCCACTCACACAACTATTCACTCACCCATACAGCCACTCATACAACCAGTCACTCACCTGTATAGTCACATAGCCACACACTCACCCATGCAGCTACTCACACACCCACTTATTTACCTATCCAGTCACTTACATGCCCACTCACTTACCCATACAAGCACTCACATACTCTCTCACACACCCACACAACCACTTACATATCAATTCATACATCCATACAAGAGCTCACACATCTGCTCACTCACCTATACAGCCATTCACACAGACACTCACTCTCCAGTACAGTCACTCACACACCAACTCACTTAACCAAACACCCACTCTAACAGCCACTCACTTACCCATGCAGCTACTTACACACACAGTCACTCACACATACAGCCATTCAGATACCCACTCACTGACCCATACAGTCAGTAAATACCCACATACCCACCCATAGAGCCACTTATGCCGCCACTCACTCACCCATACAGCCGGTGACATGCCTACTCACTCACCAATACAGCCACTCACATAGCAACTCACTCACCCACACTGTTACTCACACACCCAGTTATGTACCCGTGCAGCCACTCATCCATCCAAATATACAAGGATACAAACAGTCACACAGCCACTCCCATAATATTTCTTAGAGTAGTATCACTCAGTAGTAGTGCACCTAGTATACTAATTTAACTTTTGTAGTAGATTAGTATATATTTTTAACAATCATAAACTCTTAAAAACACACTCAATTGATGATGTCATCAGTGATGCCATCAGTGATGTCACTGACTGTCATGAGTGATGTAATATGTGAGGTCATAAGCAGTGCATTGCTGGGGTATAAGTTATAGTTAGCTCAGGTACCTCTAACTGCTGAATTTCACTTGTTTTGTATGAGTAAAATCTTAGCCTACCTATAAAGTCCCTGTAACCTTTGTTTTTTTCAGTGAATGTCTAAGGCTTTTTTAATTCTATTTCCTAACTGTGAGTGGCTGTTTAGGTGAATCAGTGGGCGTGTGAGTAGCTGTATAGGTGAGTGTGTGGCTGTATAGGTAAGTCACTGGTTGTATGATTAGCTGTATGGGTGAGTGAGTGAGTGTGTGAGTGTAGGAAGTTGCCTCTGTATATACTATATCAAAGTAAGATATAGTGTTCACAGAGTCCAGGGGATCCTCAAAGGTATAGCAGAGGCTAAATTAAATAGTCACTAACAGCCCCCTTTGATGTAGTGTGGTCGAGCAGTTAGGTTTATCAGGAGGGTGTGTGAAGCATTTATTGTATTCACTCAATCAAGACTGATGACGCACACTCAGAGACTGAATCCAGACCAATTAGGTAAGTATAAAGAAAGGTATACTTATGTTTTATTTCTAGAACCAAGCAGAACTTAGCAGAGGTAGGTAAAATGTACTTTCAAATGCAAATCCTTACAAGGAAATGCAGTTGGGAATGGAATAGCAATTGTTACAGGTTTGTATTAGCTTTTAAAACAGTTTAGAATACATAGAGATTACTTTTAATTACTTTTGGATTACATTGGCTACTCGGGGTGATATGCCTAAATAACACACCGTAGAACCTACAATACAAAGGTAAGTAAGGCACTTTTTGGTTTAAAGCACAGTTACTTTTATTTCATACAAAAACAGTTCAACACAGAACATTTTAGGAACAAAAACTCATAACACTGGTTCCTATGGGGAAAAGAAGGTTAATGATTACAGGTAAGTAAACGACCTGCAAGACTCGTTTTTGGGGGATTAGAACCAAGGTTGCCCAAGGTTCAGTTAGGCACTCAAATAGCACCACCACCAGCACTGGGACGGCCAGGTGCAGAGTGCAGGGGCCAAGTGTTAGCCCATGGGACTAAGGGGGCCTCAGTTAGGGGCTGCTTACGAGCAGGCCACTTGGGTGTGGGAACAAAACTCTTAGGTTTAGGATCAGCACTGCAGGAGCCAACAAACAACACAGTAGCTGCACCACCAGTGGCATGGAAGTGACTGATGCAGAGTGCCAAGAAGACATCAGGAGCCCTATGGTTTGGAATGGAGATCTCCAGTTTAAAGAAAAGGTAGGAGAGATAAGTTGGGTTACTAGAGGATGCCTGGACACCGTTGGTTGGGCCATCCAAGGCCGTGGGGCATTGGGTGCAGGGGTGTCTTTAGTGGTTAGATTTTCTTACAAGCTTCGGTCGCAGGGACCCTTCAGGTTGAGGCTGCAGGCGTTGACTTGAAGCTCGAGGTAGGTTCGGGATCACCAGATCCCAAATCAGGATCGCTAGGGAGACTTCCTTGTGGTGTTGGGCCACTGAAACTCAGGTTGTGGGTGTAGGGTGCAGAGTGGTGCAGAATCGTGGAGCCGCCTAGATCCGGGTTCGGTGTTCGAGTCTTTATGGAGCAAATTCGGTGCTCATGGGAGAGAGAGTCTTTCAGGTGAGTGCAGGGCAGTTCCTCCAGGCTCTGGGGGGCTGCTGGCTGTTGGACACAGTGGGGTTTTGCTGTAGGCAGGTCAGAGTTGGGACAGGCTGGTAGGGCTGGGGCCAAAGCAGTTGGTGTCGTCTTCTTCCTGGGTCAGCACGGCTCTTTGGTCCTTCTTCTTTCTTCCTCAATTCTGAGGAGGCAAGGTTCAGGGTCACCCCTAAATTCTAAATTTAGGGGTGTTACAGGGGTGTGCAAGTTGAGACCAATGGGTCCCTTCCTTGAGGTGAGTACACCCCTCAATTATGCCACCCTCCAGTGTGGGGGGAATGAGCCTCTCTCTAATTGGATGTGTCCCCACATCTTCAAGATGGAAGAAACTGAGATGTGTGCTGTACCTCGCCTAAGGGGCGGGGTTGGCAAAGGTAGGCACACCTCTATTCCTCACTTGGTTTTCCTGCCGATTCTCCTGCCCAAAATTAGGGGCAGAACTGGTGGAACCAGTTGCTGGGGGCAGCAAAAGTCAGGAATAGCTCACAAAGGTGGCAGGCCTTTAAAGCTTCCCTTTCGTGGACCCAGCCCATCCTGGGGGAGGAAGCATGACACCTCTGCCCAGGATGGGTTTTATTTCTGGACCCGGAGAGCAGAGGCCCTCTAGCCAGGGGTCCAGAAGCCTGTCTGGTGGTGGCAAATGGCAGATAGCCATTCAGGAACCACACCAGGCATCAGTGTGGGTTTATTGTGCTGAGAATTTTGCTGCCAAACTTCCCAGGTTTCAGTAAAGCCATCATGGAGCTGTGGCATTGGTTATGACCATCTCCCAGACCATATTTTCTTTATGGGTTTACTGCACTTACCATGTCTAAGAATGGACTTAGACACTGTAGTGGTACAGTGCTCTGGCCCTCACCTGGTACCCTCACCTATGCTCTAGTGCACCCTGCTAGAGGGGTGACATACCTAGACCACAGGCAATGGATTGCAGGCATGGCACACAGGGATGTGTGCCATGTTGACTCTTGACATTTCTCTGCACCAAGGCATGCAGTCTGCAATGATAGTATGTGGGTGGTAAGATGCAGGGTCCCTCAGGGTGTGACAATAGGTGCTGCAGCTCTTAGAGGCCTTCCCTGGTCACAGTTCCCTTGGTACCCATGGTACCTTTTACAAGGGGCTTACCTGTGGCCAGAGAGATGCAAATTGGTGGTACAAAGGTACAGCTATGGGAAAGAACACAGTCCCTGGGAACCTGATTGGCAGGGACCCAGGGCACACCAGATCAAAGTGCATCAAGTGTCAGGAAAAAAGTGGGGGGTAACCATGCAAAAAGGGGCACTTTCCTACAGTGAGTACCTGTATGAGTGAGTGAATGGGTGTGTGCGTGGCTCTATGGTGGAGTGAGTGGTTGTGTGAGCACTTGTATGGGTTTGTAAATGGGTATGTGAGTGGTTGTATGGGTATGTGAGTGGGTGTATGACAGGTTGTATGGGGGTGTGAATGTGTGTGTGAGTGGTTCTATGGTTGATGTCCTCAATGATGTCCTCAGTGATGCCATTTGAGATGTTATCAGTGATGTCACTGACCATGTTCTGAGGGATGTAATATGTGAGGTCATAAGCAGTGCATTGCGAGGACGTAAGTTATAGTTAGCTGAAGTAACTATAATTGCTGAATTTTTCTGGTTTTGTACGAGTGAAATGTGAGCCTAACTATTACGTCCCTGTAAACTATATTTTTTTCAGTGAATTTCTACAGTTTTTTAAATTTCTATTTACTAACTATAACGTCCCTGTAACCTTTGGTATTTTTAGTGAATATATATACAGATAAACTCTCTGTACCACTAACCCACACCGGTGTTAAAGGTAACACAGGGGGATTTTTTCTCTACAGAGCACATGACTGCCCCCTTTTTAAACCCGGTCACACAGGACATTAACAAATACCAGCTCCCTCCCCCATTCACCATTATGGTGCTTCGCAACCCAGTTTTTACAACAGGGATGATTCCACAATCCACCTCAAAAAAGGGGCCTGCACATAGAAGTACTATACACGCTTCTTACATACACCGGTCAACTTCTAATAAGGGAATAAGTTACACACAAGAAAACTTATTATCCCCAAAATACGAGTGCATATCTTAAAACGTTACACAGCATCTTTACATCACACAGCATATATATGCAACACAACAAGGTGTTTACCACAACAACATAAGCGACTCTTTTATCGCACACACGTTTATTGGGCTTGGCGACCCAAATGGTGATTCAGCTCCTACACGGAGACTAAGCTTCACACCATAAGGGAGTCGGCAACTCTTCCAGGGTAGGTGACCGCAACTTCCAAACCTATCACCTATCACATAAGGCCGGACCCTTAAGGGAACCGGCAACTCTTCCAAAGGGGTTGAGCTCAAGTTCCAACGGTATCCAAGATGGCCGGCTACTAAGGTAGACTGCGACCATTAAATTTGCCAAATGAAGTGGAGGGTTAACACCCTACCAACACATAAAACACCTATGCACAACAAGGGGAAAAATATTCACCACCTTAAAAAACATACGTTATTACAAACCAGGTTAACAAACTCAAACATAAGGCCCATATCTCACATCTGGTCCACATTTGGCCGCCTACTCACACTGATGTATTCATGAAAATACAACAATAACACAGCCCCTTAGCAGGTGGGTTTTCACATACAACGGTTATTAACTTGCATAAAGCAGATTGAAAACTCCACAAGGTGCATGTTTCTTTCCAAGCTGCATTACTACATTATAAATAGTGCACAAAGTCTGCACACAACACCCTCATGGGTTACTGTAGCTCTCGCTTACATATTACCAAGGGCACGCTATACCAAGAGAAATATGCATAAGCCCACGAACAAAAGGGGAGCCACGTGCCCACGACGCACACTACGGACTGTAACCCAGATCCAAAGGCCAGGGGCCACTGATGTCCCATGGATACAAAAGGAGCACACCCTTCAACCACAACCCAGAACTATCCTCCTACCAAAGCATACATACACGTATGTAAGCATACCCACAGCAAACATACATGTGTACATACGTATACATAACCATGTCAACAGCTTTGGGATACAATATGGGTTGAGTACTCCACATAAGGAAATATATACAGGCATATGTACGCCAGTACATCTGTATGTAGATATATATATTTATGTATTCGGTAGGGTTATAGGTAGGTTTTTTGGGTACAAACTAAAAAGACCACAAAACTGCCAATTCGGCATTACTATACAAACGCACCCTGCATATAACAAGGTAAAGCCTTCTTTTCTCTCCCCACAATTGCGCATAAGGACACAAATCCATGGCGTGTTGTATGGCGTGGAAAATTGTATTCCTTGATGTGGAACTTTATGTGGATGATGGTAAGATTAACTGCAACATGTATAGGAAGAGTAAATCCTGTAACTCTATTTTGCATGTGACCAGTGCCCATCCAAGAGCACAAGTTAATTCAATCCCATACAGTGAGCTTTACAGAGCCACAGAAATTGTAGCAATAACCTGGACTTTGCAATCTGTGCCAGTGATATTGAATTGAGATTTATTGCAAGGGGATATGACAAAAAGGTTGTACAAAAAGCTAAGCAAAGAGTCTCTAAACTGACTAGGAGTGATACACTCAAGCCAAGAGTTAAACAGGATATTAGTAGCTCTGCACCTTTTGGACTAGTTACCAACTATCACCCATGGTCACACAAGATCTTTAACATACTGACTGTTCCACTAAGTATGTAGTGTCTGTCATCCTGTGCAAATGTGCAAAAATCTATGTAGGTAGTACCATTAGATGCCTCAAAGATAGGATCTCAGAGCATTTAAGGGCTCTTAAAAATTTGGACTCCAGATATCCCATAGTAACTCATGCTTTAGAATGTCCAGCACAAGGCAAACAACTTACGTTCATATTTCATGGTATCGAGTCAATACCGATTGATATCAGAGGTGGAAACCGAGAACTTAAGGTTCAGCAATGTGAAGCTCGCTGGATTCGGAAACTTTGTGCTGTGGAAGTAGGCATTAATATTGATAATGAGTTACAATACTTTTTGGGATCATAAGCATGATGTCTTGTAACAGGAAATATATGTATCCTTGGTACTTGTTCTTTAATGGTACTCTTTACACTAAGGCTCTTGTTACATATACAATGCTTATGTGTTGAGAGTGACACACGTTTCCCCCTATTTGCTCTCTCTTAATGGATATGACACTTGCACTTCTCCTTGCCTCATATTCTCCTTTATGATGATATCAGTAGGTATCTTAACTCACTTCTCTGTAATAATGAAATATAGCTTTCATTTTATTTTTTTGGTTGGGTCTTTGATCACATTTATATACATATTTTTTCTTTTGGTTTTGGATAGGTAGTATTACCTCTACGATTTAGTATTATTTTAGGAGCGTCTACTTATGGAATTTTAAACTGGTTATAGCATGTGTACTCTGCCTTATGAGACTGTATAAATATTAAATTAACAGGCCTATTACATTTGGTAATTTCGACTTATTGGCTTAGGATGCCGTTTTAATTATTATTGAAAATGGTTTATGTATAATACAAGGTAGCGCACTACTATTCATCTTTGACATGGATAGTAACGTTATTTACGTGATTCTGAATTGAGTCAGGGTAGTAAGCGCTGACAGTTTAGTCTATTTACTTTTGCTTAATTATGGTTATATTGGAATATTGGGTAAATTCTATTAATGAATTTTGACAATAAGGACGTATGTATATATTCTTTTTATTAAGATTCTTTCCGTTAGTACGTTTTACAGTGTGTTGTTCCAATATGGTGCCCTAGCTTGATTTAATCTTCATAACTCGTATACGTAAGTCCTTCTTTTATGGTTATGGAGTGGTGATGTATAAAGAGACACTCCAAGATGGCGACGATGCAACAGGCCATGGATTTGTATGGAGCACTCTCCGAGGAAATGTTTTACTGTGTCTAGGTAAAATTTATAGCTGTTTATTTTTGTGCTTGGTTATTACAGCCTCGAACTACGTATGAGGTGCCTACCTCCATTCCTGATTGGGGCCATTGGGGACTTCGGCTTGAGAAAAAGTTACCGGGCTCGATATGGTACTGATCTGTAATGTTATGGACTGTAGGGTTGGATATTAGCCCATATAGCACGTTTTACGATTTAATAGCACGGTTATTAGCTGTGTTTTGCTGTTTTTAAATATGATATACTTGTTATGTGAATCTTATTGCTTTTTGTATTACTATTACACTTATGTCTTGATATGACTTGAAGTTGATTATGTTTGTTTTACGTAATTTTCAGGATACACTTTGCTTTGTATCTCATGAAGACTGTTACTGACAGAGGTTATTACTCCTATCATTCTTAAATATATCGCTGCAGGCGGTGAGTTTGAGTTATGTTGTTACACTTAAGGTGTGCACAAGGTGTACAGGTGGTTTGCTTTTCTGCCTCTTTATATATAGATGAGGTCAGTTTATATTAGGTGTTCCCCCGTTTCTTCCCTTCCCTTCTTGCTCGCTTTGGGTTACTTTATCTTCCCTTTTGCCCTGTTCTATCAGGGACGCATTTTATTAAAGTTATAATGCTGTTTCTTCTTTTGACTCACTGATTCAAGGTAGCTTTATAAGTGTACTGTCACTTACTTGGATCTCTTCTTCACATTTGGTGAAGGTCTTTGTGACTTCTTATTGGACATTGACTGTATGGATTGTAAAACTGCTGATGTATTTGTTTGTTCTAGCCCTGATGAAGTCTTTGGTTATACCCCTGAGACGAAACACGTGTTGGCTTAATCTGTGGCTATCTGTTGATGAAGACTGATGCTTAGACTTATACAAACAAGATACAGAATAAAGCAAAGAAGAACAATTGTGAAGACTACTGCGTGGATTAATTTTTGCTTGAACTATCTGATTGTTGCTCAGGATCTTGACTTTATGTCCTTACAAAAGTCCTCAAAACGCGTCAGCGCTCTCTGCAGCCCTGCTTGAGTTTTCGAGATAAGAGTATCATCGGCGAACATAAGTATCGGTACCTTTGTACCTGCAAGGGAAGGTGCATCTGTAGGGTGAGTGGAAAAATAATTAACGACCCCATTTAAAAATAACGAAATAGTGTTGGGGCCATAACACACCCTTGGTGAACCCTTTTAGATACTGGGAACCGATTGGTGATATTACCCTGTGACAGTCTTGACTCTGTTCCTCATGGGAACAGCCCAGCCTGAACTGCCAAGCCAGGTCCTCCCTGCACCACTGGCAGAGCGAGCAGTATCCGGGAGCTCCAAGTGAGGTATTTTGGGCTGCATTCTGTTAACAAGGTCTGCGTGTCAGTGACATGAGGCTGACGCATGCGCCACTGTGCGTCATTGCGACAGTTACTTGGGTGTGTGTGTCAGTGACGTGGGGGTTAAATGTACCTCCTACATTAAACATCTATATCGCTGACTGTGGATAGTGGGGAACACAGCAGAGCAAGCAAAGGTCACATTGCGTAAAATACGTGCCGCCATTATGGTTGTGCTGATGACCTAATCTCAGGCAAATTACACTGCGGAATGTGACAAAGGTCAAATTACAAGTATAACGTGCAGTGGATTCTCTTTCTTCAGGCTGGTTGCACCAAAGGACCAGTGTCAAGTGCATCTTTGTATGAGGTAGCACAGGGGAGTCAGTCCTTGGACTTAAGGTACTACAATTGTGGAAGGAATTTCTTGGAGTAATATTCAACTGATGAGAAGTTTATTGATTGGAAGTTGTTATCCCTGGTGATTGTATTGGAGGCTGATTTTGGGAAAGTGCTCTTAGCAAATCCATCTGTACTGTTGGTGGAGGTTAATAACAGTTAAAATGTGTGCATCACAGGGTTACATATTAATGCCACCTATTCTATCTTTGCCAGTACTAGTGGGACCTGCAATGAAGTGGCATGAGTGGAAGGAGTACTTTGTTAACTATATGGAAACAATACAAAATGATACTTTCACTTCAGACAAAAAGAAAGGCATTTTATTGCATTCATTGGGACCCGAAGGGGTCAGGCATGTGAAGGAAAGAATGAAATGTGAAGAAATCTCGCTAGGATGCAAACACATGTTTAACAAGCCTTGAAGAGTTTATGATCACAGCACACAAGCACGTATTCTATTATCCTAGTTAATAAAAACATGACTTTGAGAATATGTGCGAGAGGTAACATCAGTCAGGAGTATACAGAGTCAGATAAGAAGTCTTGGGAGCAGAGCAATAAAGGCACACACCCTTGGATAATAGGTTAATGTTTAATCAGGACTTTGTTAAAACAATCATAAAGTGACTGTAGAGAAAATGTCATTAGTTTGAGGCCACAGGTGATGTGATGTTTTTGTAAAAATATATTACAAATGGACAACTTGTTATTGGTTTTTCGAGAGATTATGTATGAAGCAGTGATTTCATGTAACTATAAAAGCAGCTGTATGCGAGTAGCAATTTGAGATCAGTTGATTATCTCTATGGAGGTGACTGTTCTCCTGGGCGTGACAAGTAAACCTACTTTTGCCTTGCCAAGAGAAGTCTTGTCTTTCTGTATTTAGGTTTATCCCACAACAGGTAATATAAGCAAATGGAGATGAAAGTAAGGACTGCGGATGAGGTGGATGTGTATGCAAATGCTTTAGATGATTTGGATTCATATTATTATCCTACTGCCTACGTGGCCATCGATTTGTGTATGTTTTTAAAAAGGAAACAGGAACAAAAAGAGGTCAATAGATGACTATATATTAGCTTTATGGGAGTTAACCATATCTTGTTGTTTTGGTAATTTGCAAAATGAGCTGATACGAGATCACGTCAATAGGCATTCTAAGTATAAATTCATCCAAGAAAAGTTATGGGTGGATGGTGAAGCTGCATTCAAAGGTGTGATGACAACAGTCGGGAAGGGTGAAATCTCGGAGAGATGTTCAAAAGCTGTGAGTGAGTCGGAATGGAACATGGATGTTGTGGTCAGAGTTAAACCCACGAGGGAAGGTGCTGGTGTGACATGTTATAGGTTTGGAAGTAGAGATCACTTAGATAACAGCAAAAAAAACAAAAGTGTTCTGGTGTGATTGGGCAACTTATAAGGGTGTGTAACAAAATGAATAAACAGAAGAAACTCAACACAAGGATTAAGTGCGTGATAAGGAACAGGAACTGGGTTCGGCACCATCTCCCCTATAGTCTTAATTTAGAGACTAGAAGAGATTGGTGTCGGCGGGAAAGCCCTAGGATGGTTAAGGAACTTTCTGAGTGAACGGACATACACAGTGCAGTTGGGTTCCTTTTTCTCAAGAACCATACCCTTGGACAGGGGAGTATCACAGGGATCTGCATGAAGCCCCACTCTTTTTAATATATACATGGCTCCAATTGCACAAGTGATAAAATCATATGGTTTTGATGTCATCTCTTATGCAAATGGCACTCAGCTTGTCATCACAATGGGCCCAAAACCAGAAGATACCAAAACAAGATTCCATGACTACATGAATAATATTGCCAAATTGATGCAGCAGAACTGTCTGCAACTCAATGCAAGCAAAACTGAGCTCACACTGGGAAAGCCCACGCGATCTGTTCAGATGACTGGTGGCCTGCAAATCTAGATACAATTCGTACTCCAAAGGCAGTGGTGAGAAACCTAGGAAGTATGTTAGATGAGAAATTGTCCATGAAGGAACATGTGAATCACCTTACAGGTACATGTTTTGGCATCATGCGTGCTTTAAGAAAAGTATTACAATGGATACCACTGCAAGCAAGAAACTCCCTAGTCAAGTCTCTAATAATTAGTTGTCTGGACTATGGAAATGCGTTCATGGCCTCCATGAATGAAGGACTGTGTATGAAAGTGCCCCTTTTTGTATGGTTACCCCCTAACGTTTTGCCTGATGCCAACTGGACTGAATGTGTGCTGGGATCCTGCTAACCAGGCCCCAGCACCTGTGCTCCTTCCCAAAACTGTACTTTTGTACCCACAATTGACACATCCCGGGCCACAGGTAAGCCCCTTGTAAAAGGTACCCTGGCTACCAAGGACACTGTGACCAGGGAAGGCCTCTAAGGGCTGCAGCACCAGGTAGTGCTGGGTGGCAGGCTACATTGACGCTGATGGTCCTGGCGCTTGGGGGATCTTGTGGAAATCTCTATTCCTGAATGAGCCCTACTCATTTTAAAATTATTTGTTTTAATTTGCTGCATGTTACTTTACTGTGTTTTAAACGTTCTGGGGCATTGAATTGACTTCTCACTTACCTGCCACATGCCGATCACCTCTCCCCGGTCCACCGCAGCTATAGAGTGCTGATTGAGTGGAGGGAGCACGGGTAGTCGGTTACGGCCTTATCGGAATTACTCACTTCCGATAGCACATTTTTTGCCGCCATTTTTAGTCGCGCTCTAGTCTCCTCTACTGACTCGCCCACCGCAGCTTCAAAACCAGCTGATGGGGCCGACGCGCAGTATAGAGAGGCACAGGTAGTGCTGGGTGGCAGGCTACGTTGACGCTGATGGTCCTGGCGCTTGGGGGATCTTGTGGAAATCTCTATTCCTGAATGAACCCTACTCATTTTAAAATTATTTGTTTTAATTTGCTGCATGTTACTTTACTGTGTTTTAAACGTTCTGGGGCATTGAATTGACTTCTCACTTACCTGCCACATGCCGATCACCTCTCCCCGGTCCACCGCAGCTATAGAGTGCTGATTGAGTGGAGGGAGCACGGGTAGTCGGTTACGGCCTTATCGGAATTACTCACTTCCGATAGCACATTTTTCGCCGCCATTTTTAGTCGGGCTCTAGTCTCCTCTACTGACTCGCCCACCGCAGCTTCAAAACAAGCTGATGGGGCCGACGCGCAGCGGCCGCGCGCAGCGGGCGCGCCGGCGGTGCGCCGAAGGCGCGCCAAAGGCAAGCCCGTCTGCGCCCGTCCGCGTCCGGCCGGGACCAGGGGCTAGAAGCCCTGCCCCCCCGCTGATTTACACTGCGGAATCGCTACGGACCCTTGCCATGAGTAAGCACATCTTAGAGGGAAATGTTCAGGCGACGCTGTTGGCTGAAAATTTGCTGAGGACTAATAGCGCTGAGGTCATGCCCAGGGCATCTCATTTGATGATACAGGAAAATGTCTGTGCCCCTATAACATGGGGATTAAAAATAGCTGTTTTAAATACACGTTCCTTACAAAAGCACCATCTTGAGGTTTTCTCTTTGCTACAAGATGGTGATATTGATATTTTGGCACTTACGGAAACTTGGTTGGGGGACTTGTCAGCCCCAGACATCATTGCAGCACTCCCAACAGATTTTGATGCCTTCTGGCAAAATAGACCAGGGGACATCAGAGGAGGGGGGGTGGCGTTCCTTTTTAAAAAGAGTCTAATGGTCACTAAAATAATAGCAGAAAATTGTGATAATGCAGATATCTTGGGGGTAAAAATCTCTTTCAAATCATCTTGCATTGTACTCATGGTAGTTTACCGGCCTCCGAGGACAACCTCTAGCTTTAATGAGCTTTTTCTGGAATTTCTTACTGACTTATGCTCTAGATATAAACGTCTTCTAGTAGTGGGAGATTTTAACTATCATTGGGACAAGACACAGAGAGAGTCAGCAGCGGGTCTATTTGAGACCGCCATGCTCTCAATGGATCTTCAGCAATTGGTCAACAGTCCTACCCATGTAAAGGGTCATACTCTTGACCTTATCTGGACCTCACAGCCTTGGGCAGAGTTAACAGATATTAGCCCCTGTGCTTGGTCTGATCATTCGCTGCTTAGATGCTGGGTCCCGTGCGATAGCCAATTACCACAGCCCCCACCCCTATGGAGAAAGGTAAGAATCTGGAAAAATATTGAGGCAGATCACTTAATAGCTACCCTGCTCTCTATTCCGTCCCCTAGGACGAAAATAGTTAATTTGGACCAGGAAAGCGAGGCCTTACTGATGCATTTACAGCAAGCCATAGATACAGTGGCACCAGAATGAAAAGAAAAAGTTAGAGATAAAGGAAAAGGGGCCCCATGGTTCAATGAACCACTGAGGGAAAAAAAACAACATCTCCGCCAAGCTGAAAGGCGGTGGCGGAAAAGCTATGAGCCAGCAGAGCTAAATACCTATAAAGTTCTTCTTTCTGTCTATAAATCAGCCATCCTAGCAAGGAAAGCGGAGTATTATGAGGGAAGGATTGCTACGGCAGAGAATAAACAGAAAGAGACTTTCGCCATTCTGAAAGAATTGAGCCAAAAAGCCGAGAAGAAGTCCACAATCGCATCATTAGATTGTGATGCCTTTCAGGATTTCTTCCTTCAGAAGGTTAAGGATATAATCTCGGAAATTGCTAGAACCCCTACCGATTCCTGCTCCCTCCCTCAGACCTACCCCTCTCCCTGCCCCAGTAGCCAGCTTTCCAATTTTCCTATAATTTACTCAGTCACCTTAGCATCATTAGTAAATCACACCAAATCAGGGTCTCGGCTAGACCCTTGCCCTCCAAGGATCTTTCAAATGGCCCTGCCAGGGCTGGAGAAGCAGATCCTGGAACTATTAAATAATTCTTTAGCTATGGGTTATCTACCGACAAATCACAAAGAAGCCAGGGTTACCCCCCTGTTGAAAAAACCTGGTGCAGATACCCTGACTTTAAAGAACTATAGACCCATCTCTCAGCTACCCTTTCTAGCCAAGATGCTGCGACAGCACGTATTAAAGATACTCTCGAAGTATTTGGAGGACCACCAGCTACTCCAAGCTAGACAGGCGGGCTTCAGAGCTCATCATAGTACCGAGCTAGTGATGTTGGCTGTTCTGGACGAGCTCAGAGTTATGGCTGACGTTAAACAGCCGAGTGCCCTGATTTTATTAGATCTGTCAGCGGCATTCGATACGGTCAACCATAACATACTGTTGAACCGTCTCACCAATCTGGGTATCAGCGGGCAAGCATACCAATGGCTAAAGTCATTTTTGTCTGACCGTACTCAGAGAGTTCAGATGGGTGAACAGATATCGGATCTGGGCCCCTTGACATGTGGGGTACCTCAGGGCTCTGCACTATCTCCACTCCTTTTTAATATCTATCTGCAACCCCTTGTGGAGACTCTGACTCACATGGACTGTCAGGTCTTTAATTATGCCGATGATACTCAACTTCTTATCTGGCTTAACAACTCTTGCCAGGCCCAGGAGTCGGCCAAGAAGTTGCTCAGGTTCACTGTGAACTGGATGACGGCCAACTCACTGAAAATAAATCCGGATAAGACTGAATTGCTCGTCATCCCAACAAGTAATAGCCCCTGGTGTGATCTTTTTTGGCCTCCGGAACTAGGTGTAGTCCCGGTACCAGCCCCGGTTGTAAAAAGCCTGGGCCTGAAAATAGACTCTGAACTATCTATGTCTTGCCAGGTCACCACGGTAGTAGGAACCTGTACTGGCTTACTCAGGCAGTTACGGAAACTTGCTCCTCTTCTGTCAACAGTTTCATTACAGTCAATTGTCTCTGCCACTGTCATCTCCAGGCTGGATTACGGGAATGCCCTTTACATTGGTCTCCCCCAGAAGCTTATTGGGAGATTGCAGGTGGTGCAGAATGATGCGGCCAGGCTTATTTTTAGACTCCCTAGGAAAACACGCGCTACCCCCCTGCTGCATAAACTTCATTGGCTCCCTATTAAACAGCGAGCGCAGTTCAAGGGTCTATGTATTGCTCATAAGGCAATCTATGGTCAGGCACCCAAGTTTATAAAAGATCGCTTGGAGAAATATGTTCCTGGCCGGACTCTGCGATCTTCTGAGGCTTGCAGGCTAGTCTCCCCCAGGTACATCTCTAAATCCAAAGGGGGTAGAGCGTTCTCTGTTCTTCTCCCGCAGATCTGGAATGAGCTGCCGGAGTTCCTTCGCAGGGAACCGGCTCTGCTCATCTTTAGGAAGCGTTTAAAGACTTTCCTATTTAGAGAGGCATTAACGACCGCGTAATCTTCTGTCTCTGCTGCTGTTATTTTATTTCTGCCCTAGTGACTTGCTCACTTTTCTCTAGAAGCGCTTAGAGACCTGAAGGTGATTTTGCGCTATATAAAAGTCATATAACATAACATAACATTGTGCCACACCTAGCGACCCTGCATCTTAAGTCCCACACACTGCCATTGCAGGCTGCATGTTTTGGTGACGAGAAATGTGAAGAGTCGACATGGCACAAATCTGTGTGTCATGCCTGCAACCCACTGCCTGTGGCCTAGATAAGTCACCCCTCTAACAGGGTGCACTAGACCACAGGTGAGGGTACAGTTTCATGAGCACCATACCCCTACAGTGTCTAAGTCCATTCTTAGACATTGTAAGTGCAGTGAAGCTATAAAGAGTATATGGTCTGGGAGTTGGTCATTACAAACGCCATAGTTCCATAATGGCTTTACTGAAACCTAAGAAGTTTGGTAGCAAACGTCTCAGCACATTAAACCCACACTGCCACTGTGGGATTTAATGGAAAATGTACTGAAAGGGCATCTTAAAGATGCCCCCTGAAAAATGACCAGCCCTGGTGTGGTTCCTGAATGGATGCCCACCATTTGCCACCACCATACAGGTTTCTGGACCCCTGTGTAAAGGGTCTCCGCTGTCTGGGTCCATAAACAAAGCCCATCCTGGGCGGAGGTGTTATGCCTCCTCCCCCAGGATACCAACAAAAGGAAATGATGTCCGGGGATAAATACACACAAGTTACTACAGCAATAGGGACAAAAATATTGATCCCCTGCGTGGGAGCCTAGTCCCCAGTTCTAACTTGTAGACAATTTACTTACTCACGAAGTCATCCTCAATTCTTTCACATATCTTTACTTTATTTTTTGATATAGATATCTACACAATTATACATTTTTACACACATAAAAGCCATTATATATACATAAACACATGATCAAACCACAAATTTCTCAACATTTTTGTACCCATCCATTTAAACCCGGTTGCAATAAGATACATATATATAAGCAATCCGAGGGAGGTAATCCTTTTCACACACCACAGAAACAGAGAGACTCCCCCTCTATTCAGTCACTTGTATAGTGTGTGTTGTAAAGTTCCTAAATCCACATTTCAATTCAATGGACTCCTTCTCTTCTTCTGGTCAACGCGTTTCAGCCCACTGAGTCAGGCCTCATCAGGACATGGGTAACAGAACACAAAACATAACCCAATCGCAACAGAGTTAGTCACAGCTTTACGTATCTGGGAAAAGACTCCTCAACTCATCTGGACCTTGAATCTGTCCTCGGCAGAAAATTGCCAGTACGCTCCTCCGGAGTATACACTTCTGATGGAAATTGAGTCGAAGTCTGTGTCTATTTAAAATCAATCACTTTCCATTCTTTCTGATCTGAATACGTAGCCTCCTATTTACTCCCATTCTCCCGTGGGCCGAATCTACCCCGCGGCTATCTCTAAAGGATGGGCGGGGTCCATGAAGGGTAAGTTTCAAAGGCCTGCCACCTTTGTTAGCTGACCCTGCCTTTTGCTGCCCCCAGCAACTGGCTCACACCGGTTCTGACCCCCACTTTGGGTGGGAGAATTGGGGGGAAAACCAAGGTAGGGAGAGAGGTGTGCCTACCTTTGCCAGCCCCACCTCTCAGGTGGAGGAAGATGAGGTGAAGCACGCATCTCAGTCCACCCCAACTTGAAAATTAGTGGACCCAGCCAACCAGAGAGAGGCGCATGCCCCCCTCCCACTGGAGGGTTGCATAATAGGAGGTGTACTTTCCCCAAGAAAGGGATCTATTTGTCCCAACCCACACACCCTTGTAACGCCCTTAAATTTAGTATTTAGGGGCGACTCTGAACCTTGCCTCCTCAGATTGAAAAAGAAGAAAGAGGGACCGAAGAGCCGTGCTCAGGGAGGAAGAAGTGGATGACTACTGCTTGGTCCCAGCCATACCGGCCCGGCCCGGCCCGTCCCGACTATGACCTGCACCCAGCGAAACTCTAGCATGGCCAGCAGCTATCTAGAACCTGGTGGACCTGCCCTGCCTTTCCTAAACAGACTCTGTCTCCCATGAGCACCGGATTTGCTCAACCCAAGACTCCAAAACAGAACCCTGAACCAGCTGAATCTGCAGTTCTGCACCACTCTGCACCCAATGCCCAAGGCCCGATTTTGAGTGGCCCAACACCACGAGGAGGTCTCCCCAGCAATCCTGACCTGGGATCTGGTGATCCCCGACCTGCCTCCACCTTCTACCCGACACTTGCAGCCTAAACCTGAGGGCTACCCCTGACCGCAAACGGAGCTGGTTAGAACACTCGACGCCCAAAGACACCCCTGCATTTGACGCCCCACTGCCTTGGTTGGCCCAACTGATGGTGTCTAGGCATCCTTCAAGCATCCAACTTACCTCTCTTGCTGGTGGTCGCCCTCAGGAAACCTCCTTGCCAGAGCCTGCACCCTTCTTTCAAACCGGAGATCTCCATTGAAACCAACAGGGCTCCCGACGTCTTCTTGGCACCCTGCATAAGGCTGCCTCTGTGCCACTGGTGGTGCAGCTCTTATGCTGATTGTTGGCCCCTGCAGTGCTGATCCTAACCCCAGGAGCCCTGCTCCCACAACTGAGTGGCCTGCTCATAAGCAACCCCTGACCGAAGGCCCCCTAGCCCCATTGGCTAACAACTCGCCTCTGCACCCGGCCGCCCTAATGCTGCTGGTCGTACAACGTGAGTGCCTCTGTGAACCTTGGGGAACCTTGGTTCTAACCCCCCCAACAACTATTCTTGCAGGTCGTTTACTTATCTGCAAACCGATAACATTATTTCCATCCATAGGAACCCATGTTGTGATTTTTCTTCCAAAAATGTTTTAAGTGTTGAACTGACTGTTGTATGGCAACCAGAGTAATTCTTCTTTGAACCTAACATTTTCTCACTTACCTGTGTTTTGTAAGGTCAGCAGTGTGTGATAGCTAGGCATATCACCCGAAGTAATCGACGTAACTGAAATGTAATCCAAAATTTACCAAAAGTACTCTGAATGTTTTTTTAACTGCTTTAAAAGCCAATGCAAATCCAATTTCAACCACAGTTGCAATTTCTTCTAAGGTTTGATTTGAAAGTATATTCTACTTACCTGTACCAAGTACTGCTTGGTTCTAGTAATATTATTTTTTACTTACCTAATTTATCTGGATTCAGTCTCTTAGTGTGTGCCATCAGTTCTTGATTGAGTGAATGCAATAAATGCTTAGCACACCCTCCTGGTAAGCCTGACTGCTCAACCACACTACCACAAAAGAGAGTAAGGTATTATCTACTTTAGCCTCTGCTATACCTCTGGATCCACTGGACTCTGTGTGCCCTATACCGTACTTTGGTATAGTATATACAGAGCGAGCTTCCTACAGGCTGTTTTCAAAATTGCAGGTGGTCCAAAATACTGCGGCACGCTTAGTGTGCCATTTTCTACCCTATCGCCTTCAGTACCCATTTTAAGAAGCCTACATTGGCTGCCAATAAAAAGCGTGCACGATTTAAACTTCTCTGTTTGGCCCACAAATCCCTATATGGCATTGGTCCTCAGTATCTACAGAATAAACTTAACTGGATTGCCCCCACTAGGAGTCTCGGGTCCAGCGGGAAACACCTGCTGCATCCCTATCGTATTCTTACCCCCAGAAATGGGGGCAGATCATTTTCATACTTAGCCCCCAATACTGGAACCAGCTCCCATCACATCTCTTTGCTAACACTGATTATAGACAGCTCAACAAAGCTCTTAAACATGGAAGTTTTAATCTGTCTTAGTTTATCTTAGCTCCTGATGCTACAGCGCCTAGAGACCCTTTCAGAGTGATTTGCAGCGCTCAATAAATATCAAATAATAATAAATACCTCAGAGAGTGAGGAAACTGTCAATGGTAGTTGTGCTCTTCATGTGATGGAAGCTGCGTTGGGTTTGAGTTGTTAGTCTCACAATAAGGAGGGCGTGGCTTGGTAAGATGTACTTCTCCAGAGCTCCCGCTGGCAGAATATTAATCCGACTGTTATCCTAGATAATACTGCCCAAAACTGCTTGCCTCAGGTCCACTCTGACCCCTCCCTCACTCCCCCGGAACTGTCTTCCCCCATTTGCTGCCAGTTTTGGGACCTCTGAGTCCCCGAGAAGCAGAGACCCGGAGTGCAGGGCAGAGTCGGTGTGCTCGGAGCTAGGCCCAGAAATCATTGGAGCACTGGGAGCCTGTGAGAGGAGGGAACCCGGGACTTGCTGCCGCCCTGTCGCTCTGCCGGCCGATCTCCAACTCCCTCGGAGTACCCTGGTGACGGCCCGGAGGCACAGACTCGATTGAAGCCGGCCCGGCGGGCACATGGGCACTGGCCGGAACATCGCTTGCTCGCTACCACAACGCTAAGCCACCAGAAGGGGGAGCTGCTCCATGCTTCCCTGTCGATTGGAATTGTTGACAGGCCTTGTTAACGGTCCCGGGGGACATTATTGCCACATAGACATCTGGCTGCTGCACGGGCCGAACGAACCTAGCCATGCATGCTTGGAACTTCACCACATCGTCCCTGGGGGACGGAGGAGTCTGAACTTTGGCAGTCCGCTAGTGGATCCGGCCAATCAGTGGAGTGCAGAGGTCCCTGTTACTACTGTGCTGACCCTAGTGTTTTCAAAGGCCATGGGGTCCCGAGGGGCTGATTGGGGGACTAAACACAGCTCAGGAGAGCGGTGTAGGAAGGCAAATGCCGGTGGGCAAGTCCTAGTGACCTGTCACTTGAGAGTAATGAGGCACAGGTGAGCCTACATTGACCCCAGATTGCCCTTGAGACCATCCTTCATTGTCTGTAAGTGGTCTCATCTTGGCCCTCCACACTCTTGAGAACTGCCTGGGAGGGTGTGCATTGTTGAGCCTACGTTAGGCCTGTGTGGCTGCAGATGGTGAGGCTGGCATACTTGTAGATCGTGTCCTCTACTGTGCTCAGATGGGGCCGTGAGCCCCGAACTGACTCATGTTAGGAGGTCTGTTGTCTGGGACCAGGATCCTTGGAAATCTGAAGTGGGACCCTACCGGACAACAGTACCAGACGGATCCATCTTATTTTAGGGGACGCAAGGGGCAAAGGATAAACCTGCGAAGACTGTACAGACCAACAAAATTGGTAACTACACCCACCCACTGCCTATAGAAGACACTGTGGGGGAGCATGCGAAACAAGCTGCCCCAGTGGACCTGGTTTTCCCCACGATGGCGGATATCATGGCAGAAATAAAGGGATCCCAAGAGTAACCCTGGGCGGTGAACTACGCTACACTCGCGGAGTTTGCGAAGTTCCGGTAACTTCGCGATTCGCGTAGAACGCGAAGTTACCGTGCACCACGCAATTTGCGGCGTAGCGTAGCTGTTTTTCTTCTTTGCGCGCTCAATATACGTTCTCGCGCGTGCAGTAACGACCTACCGCGATTCTGCGTTCGCCGACGCGACTTCCTATCCGTTTGCGGGCGCCACGAGGTTTGGAATCCGGCCGCAAGATCCCGCGAATGTGTGCAAACGCGAACACGTCATTCGGACGCGCAATCTGACTTCCGGCGGCAGTGTTGGTAAGATCGCGATCCCGAACACGAAGAAACTACAATCTGGCGAAGAATATCTCTCGAGCATCATAAAACCTTCTCGAAAATGATGATTAAGTTCATTTTGCACAAAAAATTCCTCAGGTTGTCATTTAGATGTAGTTTGGTGAGCAAGGAGTCCTTTTTCTTTTTTTTCCAAGAGGAAGGAAGTGCCCCTGATTCTCAAACTTCCTGTTCCTGTCCAGCAGGCTCCTCCCAGTGCTTTGTCCATGTGCTGTTCACTTTCATTTGGATTTGGAGCTGGAAGGATCACTTTTTGTGTCTGTCTGCTGCATCATATCATTGGACTGGATTTGAGGACTCTTGGATTTGAGATTTTACAAGTAAGTTGGAGAATTGGTGTACTTGTTTGTTTGATTGGGGCTTGTTTGTACCTACATTTTTTGGGGGGATTTCCATAGTTTTTAAAATTTATTGTTGTGGCCTGTAGTTTCGGCAGGGGTCTAGTTGTTTTTCTTTGATTGGAATTTCAGCCAGTAGGCCCGGACTAGAGCCAGAGGTACCCATGGGTGCATGTTTCTGTGGTGTCTGTTGAATTTAAACATCATGGAGGGCATGCATGGATGGCATTGGAGTGAATTGAATGTGGTTTTTGGGGTGTATTTCACTTTTTGGGTGTAATATATACCTTTGTTGGATGTGTGTGTGTGCTTGTTGTGTAACTTTCCAACCTTTCGTAGCCCTGTGGATTTTCGTTTTTGCATTTTTGTATTAAAGCTGTGTTGTTTAGCACTGCAGGCCTCCTTTGTCTGGTCATATTATTATAGGCCTGCTTGAGTTCATTGTTTTCCATGGCCTGTTGTGACTGTGAGTGACCACGTGGCTTGGGGCTATTTTGTGGTGGTAGTTTAGTAGTGTGCTGCTTTTTCCATAAAGGCCTGCATGTCTTTTCTTTGTTCCCTTTGGCTTATGCTTGTTGTGAACTTGTGGGTGGCCTGGCCATGTGGTGGCGGCCATTTTGTGGGACCAGCCACTGTGCTTTTGCCATAGGCCTCCAAGCTTGCGGCCTAGTCTGCCAGTAGGCCCAGAGGTAGTCATCCTCATGGGTGCATAAAAAGTGTTTCTGTGTTGTCTGTTGAATTGTAACATAATTTAGGCCATGGATGGCATTGGATTGATTTGCAAAATGTGGGTTTTGGGGTGGTATTTCAGTTTTTGGGTGTTTGTTAAATAAATAGGCCTTTTCAGCCAGTAGGTAACCCTGGGCATTCAGCTCGCGGACTTTGGGCAACTCCGCACTGCGTGACAACGCGGACTTACACTTTTTATCTTCTTCGCGCGCTCAATATACGTTTTCGCGTGCGCGATAACGACTTTTTGTGACGATCGCAATGCCGAACGCGCAGAATTTACAATCTGGCAAAGAATATCTCTCGAGCAGCATAAAACCTTCTCGAAAATGATGATTTAGTTCATTTTGCACAAAAAACTCCTCAGGTTGTCATTTAGATGTAGTTTGGTGAGCAAGGAGTCAATTTTTTTTGTTTTACAATTTTTTTCAACAGGAAGGAAGTTGTTTGGTGGCCTGGCCATGTGGTGGCAGCCATTTTGTGGGACCAGCCACTGTGCTTTTGCCATAGGCCTCCAAGCTTGCGGCCTAGTCTGCCAGTAGGCCCAGAGGTAGTCATCATGGGTGCATAAAAACTGTTTCTGTGTTGTCTGTGGAATTTTGACATCATTTAGGCCATGGATGGCATTGAATTGAATTGCAAAATGTGGTTTTTTTGGAGGGTCTATTTCACTTTTTGGGTGTGTTAAATAAATGCCTTTTTTGCGTGTGTAATTATAATTATGTGTTGTTGTAGTGGTTGTCTAACTTTCAAAAGTGTTTTTAGACATGTGGATTTTAGTTTTTGCATTAAAGCTGTGTGTTTTATAAGGCATCCTTTGTCTGCCCATATATAGGCCTGCTTGACTAAGTTCATTGTTTGCCGTGCCTTGTGCCTGTGAGTCACCATGTTGCTGGGGGCCATTTTGTGGTGGTAGTTATAGTAGTGTGCTGTTTTTGCCACATAGGCCTGCGTGTCTTCCACTGTTCCTCTTCCCCCATTGCCAGCTGCAGCTCCCTGATGCTGCTACATACATCCCACGTGATGCACAAATTTAGGCCAAACATGCTCCACTACATTTTTGTTTTTGTTCTTTACTATTCTTATTCTTCCAGAGTGTACACACTAGCACTACACAGTAGCCAGGAAAGCCCTGGCCTTGTTAACGTCTCATAAATGGCTACACTGTGTGTTGTTGTTCACCAAGTTTCTAAAATTTAATAATTGAGGCCACCACACACTAAGTTCTATATTATATTTGTTTGATTTGTGCTATGTTTGACTGATGTTCTTGCTTTTTTGCTTTTAAGTGCACAAATACTGAGGAGGTGTGTCATTGCCCGTTGCACTGCCAGACAGACATCCTGCTGCTGTACACACAACACAACGTGACGTGTGACCTGACCAGACATCTCTGCAACTGAGTGCTGCTGACATCTGAAGAAGATGGGCCCAAAGAAAGCAGGTACCAGGTCCTCCAGTACCAAGAAAGTTGCTATTGAGAAGAAGGAACAGAACGGAAGTGACACTTAAGTCTGCTGTGCCGGCCAATACCTTTTTGGGGCAAAAAGAAATTACGCCTGCAGCAGCGGTGTCCGGGGGGTAAGCTGGGGGCAGCACCTCCGCATCAGTGGGCCCAACCCACCAACCCAGGCCCAAGCACATGAGTGTGGAAGAGGTAGCCAGCCTAATGGTGGAAAGCAGTGATGCTGAGCCTGAGATAAACTTATCGCTATCTCAAAGTAGTACCCAATCAACGCAGGAGGAAACACAGCAGATAAGTGGTCAGCAACAACAGCCGCAACCACCGCCCGCAATAGTAGTTGTTGTTCCTCCTGAAGTAGGGGCAGTTCAGGAAATTGAGCCTCATGCAGAGGTAGAAGAAGAAGCCACTCATTCAGAAGATCCATTGTCTTCCAAATCTCCAGCAAGGAAAAGGAGGGGTAGTCCATCAAGTTCTTCACCAAGCCCCCCTTCTGATGATCTAGATGCCACTTGGAAGCCACAAACTGAGTCTGACAGGGAGCCACGTTCCAAGACCAAGTTAGGGAAAAGGAAGGTTCCAGAAAGCCTTACACTTATGGAGGTCGATGTAGAACAGCAGGATGATGATGATGAGCCAGTCATCACGAACATCACTCCCGGCCCCGAGGAGATGAAGACCGACATTATTACCCTATCCAAAATCGCTGCGAGGGATGTAGCACGCATACCTCCACAGGTAACACCAACACGACCTAGAGCTTCCATATTTGCATTAGCGACCTACATCCAGCACAACCACCACCTCAGTAGGAGTAGGTAGTGGTACAGCAGCACAGAGTCAAATTCAACACACACCCTCCAGTTCATCCGGCATTGGAAGTGGCACCTCCAGCAGGAGGGCAACGTTAAGCTCCCCAGTTTGGGACTTCTTTACGGTTAGCAAAAAGGAGGAGAACATTGCTATATGCTCCATTTG
Organism: Calotriton arnoldi; assembly: GCA_963921515.1. Taxonomy (NCBI): domain Eukaryota; kingdom Metazoa; phylum Chordata; class Amphibia; order Caudata; family Salamandridae; genus Calotriton; species Calotriton arnoldi. Next base: position 193,062 of record CAWUFW010014359.1, on the reverse strand, counting down.
TAATAGCTCTGTTAGTCGTGGTAAGCTTGGTACAAACTATGGTACCGGAGGCCAAATGACCCATCTGAAAAAACACCACTTGATCAGCTGGGAGGACCACCTTCGCGGCATAAAAAGTGCAACCATTGGTGTTGGTGGGGATAAAGGAGTAGAAGATCCTATCATGGTGGAAGAGGAAGGACAGGGAGACATTCTCTCTGGTAGTGGTACACAAGGTGTCCCTGACCCCAGCAGTGCAGTGTTAACGTCGCCCACATCTTATTCTTCAGCAACATCTCATTGGCACAAGAGTAAGAGTTAGCCTGAGACACCAAGGAGTACCAGGTCCGCAACCCCAAAAAGTGCGTTGTTGAGCCTAAGAGAAAGGAAAACCATGCAGTCTACCATTAGCATGTTTGGGGGGGAGGGGCAGTACGAACGCAACCACCCAATAGCACGTTTGTACAATGCGAAGCTGGCTAAAATGTTAGCACTGGACCTTCTCCCTTTTTCTTTTGTTGAAGGGGTGGGTTTTCTGGAATTTGTGTCAACCATCTGCCCAAAATGGCATGTTCCCAGCTGCTACTATTTTGCCAGAGTTGCTGTTCCGGCACTACATCACGACATGCTGGAATTGCTTGGAAAAGCCTTGAAGCAGAGTGCTGTTCACAGTATCCACCTGACAACAGACATGTGGACCAGTTGCCAAGCCACAGATTACATGTGCATCACTGCACACTGGATCTCTTTTGCGGGGGTTAGAGAACAGATATCTGCTGGTGTTGACGCTGCTGAGATTTTTCATGCCACTCGCAAACATGCAACTGTAGCCATGTTTGCCATGGAGAAATCTCATACTGCTGCAAACATTTTGGAAGAGTTTAACACCAAGGTCTTGAGTGGCTGCGCCCAAGAGGGCTTACGATTGGTTTTGTTGCCACGGACAATGGCAGTAATGTAGTTAAGGCCATGCTCAATGGTGGCTAATTCAGGGTCCCGTGTTTGGCACACTGCATTAACATTGTTGTTCAAGACTTTTTGAAAAATGAATCCAAAGTCAGCAACTTACTGGCCACCTGCAGAAGAATATGCACACATTTCAGCCATTCTTTTAAAGCCCGGAAGCAGCTGAGGGTCATTCAATGTGAGCATAAAATGCCAGTCAAAGTGCTCATCCAGGAGGTGCCAACACGTTGGAACTCAACTTATTACATGCTTGATCGTCTGTTTGAACTGTACATACCACTCAATGCTTATGTCATGCAAAGATTAGGGGAACCTACTGTGAGAGGCATGACCGTTGAGATGGGTCAATGGGACCTCATTAAATGCCTGACTGAGATGCTACTTCCTTTTGAGATCTTCACACGTGAAGTCAGCAGGGAGGACTGTACTATGGGCCAAGCTATCCCATTGTTGCACATGCTAGAGCAACAGCTGAAGGAGGTGTCTGAAACGTACGCAGGTGTGGATGACAAACAAGACGCATATCATTTGGCAGAGACCTTAGCCGCTCGCTTATCTGAAAATACAAGGATTCAAAATAAGATTTTGTCACAACCACATTACATTAGTGCCACAATTTTGGATCTACGGTACAAAGTATTTCTGAACAGCAAGGCAGTAATTCCTTTTTCGGAAGTGGATGTTGCCAACTACAAAACTTTCATAGCTAAGGAAGCCACTATTTTTGAAAACGAACAGCTGTTAATTACAGGCCCCCCACACCAGGCCATAACAAGTACTACAGGGCATCCAGAGTCAAGTTCTACTTCGGAGCCTGAGGGCAGTGCGTTTGCCTCCCAGCAGTCACCTACACCAACAATAACATCAACAACAGCAAGAACAGGATCATCCACAGTACAATCTGCAACTGATTGGTTTCTCCGGCAGGGGTTTGGTAAGTCCAGTGCTGATGCAAAGGCAAAAGAGGCCGAGCACATCGGAGCACCCCTGAACATTGAGCGGACGGTCCAGGCCTATCTGGATGACCCAACAGAGGTCTTCATGGATCGAAACCCATTGGTGTATTGGTATGGGAAAAGAAGCCAATGGACAGTGCTCAGTAGGCTGGCGATAAAGTATCTGGCTTCCCCTGTCGCAAGTGTCTCTTCTGAGCATGTTTTCAGTGCTGCTGGTGCCATTGTAACTTCAAAAAGGACCAGTCTCTCGCCCAAAAGCATGGAGAGGTTAACCATGATCAAAATGAAGCAGCACTTTATACCACCGGATTACAAAATACGTGAATCACAGCAGGAAGAGGAGAGCGACTTGGATGACGTAAATAGTGTGTTACAGGACCTACTTCTGTCCGAACCACCAGAGTTTGAGGACGAGCTTCTCTTCCCTGACAACTAGGCTTTCAAATTGTTACTTTCTTCCTTCCTTTATGTGTCTGTGTATCTGTCTTTCTGGTTCAAATCAAATCACAACAAATCCATCAGCACCGTCTTCTCTTTTTATTTCCCTATTGGAGTTGCACATCTGTGCATTTAACTGTCCACTCTTCAGAGTCCTGCTTCATCTTCCTGTCTCGCCCTAGTACATTTCCATCAAGCCGGACATTGGAGTACAAGAAATGTTGCCTTTAACAGTCTCTCCATAAGAAGTGAAACGTGACTATAGCTATCCTCCGTTTTGTTTCCGAGCCGAAACTCATCACTCTCCGAAGGCTACAGCCTCGGCAGGCATCCAAAGCTCCTCACTGTCAGGACAGAAGGTACTTGGCAGAGAAAGACAAGACTCTTCGAAGAAACTTGCTGACATTTGTGCAAACTCAAATGACCAGCACTGAGCGCTACCCAGGCTGCGGCCCATCATCACAGTGCACTGCTGACCATGTGAAGCAACTTAAACTGTGACAAAGAAAGTGCCACAGATGAATAAGACGAAAACCGAAACAGCGACTAACACTCAAAATGAATGTGGACTGGAGTAATGATGATGAGGCCACGCCACTGCCCCGTAAAAAAAAAAAACACACACCTGTCAGAACTAGGCATCTGATGATCTGACAGCCAAAGTGAAGAGCAAGACAGGTAATGTTGGAATGCATTGGATGCTTGCAGACTCTGAGCGATTGCTGTTGTTTGTTGTTGATGTTGTGCATGAAGTCGAACTCTACTCTACTAGTTAATCTACAAAGTGACTCACTCAAGTCAAGTCAGTGACAGTCAATGTTTCCCTTCTTGTTGTTTAATAACCAAATTGTACTCCTACTAATGCAGGTGCAGGCCAATATCTGTTGCAATATTTTAATATGGAATATGGACCCAATCGGAGTCACTACAGACTGAGTTGGAGTTGGACAACATGTACCACACCATGATGATGACCATACTATCTTTGCAGTCAGTCAGTTGGATCGGAGATGATTGAAGGAATAACTGCTTTTCACAAAGTGGCATAAGGTAAACATAAACACAACAATTCAACAAGAAAGTAAACACAGCAGACCTACATGTCCATGTAGTGGTGGAGTCGAGTCAAGTCATGACTGACAGCGGCGCATAGATTTTGTCACTTAATTTTGAAAATGCTAAGTTGCTGTGTATATATGCCTTGTTTTGTCTGGCTCTGTCAAAAATTAAGGTAAATGGAGGTTGGGTCACGGATGGGCTGGTGCTGTGGTGGGCCTGTTCTGTCCTGTTGTTGTTGTAGCTTAATGCTGTAAACAGAATATACACGATATATCCAAGCCGCCTCAGTCTGAAAGTGTTCTCTCTTCTCTTCCTGGACTCCACCGTAATTGATGTTTTTTTTATTCATTGATTTTTCAATACCCCTTTTGTTTTTCCATCTAGACGTTACAGGCTGACCTTTACCCTGTGCTATACTGGGGAGACACAACTCACATTTACCTTACCAATCCGCATCAGGAAGGCCACCAAGATTGATGTGCGGAGCGTCCATGGAAGATAGGACCAAGAGGAAGGACGAGATTCAACTCCACAATTTGACCAGGATAATAGTAACTTTAGTATCATTCATCATTCATCTTTTAATCAATTGGAATCCTTTTTTCTCTTCAATCATTACGACTGTGTGTTGTGTGTTGTTGTTTGTTTGCTAATTGATCCCTACTACTATTTTTAATTTTCTTTGCTATCTTTAAAAGTAAGCCCAGTACAACATGGAATTTGGGTCTCACTCTCTGAGAGCATATTACAGGCAAGGCAAATTGCGTAGAATATACTGCTGCCCTGTACTGTCTAATTGTCTAGTAGGAGTTAGTAAGTACTACTCATTAACCATCAAGTTATCTTCATCATCATCATGCATGCATTTCCTTTTTCTCCCTTTATAGATTTTTTGGATAAGAATGGATCATGGTCATCTGCCAAGATTTCGCTTTGCTTTTGTTGTCCATGCGTACTGTTTTTCTTTCTCTAACCTTTCCCCAAACCCCCCTTCCCATCCATTCATCAAACCCTAACCCTCTTCCCCCGGGCTGTGATTTATATTGAGGTGTGATGTGACTACATAAAATGTACACCAATTGATCACACGCTTGCTGGGGCAGATGTGGTGAAAGCAACACTAATTAAATTTCAAGGCAGGGCGAGGAACTTCTTCTGCTTGCCCACCCATGCTCAGTCTATGTGCAATCCGTCACCGGCTAATAGTACATCATAATTAATTGCCAGCATTGATTGGATTCATCATCAAACTCCTACCACACAGCAGTAAAGGTTACGAATTACGATTGTGTTAAATTAAGTGACTCACTCGACACAACTACAGTGTCAGGTTGTCAGTAGCACAAGAATATAGCGATGCCACTAACCTTATACTGGTGGCCAGCGGAGACGATGGTAGTTGATAGTTCCCCCAATTCCCTTGAACTTAACCCCAAGCAGAGGAAAAGAAAAACCTGCTGCGTGAGATTGTGCCCAGGGGAAAAAGGAAAGGGGAGAAAATAACAAACTTGCTGTAAGCCCTCTGGTCTCTTCAGGGTCTGGTCTAGGTGATGGTATAGTATCAATATGGAGATGACCCTGCAGGACAGAAGAAAGAAGATAAACACAACAGATGTATGGGAGCTCGCCCTAATAATGACAGTATCACTAATCACCTCAACACCTACTCACCAGAAGCTAGGCAGCCAGGTTTCTAAAGAAGAATACCACACCACAGTCTTGAGTACTCTCCACTATTATTCTCTTGCAATTTCTGTATGTGCATTGCAATCGCGAGTAAAGAATAACATAATCAGTTTCCTATATCTAAGGTAGCTAAATACTGCACTCCTGTGCTGAAAAACGGTACTGACATTATTTCCAAATAAAAGAAAACAAACAGAAATGAAAATCTATTAGTTGCACAACCCGTCGGTAATGCGTGCATAACCCTGTTCGGCCCTCGTCTTCAAACCCAGAAACGAGTGGCAGACAGTAGCACCTGTTACCATATAACAGCCCTAATGTCTTGGTGCTAGAAAAGCATTCTCCGGCGTTCTTCGAAGATGTAGGGCAAGGAATCAAGTACTATTACCAAAGTCACGGTAGAAAAGAAAATGCTCCGACGTTTTCATTCGTGAGAGCAGAGGCCAAGAAAACAAAGATGAAAAAAATGTTGCAGGAAGGAAGCGCGCCGGCTCCTTCCTAAATTACCTGTACCGTTGATAAACGACCTAAAAACCTGACAGAGTCCAAAGGCAAGGATTCCAAGGAACGGGAGAAAAACGGTCGTCAGAAACACTTCAGGGTGATCTCAGGAACGAAGCTGAAAAGTCTTCACGCTGGGATCCGGCAGGGAACACCATCCGCCATCTTGATTGCTTTCATAATGAATTGTCAAGCACCCTCTGCATGCAGGGGAGGTGCTTATATACTGCCTGCCCTTTAACTCGCCCCACTGCCTTCTGGGAACGGTAGTTCAGGGGAGCTTTCTTGTTCCTGTTGCGATACACAGCCTGTTTTGCAGCCCTCCGGTGGGTGATCGCTACAGTACCCCCTCTCAAGGACCGTCGACTCGGCGGTCGGCCAGGTTTCCCAGGATGGACTGCATGGAACTGTTCGACTAACTCCGGGCAATGGAGATTCTCTTCAGGTTCCCACGTTCTGTCCTCCACCCCAAACCCTTTCCAATCCACTAGGTATTGAATCCGGCCCCATACCAGCCGGGAATCAAGGATCTCCTGTACCTCATATTCTTCCTGCCCATCTATGTCTATGGGGAGAGGCTTCACTGGTAGTCTCATGCTAGCAGGACAAGGTTTGAGTAAGGACACATGGAAAACAGGATGGATCCGCCATGAATGGGATAAGGATAGTCTCATTGCTACAGGATTGATAACCTCCTCGATACTGTAGGGGCCTACATATTTCGGTTTCAGTTTATTTATACCCCTCAGATGCAAGTTTTTAGTAGACAGCCATACCTTATCCCCTACTTGGTAAGTGGGTTCTTTCGTTCTTTTCTTATCTGCAAAGTGTTTCTGTGCGATTTGAGCTGCGGTAAGACTTACTTTAGCCTCTATCAAAACTGCCCTGAGGTGAGCATGATGTTCGTGTATGCTGGGTACTGGGGATTGGACTGGCCATTCAAATGGGAGCATGTTGGGATGGTGACCATAGACACAAAAGAAAGGAGAACAGCCTAGAGTGGCATGTGTAGCATTGTTATAGGCGAACTCTGCCATCCATAACAATGTAGACCAGTTTAGGGTGTTTTGTAAGGTAAAGCAGCGAAGATATTGTTCTAATGTTTGATTTAGACGTTCTGTCTTACCATCCGTTTGCGGATGGTAACTAGAGGAGAGTCGGGCCTCAATATTCATAGTGTTACAAAGGGCTTTCCAGAAGCGAGATGTGAATTGAGTACCCCGATCAGTGATTAGAACACAAGGGATTCCATGGGCTCTGACTACATGTTGGAGAAAAACCAGGGCTAACTCCAAGGACGTGGGAAGTCTTATCAGCGGAATAAAATGTCCCATCTTCGTTAGGTGATCTACTATCACCAATACTACTGTCTTTCCTTCACAGGGGGGCATTTCCACAATGAAGTCCATCGATATGGTATGCCAAGGTCGTGGAGGAGTAGGCAAGGATTGAAGCAGTCCTGTAGGTTTAGCATGACAGGCTTTTCCCTGTACGCATACTGTACAATTTTTTATATATTCGTGGACGTCTTTTCGTAACCCGGGCCACCATAATGAGCGTTCCACACAGACAATAGTCTTGTATACTCCCAGGTGTCCTCCCAAGACTGAATCATGAGCCCATGTCAATACTTGTTGTTGCAGTATCCTATGTGGAATATACAGCGCGTGATGATGGTAGGCTAAATCCTCTAATTCCGAGCGGTGTTCTGGTTCTTCTTGAACCCAAGCTTGTATATCCTGATTCGCCAGAGACACTCGTACATACTCTAGAAAGTCCTGGGAGGTGAGTAGAGCTATGGTTTGCTTTGGACGGTCTGCTTCAGTAAGAATAAATGGTGGTTCAGGCTGGTTCATCGAGGTCTCATTATCTGGTTCTTCCATACGGGATAGGGCATCCGCCTTCCCATTTTGTGATCCTGGTCGGTACTTTATAACGAAGTCATAATCGGAAAAGAACAGAGTCCAGCGTAACTGACGGGGCGTCAGGGCTTTTGCGGTTTTGAGGAACAGCAGGTTTCTATGGTCCGTGTAGATCTCCACAGTATGTAATGCCCCCATAAGATAGTGTCGCCATTCTTCACAAGACCTTTTTATAGCCAGTAACTCCTTATCGGATATAGTGTAATTAACTTCACTGGGAGTGAGTTTCCTGGAGTAATATGCTACAGGGTGTAGCCGTCCATTTTCGGGATGTCGTTGGGACAACACTCCTCCTACAGCATATTGCGAGGCGTCTGTTTCCAGGACAAAAGGGAGTTGTGAATCAGGACGGCGCAGGATAGGAGCCTGTGTGAACTTGTCCTTTAATAGTTGAAAAGATCGAGCAGCCTCTGCTCCCCACACGAAAGGGACATTTTTTCATAATAAACTAGAGATGGGATGTATCATCTTTGAGAAATCCTTAATAAATCGCCGATAGTAATTGGCAAATCCGAGGAAGCTTTGTACTGATTTAACGTTCTGGGGAGTCTTCCATTGGGTGATTGCAGCGACCTTGCTCATGTCCATCTGGTTACGCTGGGCATTGATGATGTAACCCAAAAAGGCAACTTCCTGGACATGAAAAAGGCATTTCTCAAGTTTGGCATATAACGAGTGCCGTTGGAGCCTATCCATTACTGCCTTTACATGGACCACGTGTTCCTGGAGCGTAGCTGAATAGATTAGAATGTCATCAATATAGACCACACAAAATGTCTCCAAGTAGCCACGTAGTACCTCGCCCATAAAAAACTGAAAGGCTGCGGGGGCGTTACAGAGCCCAAATGGCATCACCCTATACTCAAAGAGACCGAATTTAGTTCTGAAGGCAGTCTTCCACTCATCCCCCTTCTGGACTCGTACCAAATGATAGGCTCCTCTGAGGTCGAGCTTAGTGAAATATCGAGCCCCCTTTAATTGGTCTAGAAGCACAGGTATCAATGGCAGAGGGTATCGGTTTTTTATGGTCACCCGGTTTATGGCTCGATAATCAATGCACGTTCTTAATTCATCACAATCCTTCTTCGGAATGAAGAAAAGAGGAGAGGAGGCTGGCGAAGTGGAGTGTCTAATGAAACCAGATGCCAGGTTTTCATCAAGGTATGTTTTTAGGTATTGCGTTTCTGGCTCAGTCAAGGCATACACTCTGCTGCACGGTATGTTAGCTCCTGGCATCAACTCGATACGACAATCATATACCCGATGAGGTGGTAACTGAGTCGCCTTTTGTTTGTCAAACAGTGACTGGTATTCGCTGTAGGTGTCAGGCAAAACTGTGGAACAGCAATAATGGTCTTGTGCACAGGCCGTGGCCAGATACTTAGAAGGCGAATCCTCATTATCCGGAGAAGATTGTTGTCCTTTATTGCAATGTTCTTTGCAGTAGTCAGATGTCATGATGACTGTGCGGGCTGCCCAACTGACCACAGGATCATGTAGCGTCAACCAAGGCATCCCGAGGATGAGACGGAACTGTGGAGCATCGATAAGATCGAATTGGATATACTCGTAGTGATCAAGGCCAAACTTCATCAGGAGAGAACGAGTACGGTACGTCACCGGACCAGAAGACAGGGCAGTCCCATCCACTGCTTTCACAAGTTCTGGGATTTCTTTCTTTTCGCAAGTAAATCCTATTTTCATGGCAAACTCTTGATCGATGTAATTCCCTGTCGCTCCGGAATCTAGCAGGGCATCCACCTCCAAGATCTCCTTTGATGTGATCCACAGGGATACACCAACGTTCAAGTGTGCAACGGCAGGTTGCTGGGTGTTTGCTAGTACGGACGAGATCGTTGTGCGAGGTGTACCCAAATCAGAGACCTCATTCTGACTCGGGCTCTTCAGTTTTCCGCCGGTTCTCCTTGTCTTATGGTTGCTGGTACCCGTGGACCAGAGGTTCTCCCTGTGAGAGGAGTTCGAGCACGGCATTCTCTAATGAAATGACCTCCTTTGCCGCAGTACAGACACAGTCTCATCTTCCTGCGTTTGTCCCTCTCCTCCGGGGTAAGGGGACCTCGTATCCCTCCGATCTGCATTGGTTCAGGTCCTTCTAGGGCCTTGGTGTTTTCTACCACTGAATCCTTTGGCCTCATATATGAGAATCGGGCTTCTCCTCTGGTCTTATCCCCTTTTCTTTCCTGGAGTCTATGGTCCAGCTGAACAGTTAACTCTATTAACTCTTCGCATGTTTGTGGTAACTGAACGACCTGGGAAAGGACATCCTTGAGCTCTCCTCGTAGTCCTTGGTAAAACAGCGTAATTTGTTTCTCAGAGGGCCAGTCAGTTTCCACCACTAGCCGGTTAAATGTTGTGATGTAGGTAAGCAGATCCTGGGACCCTTGTCGTAAGGTGAGTAGTTCTCGGTCCAATGTCATCCTATGTGATTTTCTATCGAATAACTTCCTCATCTCGAGGCAAAAATCCGCAAAATGGTGCAGAACGGGATCGTTCCTTTCCATCAGTGGGATGGTCCAACTCGCTGCATTGCCGCCCATGTAAGACATCATAAAAGCCGTTTTAGCTGCTTCCTCCTGGAACACAGCCGGTTTACATAAAAAATGAAGTCGGCATTGATTCAGAAATGTCTCAAACTTTTTGGGATCCCCATAAAAGCGTTCAGGGGGTGCCAAAGGAATGCCTGTGTTCTGTATCACATGAACTGTGGGAACAGCGTCTGATGCCGTGGGGGGGAAAGGAGAAGCAGCAGAAAATCCACCCCCTTGGGTGACAGGAGAAGGGGTGTGTGTAGCGGGTACAGGAGGGGGTAAGGTAGCGGGTCTGATATATGAACCCTCCCCATGACCCTTGCGGGAGAGGCCCGCAACCTCTCTACGCAATGTGCCCATTTCCCTCTGTAAGTTCTGGTTTTCTATACGAGAGGTCTGAACCTCCTGTTGCAGAGCAGCCAGGCTCTCCAACAGCGAGGCCAACACCACGTTGGTATCCATCGTCTGGGCCGGGCGTTAAACTTGGGCTTGACAATTCTGTCAGGTTGTCAGTAGCACAAGAATATAGCAACGCCACTAACCTTATACTGGTGGCCAGCGGAGACGATGGTAGTTGATAGTTCCCCAATTCCCTTGAACTTAACCCCAAGCAGAGGAAAAGAAAAACCTGCTGCGTGAGATCGTGCCCAGGGGAAAAAGGAAAGGGGAGAAAATAACAAACTTGCTGTAAGCCCTCTGGTCTCTTCAGGGTCTGGTCTAGGTGATGGTATAGTATCAATATGGAGATGACCCTGCAGGACAGAAGAAAGAAGATAAACACAACAGATGTATGGGAGCTCGCCCTAATAATGACAGTATCACTAATCACCTCAACACCTACTCACCAGAAGCTAGGCAGCCAGGTTTCTAAAGAAGAATACCACACCACAGTCTTGAGTACTCTCCACTATTATTCTCTTGCAATTTCTGTATGTGCATTGCAATCGCGAGTAAAGAATAACATAATCAGTTTCCTATATCTAAGGTAGCTAAATACTGCACTCCTGTGCTGAAAAACGGTACTGACATTATTTCCAAATAAAAGAAAACAAACAGAAATGAAAATCTATTAGTTGCACAACCCGTCGGTAATGCGTGCATAACCCTGTTCGGCCCTCGTCTTCAAACCCAGAAACGAGTGGCAGACAGTAGCACCTGTTACCATATAACAGCCCTAATGTCTTGGTGCTAGAAAAGCATTCTCCGGCGTTCTTCGAAGATGTAGGGCAAGGAATCAAGTACTATTACCAAAGTCACGGTAGAAAAGAAAATGCTCCGACGTTTTCTTTCGTGAGAGCTAAGGCCAAGAAAACAAAGATGAAAAAAATGTTGCAGGAAGGAAGCGCGCTGGCTCCTTCCTAAATTACCTGTACCGTCGATAAACGACCTGAAAACCTGACAGAGTCCAAAGGCAAGGATTCCAAGGAACAGGAGAAAAACGGTCGTCAGAAACACTTCAGGGTGATCTCAGGAACGAAGCTGAAAAGTCTTCACGCTGGGATCCGGCAGGGAACACCGTCCGCCATCTTGATTGCTTTCATAATGAATTGTCAAGCACCCTCTGCATGCAGGGGAGGTGCTTATATACTGCCTGCCCTTTAACTCGCCCCACTGCCTTCTGGGAACGGTAGTTCAGTGGAGCTTTCTTGTTCCTGTTGCGATACACAGCCTGTTTTGCAGCCCTCCGGTGGGTGAACGCTACATACAGTTTGTAACTTCTTGTACTAGGCTGTCCCACTTCCCGCCACCATTATGTTTTATTTGACTTTAGCAGTTGCAAATGCAATATTGTTTGTTTGGCAGTCTTCTTCTGTACTGTATTTTACTTTGTTCAAATGCTGCTGCCAGTGTCTACTCTACTACTACCAGCACAACCATGGCATCTTCTCCATTCGCTTGGGAAACCATGCAGCCATCGCTGTGCCGAATGTAATCATCATCAATCACAGGTAAAATAAGTTTGGTGGGAGGTATCATGGACTAGGAGGAGAGACTGACAGTACTAGTAGGACAAATAACTCAGTGAGGGGTACTGCATCTATCTGTTTGTGTTACATCATTGGCAGATTATTTAAATCAAACACTGGCTGCGGCCCTGCTGCAGCAGAAACCATGTGACGTTAATTCGTAAAACAGTAACCCCCCACAAAACATTAACATTGTATGTTTAAGTATAAATATAATTTATTACCCTAACAAAAATAAACTATCCCACACCTGACCCACCCCTCTCCCTAACCCCAACCAATGTCCAAAACGAAAAAAAGTCCAAAGAATGTCCAGAAACCCCAAAGCCCAATTCCCACCCACCAACAAAAGGAATAAAAAAGGGGCAATGCAACAGGGTCCTCCTATTAGATTCGGCGGGCTTTAAGTTTGTCCACCAGAATTTTTACCCGCTCCTCTAGTTGGTCCTCTAGCCGTGGAGAATCTTACGTCGAAATGCCCTGCAGTGGCATCCAGGGTGGGGGACAGCAGTGCTGGCTGCAAGAGAATTGCGCCGGTGGGCGGCTGCCGGACCGCGGCGCCGTACCACTGGAGGTCTGGCCTGGCTGGGGCCCGGGGCATCGGACGAGGCTGCAGCTGCTGCCGCCTCCTCCTCCTCCTCCTCCTCCGCCTGAGCCACCAGCCGCCGGTACTCCTCACAGATGGCCTCCAGTTTCTGGCGCCGTGCCCTGGCTGCCAACTCCTTCCGTGATGGTTTTTCTTGGGAAGGAGTATCTATATCAAGAAAGAAAAAGAATATTGTTGTAACCAGTACTCTTAGCAAAACAGTAACACAAGATTAATTCAACACATAATGGCACAGTAGCACTAGCAAGAAGCACAGTACATAACATTTCTGGTAATAATCTATCTATCCTCCCACTTCCTCAGCCTGTAACATTTGTGGGAGTTTCAGGCATTATACTAGCACTATGGACTCCAGTACACAGTACACCAGTCTTCTTCTTATCTCTACTAGTTTAGCGAAATGACATAACCTGGTTATAGTAGCCGGCATGCCAGCTCGGTCAACTATGCTTGCACCCAAGACAAACATACGACGAGTCCGACTCATGACGCAGACTCACGTTAGTTTGATTTACTACTGTCTGCAGGTGGGGAAGCTCGTATTTTTCTATTACGGGTGGCACTGGCCATACTCTCTCTGTTACATGAAGGGCAATTGGTCAATTTCACTTTGACAGTGCCCTGGCTACTACAAAAGGCAGATTATATATCTGATCCAATGATCATTGCTTTTATATGGGATGATGACATAAGGTCAGTAGCGGTCAGTGGTGGGACTCGGGGAGTGCTGCCGGGCGGTGACATAGGGAGGGGCAGGGTGGGGGGTAGTAAACTATGGATTACGGCCAATTACAGCTAAGTAAACATATAAATAAATAAAACTAATTTTGTTGCGCCCACTGCATCGCTTTTGGCGGTGCAGTGCGCACAATTAAATTTGCTTTATTTTTATGTTTACAGTAAAGTTACCTGTATTTGGCCGCGTAACACATTGTTTACTGCTACCCCCCACCCTGACCCTCCCCACATCGGCTTTCCTACTGTGGCGCGGTTTCTTTTAAAATCCCTTTAAACTAAAACTGTGCATCCCATGACAGTCTCCACCTATGCTGTCTTGATGAATAAATACATATAGGCATCCATCCATTCTAGTAGCAAATGTCAATCATTCTTCTTAATCTCTCCACAAACCTTACTTTGTTTCACCAACAACAACCCATGCGCCCACTCACCCCGTTGCTTGCCTTGGCTTAGAGTTTCACCCAAACACCGCTGATGATTCTTGCTAGCCACAGTATCCACCCATACTGTGTCGCCCACCCAGGCAGGCATCCATTCTTCTTTCACCTTCCACCCATCCTTCAACAACACATGCATCTGATTCCTATCAGCCACCTATCCATGCTTCCAACGTATCCTTCTATCAGTCATCATATTAAATCTCGCCCGTCCTTCCTCCTTCCACCCTTCTTTCCCTTTTTGTTCAACACATCCATCAAGGTCATCTGATCTGACTTTTAGTCTCCTCCATAAAACTTTCACAGCTGAGTTGGAGTCAGATAGAAGAGGCCATTGGTTAATCAAGTCACGCTGGTAATGCTATTGCTACTGCATTGCTAATGCTAAGTAAAGGGTGTCTTCTCTTCTTCAACTGTTGTATAATGTTCACTACAACAACTTCATACCTAATAAGTCTCAACAACAGTACAGTGAGTGAAGTCAACACCCTTCCAGCTAGTGCAATGTCAATAAGTAAAGAATATAACTTACCACCGCCTGCCACTGCTGCTGGCTCACCCCCTGTAGCTCCTGCAGGTGCTGCATCTCCTGCCCCCTCCGGAATGGTGGCATCGCCGCTGGCCCCGCCGGCACTGGTGGTCGGTACTACGCCTAGATAAAAACATGACACATTTTTAGATGCCTGTGTACACCTCCCCCTATTTATTCTTTTTCACTAGCAAGATTGAAAAAAAAAGTTAATACATACATATTATACATCACATTCACTAGTCAAAATTGGGTACTAGAGTCAGTAGACACTAGTAGCGTTATGGTCCCTAGGGTCATTATTTATTATACTATACTCTACTCTTTGCAAAGTTAGCCTGAGCCATGCAACCATTTTACGCTTCATGTCTTTTGCGCATGTTACCTCGCAGCTTGTTGTGCAGTAACAGTAAGACGCCTTTTTGAGCCCACATGAGCACATACAGCTACTGTCTGAGCGTTGCGTACAAGAGGTCGAAAAACAAGCCACTTTGTTATGGAGTTCGGTTAGTCCGTATTGCTTAGCCATAAGTAACATGTTACACTTTTTTGGCAGGACTGAGAAATGCTTGCATTATACTATCTAACGCGCTCCATTTTTCTCAGGCAGAAGATTTCCTTCTACGAACCAGAGATTTGCAGAGCTTATGAATGATGCATGAGATGTAACCAGTAATTCTACGTTCTATGGTGAGGAGTCTCCCAGAATTCGCACTGATCTTTTGTCTTCTATCAATTCATCATGCACTTGTAACAATGTTTATTGTTTTAATCTTATGCATTTTGCTGTTGGAGCAGGCTGGAGTACACTGAATTTTATAGAACAACATATAGAGCTTGTTAGTTGAAAATAAACCTTTTGAACTTACACATAGACTCTGTGGTATTTGGTGTGGTGGTGGTGGTGGACATACACGAGTGAGTGAGCGAAAGGGTGTTATGTTCTGGGTTGTGTAATCATAATCATTGGGTATCTGAGCCCTCGCACACTGAGGAGACTGCGAGGGCTCAGAGGAACGCTGAGACTGGGAGGGCTCAGAGGAGCACTGAGACTGCGAGGGCTCAGAGGAGCACTGAGACTGCGAGGGCTCAGAGGAGCACTGAGACTGCGAGGGCTCAGAGGAGCACTGAGGCTGTGAGGTCTCAGAGAAGATCTGAGGCTGTGAGGGCTCAGAGGAGCACTGAGGCTGCAGGGAGCTCAGAGGAGCACTGAGGCTGCAGGAGGCTCATAGGAGCACTGAGGCTGCGAGGGCTCAGAAGAGCACTGAGGCTCTAGGAGCTCAGAGGAACTGTCACATGGTTACAGAGGGCACTGTCAACATCTTTAAGTTAGTATGAGCCCGGGAGCCATGATGCTGCTTTTGCACACGCTACTAGACGCTTTCTCTTATGCAAGACTGTTTACGCTGTTCACATGAGAACTCTGCTGCCACCGTTCTCTGCTTATTCCTGGAGTTTAGTCTGAACATTGTAAGCAAGGTCAAACAACAATGCCCCTTGTTATTCTGTTCTGGTCAGGCCCTAGCACGTAGACAAAAAATTCCCTGCAGCTGCTGTTTGCGGAACACTCACATTTTTGATATTACGAGAATGCATGTTTAACAGACACACACTTGGAGAGGGACCTTTCCAGGGAGATGAGCAACATGCACCTGCGA
This sequence comes from Calotriton arnoldi, assembly GCA_963921515.1. Lineage (NCBI taxonomy): Eukaryota > Metazoa > Chordata > Amphibia > Caudata > Salamandridae > Calotriton > Calotriton arnoldi. The sequence goes on along the minus strand of CAWUFW010014359.1, from coordinate 177,067 downwards.
TGTAGAAATACGATATATGTCCTAAGGTATGGGGTCTGCTGACAAAGCCCAGAGATCTTCTATTATATAATAATACATATTCTGTCCACGGGAAGTGAGCTTAGGCATTATAGTCCTGTCTCCATTGTCTTTAGAAAATGACATCTCTTTTCATAATGTATGGACTTGCTGCGATGCTGACAATATTTGTATTATGCATTATTACTCTAGTAGTGGCACGTATACTGCTTTTTAGAGCACGTTAGTTGAAATAAATATTTTAAACTAATTCAGTGACTCTGTCAGATCTTGTTGTGGACAGGTACGAGAGTGTGAGCGAAAGAGAGTGTCTTGTTACCGCGATTCCGGAGAGATCAGGGAGTGTTGTGTTCTGAGTTGTCTAATCGTTTGTTTCTCCATTTGTGAGTAGGAGAGCGAATGTGACACTATAGCTAGTCGGTCTTGGGCTCGTGGGTACTAAGGCGGTAGGAAGACTTAGCCCCTATACACCGAGGTCCCATATTCCTGTGCATAGTTCTGTGTATGTGCAGAATCCCTACAAGAGAGCACTGAGAATACAGGAGGGGGGTCGAGGTGAGGCGAGCGAAGCGATCGAGTTGACGGTGCAGGGGAGCCATGGATCACAGCGGCCCGGACACTGACCTGGCTCCAATTTGACCTGACCCGCCTGGAGAAAATCACCAGGGGGTTACATTTTAACCAGCCGGAAGCAGTGACTGCGGGGGTCCCGCCTGAGAGCCCGGTAGAGCGGCGAGGCAGGACGCCGGAGACAGGCCTCGGCAGGCAAGTGCGAAGGTTTCAAGCGGGGGGCGTCTGGAGCTAAAGCGTGAGAGCGCGGCCTCCCTTAGCGGCGGTCGCGGAGTGAAGTGCCCGTGAGTGTCCTGCAGAGGCGGGCCAACTAGGTTGGGTGTGGCTTGCGGCACCCCAGTGAGCCCTGCTCTCGCGCCTCCCCGTAACCAAGCCTGGAATCTGTTCCCGCACGGTGCCTGTCCATAGCTGCGGACATGTCCATCAACAAGGCCGCCAAGGGGGGGCACCCGATCGGTCGAAGGTCCAGACTAAGGGCCACCCCAAGGGTGGGAATACATACGATCTGCGTAGTTGGGCAAATGCCAAGGACCCCGTCTCCGCAGCGGTCAGCCCAGAGTGGGTAAACTCGGGCGCTGGACACAGGGTCGACCAGCCCTCAGAACCCTCAGAGCGTTTCGATACCTCCATGGACACATCTCCCATATTCATACATGATGATGGCAATGCTTTTAAGGGCCTAGAGCCTTCTACAGTCAAAACGCTTCTTGGAGCTACAACTGTAAAAGGCGAATCCCCAAGGGCCAGTATAACAACAGGTGGAGGGCCAACAGATCCAGCCCCCCCACCAATGGGGCCGGAGTCATCCTCTCTTCGGCTATCATCCACACTGCTCAGGGGGCGGACGAAAAGATCTTTGTCTTAGCACAACTTGGGAGCCTCTCCAGCTTTATTTGATCCACATACAACAAAACAGGCAGCAAACCAGGAAGAGGGCTTGGGCTTGGGAACAGCAGGGGGGACTTCGACCGGCACTAGCAGCCCGCACAATACTACAATAATCTCGACGGTCACCTGCCTCATACCAAAAGAAGATACGGCCATCGCCACTCCAACCCCTGGTTCCACAGCTCATATTAGCAAAGGAGGGTCATGCATTACCATAGGATCTTCCCCTGAGCTCGACCCGGAGACAAGGGACTCTTTATATAGATCACCATCGCTCCTGCCATTCGAGCTCTCATGTGCTCAGGACAACTTGTTAAGATCAGTCAGCACATCCCTCTCCACTGCCATAAACGTGTTATCATGGCAATCAGAGAAACTCGAACTGCAAATGGATACCCTGCAAATCATGGCATCTAAAATGGCAGAGATGGCCCAAAAAATTGACAAGTTGGCCGCAAATAGTGACAACCCTCTTCTTCCCCTCCCTCCCCCCGATTGCCGATGCCCTGTCCTAATTGACAAACTGGCTTCGCTCCCGACGGTACTCACCTCGCTGGTGGAGGAACTAAAGCACAGTATTAGAACACTCCCTGTAGCAGTTAGCAGAGAGCCGTGTACCAGGAGCCACACGCCAGTGGTCGGGGATGAAAATCATACAATTACATCAGCGGCCAACAACAACGGCAACCCAGCCCTCCCCTCCCACACCTCTAGAGGGCTCGCGGGGGGGGGGTGAAGAGTAACCCCATAGGGGACTCCACCCCCATTAATTCAGGGTCCACCAGTCGGTCGGAAGTTGCCCAGGACGCTCCGCCAATAACACAGAGAGAGAAGAAACGCCAGCAGTCTAGCACTAAGAAATCGCCAGCGCAATACTACAGTTACAGAACAAACAAATGCAGCAATCGGACAAATGAGCCGGGCAACAATCAGCCTTTTTTTTCCAATATTTTGTAAGAAGTCCAACAGCAAACCCTCACCCGCCCTAATCTTATCGAACAAGCAATCAATTAACCAGCCCTCAGTAGTGGATGCAGCGACAGGGGACGGTTCTAAGAAGTCGAGGAGCCACACGTTTGGGGGGCCAGACACAGTAGGGCTTGCGCCAACATTGAACCAGCGCAGACAGCCTGCCACCTCCACCTTAAATGCCATCAATGATGGGATGTCCGGTGCACAAAGCGCTGATCCAGCAGGGTGGCTGTCGACCGGGAACACCGCAATCAACTGGCCCCCTACCTGGTCTCCATTCTCTCCTACTAGAGCCCAGAACGACATCCAGAACCACACCAGGTATGAAGGACATTTAACAACTTCCCCGGGTAATGTACAAGGCCAACCAATGGGACATCCCCACCAGTCCAATGGCTGGACTCTAACCTCTTCCACTAGCACCCAGAACGACACCAGGCATGGGGGAAATTTACCAACTTGCCCGGGTAACTTTTAAGACCAACCAATGGGTCATTTTCATCAGCCAAATGCTGCTCCTACTAGAATTGAGCCCCCAAGGTTAAAACAAGGGTCGGAATTTGACCCTCCAGGCCTCCTGCAACCCCCCCAGCCCAGGTCGACTCACGTGGGCACAACTCTCATCACACAACGGCCCTCCCACAATGCTGGGACACTCAGGCCCCCCATGGGAACTCTGGGAGAGGACAAATCGCCAAAAACGAGTATGATTCCAAGCTATACCTCAAAGGGCAATCATGATTCTCTTAATAGAACAAACATTTTGACACTTCACCACATACAGACACTCTCCCATATTACAATCGGGGACATTGTCAGGGTCCAATTCGCCTCCCTGCCTTTACAACCTGGGAAGGAACAAACAATGTAACTAGGGCCAATGCGGACACCGCCGACAGAGTCCTTACGGAAAAAGAACAATTTGCAGAATGGGGGAATCGACGTGCGGAGGTTGGAACAGGAAAAGTATCCATTTATCCTCCAGGCTCCTACAAAGAACCCCCCTACGGTTAGCATACTGAAGGGGATTCGTGGTGGGGAGGGCTCCCTTGCACAAGCAAACTTGAACATTCAGTGCAGGGTCGACGGGCCTTGCGGGGGGAGACATGATATTTCTACATCTAATATCCCCCCCTTTTGTCCCCCACCCTCCCCAAATTTGGCCTATCGGGGCTGGGTCGCTGCCAACTTAGCCAACAAATCTCAGGGCCTTATCAAGTAAGGGGTCCGGATCGTCAAAGGTCCGGCCCGCCTCAAGCAACAGCCCTGCTCAGCCCAGACACCCTTCTGATAACATCCAATCATTAAGCATTATGACCTGGAATGTCGCTGGGATGACCAAGGTTCTGCAAAGCACCTTGGTGACCACGCTCCTTGCAGGGGCGGATTTTATCTGCATTCAAGAAAGGTGGTCAACCACGTCCATTCCAATAGGAGGCTATGCGGAATACTTTAAACCTGCAACCAAAGGCACTATATTCGGGAGACCTGCGGGGGGCATCTCCATATACATCAAACATGCCTTGAAAGTCCATTTTACCAAGATAAAGAACGTCTCAGACATGTTCCTGGCCGAGACCTTGAAAGGCCTTAATACGGGCGAGGGCCCACTATCACTACTCGTAATCAACGTATATTACAACCCTCGCGGGCCGGCCAAAAAGGACAAGCTCACTCGACTGATTGCTCAGATTGAGTCTTTGCTCATACAGTTTGCTCCTATGGAACCTATTATCCTTGGGGATCTTAACATGCATAAAATAGGAGAGGATGTACCGGAAAGCCATTCCGCGGGTGTGCTGGGAGATTTAACGCCTTCATGCAGGCATACAATCTGGACACTACGAACTCCCTATCCACAAAGTCCAAGCCATGGGTATCTCACGCACACACCTACAAAAATCAGACCACTATAGGCTATATTTTACTAGGTGAGAGGCTACAAAAACATATGCTAAACTTCGAAGTGCTTCCACGGAGTGTAAGTGACCACGCTGCCTTAATTCTGCATTTATCCAGCACAGCGGACATCCGCTACACCCCCCGCTGCATCGGAGTGTCCCAGGGTGAAGAACAGCAAAGGCTCCTCAGAAGGATCAAATGGGGGGCAAAGACAATTAACGAATTTGCCTCATGGAAAACAACATGGATCGGATGGCAGGTCCTAATAACTGGGGTCGTATAGGGGAATGGGACAAACTCACATATGCACTAGCCACACTGTTGCGGGGGAACACCACATACAGTATCCCCCTAATCCCAACACACGCTCTGGGTCAAGCTCCAGTGATAAAGCAATGCGTAAAACATCTAAAGGCCAAACGAAGGTCCTATCAAAAAACCATGTCAGAGACCGCCAAGAAGGAACTTAAATTAGCAGCAAAAAAAATTCACAACAGGTTTGGAAGGCAAAACGTGAACTCACAGAGGCAAAATGGGTGAAGATCTTTGACCTGTTGGGGCCGCGCAAATCCCAAGAATTTTGGCAATATCTAAACCAACTATTTCACGGGTCCTCCAACAGAGAGAACCTTCTTGACGCAGCTATCTGGGTAGCCCATGTTAAAAGTCTGTATACCAAGGATCTGAATGGCACTTTGCAAAACAGTGCTACAACACCCGGGGAGGGACATGGAAACACCTTAGTAGAGCCCGTTGTCCCTCCAGCCGCTTCAATTCTCCCAGGTAAAGGCAAGGTCTGTTTAATCGTAAAAAAGATACGACGGAACGGAGCACCCGGACACAGTGGTCTACCCGGCTCCCTTTTCAGGGATGATACAGACTTCTGGTCTGACACCCTGGCGCAGTTATATGCAGAATGCAGGCTCCTGGGGGACATCCCAGACTCTTGGAGGGGTTCACTGCTGCAACCAATATATAAAACAAGCATTGGCATAGCCAATAGGTCTCGCCTTTGGGGCCTTATAAGTGTTTAGGCAGAGCTATTGGCTTTGCCAATGTGTTTAATGGTGGTGGAGTGGTGGTGGTGTTGTGATGGTGGTGGAGTGGTGGTGGAGTGATGGTGGTGGAGTGGTGGTGGAGGAGTGGTGGTGGAGTGATGCTGAGGTGGTGGTGGAGTGATGGTGGAGTGGTGTGGTGGAGTGATGGTGGAGTGATGGTGAGGTGGTGGAGTGGTGGTGGAGTGGTGCTGAGGTGGTGGTGGAGTGGTGCTGAGGTGGTGGTGTTGTGATGCTGAGGTGGTGGAGTGGTGGTGGAGTGATGCTGAGGTGGTGGAGTGGTGGTGTAGTGATGCTGAGGTGGAGTGGTGGTGGAGTGGTGGTGTTGTGATGCTAAGGTGGTGGAGTGGTGGTGTTGTGATGCTGTGGTGGTGGAGTGATGGTGTTGTGATGCTGTGGTGGTGGAGTGATGGTGGAGTGGTGGTGTGATGCTGAAGTGGTGGAGTGGTGGTGTTGTGATGCTGAGGTGGTGGTGGAGTGATGGTGGAGTGGTGGTGTTGTGATGCTGAGGTGGTGGAGTGGTGGTGGAGTGATGGTGCAGTGGTGGTGTTGTGATGCTGAGGTGGTGGAGTGGTGGTGGAGTGATGGTGGAGTGGTGGTGTGATGCTGAGGTGGGGAAGTGATGGTGTTGTGATGCTGAGGTGGTGGTGGAGTGATGGTGGAGTGGTGGTGGAGTGGTGTTGTGATGCTGAGGTGGTGGAGTGGTGGTGTTGTGATGCTGAGGTGGAGTGGTGGTGGAGTGGTGGTGTTGTGATGCGGAGGTGGAGTGGTGGAGTGATGGTGGAGTGGTGGTGTGATGCTGAGGTGCTGGAGTGATGGTGGAGTGGTGGTGTGATGCTGAGGTGCTGGAGTGGTGGTGGAGTGGTGGAGTTGTGATGCTGAGGTGAAGTGGTAGTGTGATGCTGAGGTGGTGGTGTGGTGGTGGAGTGATGGTGGAGTGGTGTTGTGATGCTGAGGTGGTAGAGTGGTGGTGGAGTGGTGGTGGAGTGATGGTGGAGTGGTGCTGAGGTGGTGGTGGTGTGATGCTGAGGTGGTGGTGCAGTGATGCTGAGGTGGAGTGGTGGTGGAGTGATGGTGTGATGCTGAGGTGCTGGAGTGGTGGTGGAGTGGTGGTGTTGTGATGCTGAGGTGGAGTGGTGGTGGAGTGATGGTGGAGTGGTGGTGTGATGCTGAGGTGGTGGTGTGGTGGTGGAGTGATGGTGGAGTGGTGTTGTGATGCTGAGGTGGTGGAGTGGTGGTGGAGTGATGGTGGAGTGGTGCTGAGGTGGTGGAGTGGTGGTGGAGTGGTGCTGAGGTGGTGGTGTGATGCTGAGGTGGTGGTGGAGTGGTGGTGTTGTGATGCTGAGGTGGTGGTGTTGCGATGCTGAGGTGGTGGTGTTGCGATGCTGAGGTGGTGGTGTTGCGATGCTGAGGTGGTGGAGTGGTGGTGTTGTGATGCTGAGGTGGTGGAGTGATGGTGGAGTGGTGGTGTGATGCTGAGGTGGTGGAGTGGTGGTGGTGTTGTGATGCTGAGGTGGTGGAGTGGTGGTGTTGTGATGCTGAGGTGGTGGAGTGGTGCTGAGGTGGTGGTGTTGTGATGCTGAGGTGGTGGTGTTGTGATGCTGAGGTGGTGGTGGTGGTGGTGTTGTGATGCTGAGGTGGAGGTGTTGTGATGCTGAGGTGGAGGAGTGGTGGTGGAGTGATGCTGAGGTGGTGGTGTTGTGATGCTGAGGTGGTGGAGTGGTGGTGTTGTGATGCTGAGGTGGTGGAGTGGTGGTGGAGTGGTGCTGAGATGGTGGAGTGGTGGTATTGTGATGCTGAGTGTTGTAGTGGTGGTGCAGATATGTGTATTGTGGCTACCACCAAGCGCCTGTGCCAAGGTATATTTGCAGATTCCTTTGATGATATAACTTTCCTTGCAAAGCTACCAAATAACTTTTTGAAGTTGAAAGAGGCGCAGGTTGACATCATGCCAAGAACAGTCTCGAAGTGTCTGTTAAAACTTACAACGTGAAAAAAACAAAATGCCCATGTTTTCCTCCAATGCCGTGCATCAAAAGGGTCACAACAGAAGCATGGCAGACGCAGGTTGACATCATGCCAAGAACAGTCTCGAAGTGTCTGTTAAAACTTACAACATGAAAAAAACAAAATGCCCATGTTTTCCTCCAATGCCGTGCATCAAAAGGGTCACAACAGAAGCATGGCAGACGCAGGTTGACATCATGCCAAGAACAGTCTCGAAATGTCTGTTAAAACTTACACCGTGAAAAAAACAAAATGCCCATGTTTTCCTCCAATGCCGTGCATCAAAAGGGTCACAACAGAAGCATGGCAGACGTGCGCGCTGTGGTGGGGGAGGAGCGGGAGAGCAAGTGACGCGCGGCCGTGAAAGTGACACGGCCGCGCGGCTGCTAGACGCGCTCTGTGGTGAGGGAGGGGGAGGAGGGTTGTAAAGCAAAGGCAGATGGCCTGGAGCATGCGAGGACTGCGCGCGTTACTGTGCGCGTTCTCGCACGCTCTAGGCCAGGACAAAAAAGTGGGGTCGCATTTCTTAAAGCCACTGCTAAATTTCTCGCCAGACCAGCGCATGCGCTGGCTCAGGCGAGACCTAAAAAGGGCCAAACACTGACCCTAGGAACTACCGAATGATCGCCCTGTTGGACATCGAGGGCAAGGCCTATGCAAGTTCACTTTTGGCGGAATTAGTTGACTGAGTCAAGACAGAAGGTCTTCTGCCCTTTTATCAGACCGGGTTCAGACCAGGGGGCTCTACCGTGGATAACATAGTCGCCCTGTCATATCTAGTCCATCAAGCGGTGTCCCAATGTACCCCGCATCTTTTTGCCTGCTTCATCGATTACTCAGCAGCCTTCGACGGGGTAGACCGTTCCATCCTTTGGCAGAAACTGGCACGTTGGAATATCAGTCCACCCTTATTACAAGCCATTAAATCACTATATTCTCGAACTTGAATATGGGTCAAACTTACCAGTCAGTCCGCCACAGAGAATATTACCACGGATCGGGGGCTAAAACAGGGATGCGTCCTGGCCCTGATGCTCTTCAATCTCTACACTGCGGACATGGGCCGGGCTCTGTATGGAGCCACTTTAGCTACGCCCAGGATTGGCCTCACAAAGATACAGCTGCTGCAGTATGCAGACGACCTGGGCCTCCTCGATCATACCAAAATAGGCCTCCAAAAAGCGCTTACGGCCCTTTCTGTATACAACGCTCAGAACAAGCTGGTCGCTAATCCAACCAAGTCTAAAATAGTGATCTTCGCCCACCATCCGAAAAAAAGGTGGCAAAGTGGGGGTTGGGCACGCTGACCCTTGACTGTGTCCAATCTTATAATTACCTTGGGGTTTGGATCAGCAAATCGGGCCGCCCATGGGTGCACCTCCACAAACTGCAGCAGAAGGGGAAAATGGTCACCTATGCACTCTGCAAACTATAAGCGACTTTGGACAGTCCATCAACAATGGCCATACAAAGAGTCTTGAGGGCTAAACTTTTACCGTACCTCAATTACGCGTTACAGGTATTCCCAGGGAAATTTGCGCAGGACCTGGAAAAAATACATTGCACCACCTACAAAAAGTTATTCCGTTTACCAGCCTGCACCAGGAATACCTTAATTCGTTTGGAATTTGATCTCAATCAACAAAAGCTAGAAGAGCTGGCGACTCTCTCGAAATACTTCTTTTTAACAACGGCGGCCCCTACAAACTCTATGAAGGCGGTTTTAAAATCGATTTTTCTACAATCCAGCAACCCATGGTCTACCTGTCTTGCTTTAGCCAGAGATCTTCTGCAGCTAGCTACAGAGAACTAGGAACCTAGCATAACCAACTACGCTATTATTAAAGCAACAATAAAAAAGCAATTGCGTCTACGCTCTCACACTCTGGATATGGAATCCCTGGCAGCAAGAGGCTTTCATGAGACTCAAAGTCTCCCACATAAACGGACCAGTCGGAAACTTCATCTCACGCAGGCCATGGGGAGGCAAGCCCTACACAGGATTTTAGCTACCATACTACACCCTCTCCCTTTAAAAGAACTATATCCAACTGTGAATACAAGGGCGGGCATTAGGGAGTGCCGCTTCTGCAATTACAAACGAGAATCCCTGGCCCATATTCTACTTTGCTGTCCAGCCCTTCAGTTAGTTCGCAGAATTGACCTTACACCGATCCTTCTCCAATTGGGCACTCGTACAGCAAGAGAGGCAGTCCAACAACTTTACACTTTGGACATTGTAAAGCACATGGCCAAATTTGGGAAATTTGTTTACCATACCCGCATATTATTGAAGGGAAACTCTCCAATGCCGAGTGGGGCCCACCCTTCGGGGTTCTTTAAAAGGGAGGGCCTGGGCCGTGGATGCTTGGCCAATATCGAACCTTTGACTTGTTCTGCCCAATAAGGTTTTTATAACCACTGTCTTATCTTATAAACAAAAACAAATGGAGATTTTAATAATATTTTGATCAAATATTTATTGTTTTACACTTTGAAATGCTGCTCTCTTCCTTTTAATCATGTTGCATTTTGTAATGGTTTTGATTAACCGCGCAAATAAAAGTATAATTCAATCATTCATTCATTCATTCCTACAGGAGGAGGGTCAGAAGAGCACAGAGACTGCAGGAGGAGGGTCAGAAGAGCACTGAGACTGCAGGAGGAGGGTCAGAGGAGCACCGAGACTGCAGGAGGAGGGTCAGAGGAGCACTGAGACTGCAGGAGGAGGGTCAGAGGAGCACTGAGACTGCAGGAGGAGGGTCAGAGGAGCACTGAGACTGCAGGAGGAGGGTCAGAGGAGCACCGAGACTGCAGGAGGAGGGTCAGAGGAGCACCGAGGAGCACCGAGACTGCAGTAGGCGGGTCAGAGGAGCGCAGAGGAGCACTGAGACTGCAGGAGGAGGGTCAGAGGATCACCGAAACTGCAGGAGGAGGGTCAGAGGAGCACCGAGACTGCAGGAGGAAGGTCAGAGGAGCAATGAGACTGCAGGAGGAGGGTCAGAGGAGCACTGAGGCTCTAGGAGCTCAGAGGAGCTGTCACATGGTTACAGAGGGCACTGTCAACATCTTTAAGTTAGCATGAGCCCGGGAGCCATGATGCTGCTTTTGCACACGCTACTAGACGCTTTCTCTTATGCAAGACTGTTTATGCTGTTCACATGAGAACTGTCTGCTGCGACCGTTCTCTGCTTATTCCTGGAGTTTAGTCTGAACATTGTAAGCAAGGTCAAACAACAATGCCCCTTGTTATTCTGTTCTGGTCAGGCCCTAGCACGTAGACAAAAAATACCCTGCAGCTGCTTTTTGTGGAACACTCACATTTTTGATATTACGAGAATGCATGTTTAACAGACTCACACTTGGAGAGGGACCTTTCCAGGGAGAAGAGCAACACGCACCTGTGATGTAGAAATACGATCTATGTCCTAAGGTATGGGGTCTGCTGACAAAGCCCAGAGATCTTCTATTATATAATAATACATATTCGGTCCACGGGGAGGGAGCTTAGGCATTATAGTCCTGTCTCCATTGTCTTTAGAAAATGACATCTCTTTTCATAATGTATGGACTTGCTGCGACGCTGACAATATTTCTTTATGCATTATTACTCTAGTAGTGGCACGTATACTGCATTTTAGTACACTTCAGTTGAAATAAAAAAATTTAAACTAATTCAGTGACTCTGTCAGATCTTGTTGTGGACAGGTACAAGAGTGTGAGCGAAAGGGAGTGTATTGTTACCTCGATTCCGGAGAGATCAGGGAGTGTTGTGTTCTGGGTTGTCTAATCATTTGTTTCTCAATTTGTGAGTAGGAGAGCGAATGTGATACTATAGCTAGTCGGTCTTGGGCTCGTGGGTACTAAGGCAATAGGAAGACTTAGCCCCTATACACCGAGGTCCTATATTCCTGTGCATAGTTCTGTGTATGTGCAGAATCCCTACAAGAGAGCACTGAGAGTACAGGAGGAGGGTCAGAAGAGCACTGAGACTGCAGGAGGAGGGTCAGAAGAGCACGGAGACTGCAGGAGGAGGGTCAGAAGAGCACAGACTGCAGGAGGAGGGTCAGAGGAGCACTGAGACTGTAGGAGGAGGGTCAGAGGAGCACTGAGAGTACAGGAGGAGGGTCAGAGGAGCACCGAGACTGCAGGAGGAGGGTCAGAGGAGCACCGAGACTGCAGGAGGAGGGTCAGAGGAGCACTGAGACTGCAGGAGGAGGGTCAGAGGAGCACAGAGACTGCAGGAGGAGGGTCAGAGGAGCACCAAGACTGCAGGAGGAGGGTCAGAGGAGCACTGAGACTGCAGGAGGAGGGTCAGAGGAGCACCGAGACTGCAGGCGGAGGGTCAGAGGAGCACCGAGACTGCAGGAGGAGGGTCAGAAGAGCACTGAGACTGCAGGAGGAGGGTCAGAGGAGCACCGAGACTGTGAGGGCTCAGAGGAGCACTGAGGCTCTAGGAGGTCAGATGAGCACTGAGACTACAGGAGGAGGGTCACCTAGCACAAGCATTCATCAATAGTCAACACAATACATGTGTACAGTAAATGTCACCTGCTAAGCACTACAAAAGCAGAGGAGCACCGAGACTGCAGGAGGAGGGTCAGAGGAGCACTGAGACTGCAGGAGGAGGGTCAGAGGAGCACAGAGACTGCAGGAGGAGGGTCAGAGGAGCACCAAGACTGCAGGAGGAGGGTCAGAGGAGCATTGAGACTGCAGGAGGAGGGTCAGAGGAGCACCGAGACTGCAGGAGGAGGGTCAGAGGAGCACCGAGACTGCAGGAGGAGGGTCAGAGGAGCACCGAGACTGCAGGAGGAGGGTCAGAGGAGCACGGAGACTGCAGGAGGAGGGTCAGAGGAACACGGAGACTGCAGGAGGAGGGTCAGAGGAACACGGAGACTGCAGGAGGAGGGTCAGAGGAACACGGAGACTGCAGGAGGAGGGTCAGAGGAGCACCAAGAGTGCAGGAGGAGGGTCAGAGGAGCACTGAGACTGCAGGAGGAGGGTCAGAGGAGCACTGAGACTGCAGGAGAAGGGTCAGAGGAACACTGAGGCTCTAGGAGGTCAGAGGAGCACTGAGGCTGCGAGGACTCAGAGGAGCACTGAGGCTGCGAGGGCTCAGAGGAGCACTGAGGCTGCGAGGGCTCAGAGGAGCACTGAGGCTGCAGGAGGAGGGTCAGAGGAGCACTGAGTCTCTAGGAGGTCAGAGGAGCACTCGGACTGCGAGGGCTCAAAGGAGCACTGAGGCTCTAGGACAGAGGTCTTCAATCTGTGGGGCGCGACCCCCAGGGGGAGCCATGGAGGCCTGGGAAGGGGGTCGCGCATTCCCCAGCCTCACTTTTGCATGGATTCCAAAAGCCTTGTTTTCGTTTTGGAAAAAGACAGCCCTCCAGGGACAACTGATTTCGCTCGTTAAAATGCTTCAGCTGAGCCTCCTGTGCTGTGAAAATCTTTCGTGCCAGGGTGCCTGGTCACCTGAAAGAAATGCAAATGTGCCCTATTAGCTAATCTGCAAGTGCATAGGGTGCTTGGGACCCCATGAATCACTCCAACCTTTGTGATGACAAAGATTTTTTTTTTTTTTTAGTGGTAGTGCAAAGAGTTAACTGGGCTGTGAAGTGCTTACTTTTAATCCTAACTGTATTTACACGGCCCTTAGTACCCCTAAGGATTTGATGATATACTGTGTGTAATGAAATGCAATGCAAGTATAAAATAATGACTTGCATATTCACAGTGCTTTCTGTCACAGGCTTTGACCTCATAGCACTAAAAATACACAAGTCACTTTCTCCACTGCACCAACCAAGATTTAATTTTGTGGCTCCCTGGTTACACATAGACCTTTGCAGTGCATTAACTAATAGAGGTTTCATAATGTATTACAGTGCATTTCCATTTTTCATTTATGCTGCCCATTATTTTATATGTAGGTACCTGATGTTGAAAGACCTAAAAAACGTACAGAATATTTTGGAACTTATTTATAAGAGGCTTGCGCCACCAGAGCATCCCTTTTTTTGATGCTCCGGCGGTGCAAGTGTCTCAACCATACCTATGAGGCGACGCAAAGTCACCCTGCATGGCCTCATAGATATGGAGTGAGACAAAGAAGCGCAAGTCACTGCATTGCCTTACTCTGCGTCAAGAAGGTTTTCCATAGGCGTTGAGTGGGGGTTCCCACGCAACACCCATGGATTTTGATGCTGCCCCATATTTACAAAATCATGTAAACCTGGGGCACCACCAAAAATGTACGCCTCCCCAGCAGAGGCGTAATGAGGAGAAATGTTTTCATTTCTCCTTGTTTTTTCCTCATTCCAGATTGTTTTTGTGACGGAAGGTGCCCCTTCCTGCACAAAAAATCCTGTCTATGTTGGTGCTAGGCAGCAATTTGTGCGCCAACGCAGAGGGAAAGGACAGGAATGTGCCGTATTTCATTAATATGGTGCATTCCTGCCCTTTCATATTGGCGCAGGGCAGCGCAGCAAGAAGACTTGCGGCGCTGCCCTACGCCAATTCCTCGTAAATGAGGCCCTCTGTTTTTAGATACACCCTGACCACGCCCCCACGCTCACTGACTTTTGGTTGGCTAAACACAGTTTAATATTATAATCCCCACCGTAAAAATGATTTGGTGTGGGAATTGGGGCGTTTATGGTTGTCGATGATGATGACCAGGTTCTACAAATTTTTGTCAGGAGGTGGTCTTTACGCTAAAATAATTTGACAAGGGGGTCTCGGCATCAAAAAGTTTGTAGACCTCTGCTCTAGGAGGTCAGAGGAGCACTGAGACTGTGAGGGCTCAGAGGAGTACTGAGGCTCTAGGAGCTCAGAGGAGCACAGAGGCTCTAGGAGCTCAGAGGAGCACAGAGACTGCAGGAGGAGAGTCAGAGGAGCACTCAGACTGGGAGGGCTCAGAGGAGCATTGAGGCTCTAGGAGGTCAGAGGAGCACTGAGGCTCTAGGAGGTAAGAGGAGCACTGAGACTGCAGGGGGCTCAGAGGAGCACTGAGACTGCAGGGGGCTCAGAGGAGCACTGAGACTGCAGGGGGCTCAGAGGAGCACTGAGACTGCAAGAGGAGGGTCAGAGGAGCACGGAGGCTCTAGGAGGTCAGAGGAGCACTGAGACTGCAGGAGGAGGGTGAGAGGAGCACTGAGGCTCTAGGAGGTCAGAGGAGCACTGAGGCTCTAGGAGGTCAGAGGAGCACTGAGACTGCAGGGGGCTCAGAGGAGCACTGAGGCTGCAGGAAGAGGGTCAGAGGAGCACCGAGACTGCAGGAGGAGGGTCAGAAGAGCACTGAGACTGCAGGAGGAGGGTCAGAAGAGCACTGAGACTGCAGGAGGAGGGTCAGAGGAGCACTGAGACTGCAGGAGGAGGGTCAGAGGAGCACTGAGACTGCAGGAGGAGGGTCAGAGGAGCACTGAGACTGCAGGAGGAGGGTCAGAGGAGCACTGAGACTGTGAGGGCTCAGAGGAACACTGAGGCTCTAGTAGGTCAGACGAGCACTGAGACTGCAGGAGGAGGGTCGGAGGAGCACCGAGACTGCAGGAGGAGGGTCAGAGGAGCACCGAGACTGCAGGAGGAGGGTCAGAGGAGCCCCAAGACTGCAGGAGGAGGGTCAGAGGAGCACTGAGGCTCTAGGAGCTCAGAGGAGCACTGAGACTGTAGGGCTCAGAGGAGCACTGAGGCTCTAGGAGCTCAGAGGAGCGCTGAGGCTGAGGGCTCCGAGGAGCACTGAGACTGCAAGAGGAGGGTCAGAGGAACACTGAGGCTCTAGGACAGCGGTCTTCAATCTGTGGGGCGCGACCCCCAGGGGAGCCGTGGAGGCCTGGGAAGGGGGTCGCGCATTCCCCAGGCTCACTTTTGCATGGATTCCAAAAGGCTTGTTTTCGTTTTGGAAAAAGACAGCCCTCCTGGGACAACTGATTTCGCTCGTTAAAATGCTTCAGCTGAGCCTCCTGTGCTGTGAAAATCTTTCGTGCCAGGGTGCCTGGTCACCTGAAAGAAATGCAAATGTGCCCTATTAGCTAATCTGCAAGTGCATAGGGTGCTTGGGACCCCATGAATCACTCCAACCTTTGTGATGACAAAGATTTTTTTTTTTTAGTGGTAGTGCAAAGAGTTAACTGGGCTATGAAGTGCTTACTTTTAATCCTAACTGTATTTACACGGCCCTTAGTACCCCTAAGGATTTGTTGATATACTGTGTGTAATGAAATGCGATGCAAGTATAAAATAATGACTTGCATATTCACAGTGCTTTCTGTCACAGGCTTTGACCTAATAGCACTAAAAATACACAAGTCACTTTCTCCACTGCACCAACCAAGATTTAATTTTGTGGCTCCCTGGTTACACATAGACCTTTGCAGTGCATTAACTAATAGAGGTTTCATAATATACTACAGTGCATTTCCCACTGAGTAACAACTTTTTTAATGTATTTTTCATTTATGCTGCCCATTATTTCATATGTAGGTACCTGATGGTTTAAGACCTAAAATACGTACAGAATATTTTGGAACTTATTTATGAGAGGCTTGCGCCACCAGAGCATCCCCTTTTTTTGATGCTCCGGCGGTGCAAGTGTCTCAACCATACCTATGAGACGACGCAAAGTCACCCTGCATGGCCTCATAGGTATGGAGTGAGACAAAGCAGCGCAAGTCACTGCATTGCCTTACTCTGCGTCAAGAAGGTGTTCCATAGGCGTTGAGCGGGGGTTCCCACGCAACACCCATGGATTTTGATGCTGCCCCATATTTACAAAATATTGTAAACCTGGGGCACCACCAAAAATGTATGCCTCCCCAGCAGAGGCGTAATGAGGAGAAATGTTTTCATTTCTCCTTGTTTTTTCCTCATTCCATGTGTGCTGCATTCTGCAGCACACATGGAAAGAAGAAAACGCATCTTGGGATTGTTTTTGTGACGGAAGGTGCGCCTTCCTGCACAAAAAATCCTGTCTATGTTGGTGCTAGGCAGCAATTTGTGCGCCAACGCAGAGGGAAAGGACAGGAATGCGCCGTATTTCATTAATATGGTGCATTCCTGCCCTTTCATATTGGCGTAGGGCAGCGCAGCAAGAAGACTTGCGGTGCTGCCCTACGCCAATTCCTTGTAAATGAGGCCCTTTGTTTTTAGATACACCCTGACCACGCCCCCACGCTCACTGACCTTTGGTTGGCTAAACACTGTTTAATAATATTATTTCCCCACCGTAAAAATTATTTGGTGTGGGAATTGGGGCGTTTATGGTTGTCGATGAAGATGACCAGGTTCTAGAAATTTTTGTCAGGAGGTGGTCCTTACGCTAAAATAATTTGACAAGGGGGTCTCGGCATCAAAAAGTTTGTAGACCTCTGCTCTAGGAGGTCAGAGGAGCACTGAGACTGCGAGGGCTCAGAGGAGTACTGAGGCTCTAGGAGCACAGAGGAGCACTGAGGCTCTAGGAGCTCAGAGGAGCACAGAGACTGCGAGGGCTCAGAGGAGCACAGAGACTGCGAGGGCTCAGAGGAGCACAGAGACTGCAGAAGGAGAGTCAGAGGAGCACTCAGACTGTGAGGGCTCAGAGGAGTACTGAGGCTCTAGGAGCTCAGAGGAGCACTGAGGCTCTAGGAGCTCAGAGGAGCACAGAGGCTCTAGGAGCTCAGAGGAGCACAGAGGCTCTAGGAGCTCAGAGGAGCACAGAGGCTCTAGGAGCTCAGAGGAGCACAGAGACTGCGAGGGCTCAGAGGAGCACAGAGACTGCGAGGGCTCAGAGGAGCACAGAGACTGCGAGGGCTCAGAGGAGCACAGAGACTGCAGAAGGAGAGTCAGAGGAGCACTCAGACTGTGAGGGCTCAGAGGAGTACTGAGGCTCAAGGAGCTCAGAGGAGCACTGAGGCTCTAGGAGCTCAGAGGAGCACAGAGACTGCGAGGGCTCAGAGGAGCACAGAGACTGCGAGGGCTCAGAGGAGCACAGAGACTGCAAGGGCTCAGAGGAGCACAGAGACTGCGAGGGCTCAGAGGAGCACAGAGACTGCGAGGGCTCAGAGGAGCACTGAGGCTCTAGGAGGTCAGAGGAGCACTGAGGCTCTAGGAGGTGAGAGGAGCACTGAGGCTCTAGGAGGTCAGAGGAGCACTGAGACTGCAGGGGGCTCAGAGGAGCACTGAGGCTCTAGGAGGTCAGAGGAGCACAGAGGCTCTAGGAGGTGAGAGGAGCACTGAGGCTCTAGGAGGCTCAGAGGAGCACTGAGGCTGCAGGGGGCTCAGAGGAGCACTGAGGCTGCAGGGGGCTCAGAGGAGCACTGAGGCTGAAGGGGGCTCAGAGGAGCACTGAGGCTGAAGGGGGCTCAGAGGAGCACTGAGGCTGCAGGGGGCTCAGAGGAGCACTGAGGCTGCAGGGAGCTCAGAACGGACACTGAGGCTACAGAGGGATTGAGGAGCACTGAGGCTGCAGGGAGCTCAGAGGAGCATTGGGGCTCAGAGGAGCACTGAGGCAACAGGGGGCTCAGAGGAGCACCGAGGCTGCAGGGAGCTCAGAGGAGCACCGAGGCTGCAGGGAGCTCAGAGGAGCACCGAGGCTACAGAGGGCTCAGAGGAGCACCGAGGCTACAGAGGGCTCAGAGGAGCAGTGAGGCTGCAGGGGGCTCAGAGGAGCAGTGAGGCTGCAGGGAGCTCAGAGGGGCCCCAAGGCTGCAGGAGTTCAGAGGAGCACTGAGGTGCAGGGAGGTCAGGGGAGCCCTTTGGCTGCAGAAGCTCAGAGGGGCCCCCAAGGCTGCAGGGAGCTCAGAACGAACACTGAAGCTACAGGCAGCGCACAGAAACACTGAGGCTGCAGGGTCCTCACAGAAACACTGAGGCTGCAGGGAGCTCAGAGGAGCACAGAGGCTCTAGGAGGTCAGAGGAGCACTGAGACTGCAGTGGGCTCAGAGGAGCACTGAGGCTGCAAGGAGATCAGAAGAGCACTGAGGTTGCACGGAGCACAGAGGAGCACTGAGGCTGCAGGGGGCTCAGAGGAGCATTGAGGATGGAGAGAGATCAGAGGAACTCAAGGATACAGGGGGCTCAGAGGACCGCTGGGGCTGAAGGGGGGCTTAGAGGAGCTCTGAGGCTGGAGGGAGCTCAGATCAGCATTGAGTCTGCAGGGGCTCAGGGGAGCACTGAGGCTGCAAGGAGCTCAGAGGATTACTGATGCTGCAGGGGGCTCAGAGGAGTACTGAGGCTGCAAGGTGCCCAGGGGAGCACTGAGGTTGCAGGACGGTCAGGGGAGCACTGAGGTTGAAGAGGGCTCAGAGACGTACAGATGCTGCAGTGGCCTCAAAGGAGCACTGAGTCTACAGGGAGCTCAGAGGAGCAGTGAGGCTGCAAGAAGCTCAGAGGAGCACTGAGGCTGCAGGGAGCTCAGAGGAACACTGAGGCTGCAAGGAGCTTAGAGGAGCACTGAAGCTCAGAGACTAACTGAGGCTGCAGGGAGCTCAGAAGAGCACTGAGGCTGCAAGGAACTAAGAGACGTACAAATGCTGCACTGAGGCTGCAGTGGGCTCAGAGGAGCATTGAGGCTGCAGGGAGCTCAGAGGAGCCCCAAGGGTGCAGGAGTTCAGAGGAGCACTGAGGCTGCAAGGAGCTTAGGGGAGCAATAAGGCTGCAGGGAGCTCACAACGGACACTGAGGCTGCAGGTAGCTAAGCGGAACACTGAGGATGCAGAGGATTTACAGAAATACTGAGGCTGGAGGGAGCTCAGGGGAGCACTGAGGCTGCAAGAAGTTCAAAGGAGCACTGAGGCTGCAGAGAGCTCAGAAAGGACCCCGAGGCTGCAGGTAGCCAAGGAAGCACTGAGGACATAGAGGGCTCACAGAAATACTGAGGCTGCAGGGAGCTCAGGGGAGCACCGAGGCTGCAGGTAGCTAAGGGGAGCTCTGAGGATGCAGGGAGATTAGGAGAGCACTGAGGCTGCAGGGAGCTCAGAGAATCACTGAAGCTGCAGGGCGCTCAGAAGAGCACTGAGGCTGCAGAGGGCTCAGAGACATACAGATGGTACAGTGGGCTATGGGGATCACTGAGACTGCAAGGGGCTCAGAGGAACACCGGGGCTGCAGGAACCTCAGAGGGGTAATGGGGCTGCAGGGAGCTCAGACTAACACTGGGGCTGCAGGGGGCTCAGAGGAGCACTGAGGCTGCAGGGGGCTCAGAGGAGCACTGAGGCTGCAGGGGGCTTAGAGGATCACTGCTGCTGCAAGGGGCTCAGAGGAGCACTGAGGCGGTAGGGGCCTCAGAGGAGCACTGAGGCAGCTGGGAGCTCAGAAGAGCACTGAGGCTGCAGGAGCTCAGAGGAGCACTGAGGCTGCAGGGAGCTCAGAACGGACACTGAGGCTACAGAGGGATTGAGGAGCACAGAGGCTGCAGGGAGCTCAGAGGAGCATTGGGGCTCAGAGGAGCACTGAGGCAACAGGGGGCTCAGAGGAGCACCGAGGCTGCAGGGAGCTCAGAGGAGCACCGAGGCTGCAAGGAGCTCAGAGGAGCACCGAGGCTACAGAGGGCTCAGAGGAGCACCGAGGCTACAGAGGGCTCAGAGGAGCAGTGAGGCTGCAGGGGGCTCAGAGGAGCAGTGAGGCTGCAGGGAGCTCCAAGGAGCCCCAAGGCTTTCAGGAGCTCAGAGGGGCCCCAAGGCTGCAGGAGTTCAGAGGAGCACTGAGGTGCAGGGAGGTCAGGGGAGCCCTTTGGCTGCAGAAGCTCAGAGGGGCCCCCAAGGCTGCAGGGAGCTCAGAACGAACACTGAAGCTACAGGCAGCGCACAGAAACACTGAGGCTGCAGGGTCCTCACAGAAACACTGAGGCTGCAGGGAGCTCAGAGGAGCACAGAGGCTCTAGGAGCTCAGAGGAGTACTGAGGCTGCAGGAAACTCAGAGGAACATTGAGGCTGAGGCACCTCAGAAGAGCACAGGCTGCAGGGAGCTTAGGGGAGCAGTGAGGCTCTAGGAGCTCAGAAGAGCACTAATGCTGCAGAGAACTCAGAGAAGCACTGAGGCTGTGGGAAGCTCAGAGTAGCACTGAGGCTGCAGGGAGCTCAGAGTAGAACTGAAGCTCTAGGAGCTCAGAAGAGCACTAATGCTGCAGAGAACTCAGAGAAGCACTGAGGCTGTGGGGGTCAGAGGAGCACCGAGGCTACAGGGGAGGGTCAGAGGAGCACTGAGGCTGCGGGGGCTCAAAGGAGCACTGAGGCTGTGGGGGTTCACAGGAGCACCGAGGCTGCAGGGGGCTCAGAAGAGAATTGAGACTGCAGGGGGCTCAGAAGAACCAGTGAGGCTGAGGGGGACAGAGGAACACCGAGGCTGCAGGGGAGGGTCAGAGGAGCACAGAGGCTGCGGGGGCTCAGAGGCTGTGGGGGCTCTGGGGAGCACTGAGACTGTCTGGGCTCAGAGGAGCACTGAGGCTGTGGGGGCTCAGAGGAGCACTGAGGCTGTATGGGGATCAGAGGAGCACTGAGGCTGTATGGGGATCAGAGGAGCACTGAGGCTGTATGGGGATCAGAGGAGCACTGAGGCTGTATGGGGATCAGAGGAGCACTGAGACAGAGGGAGGCTCAGAGAAATACTGAGGCTGCAGGGGTCAGAAGAGCACTGAGGCTGCAGGGAGCTCAGAGGGACAATGAGGCTGTAGGAGCTCAGAGGAGAACTGAGGCTGCAGGGGGCTCAGAGGAGAACTGAGGCTGCAGGGGGCTCAGAGGAGAACTGAGGCTGCAGTGGGCTCAGAGGAGCACTGAGGCTGCAGGGGGCTCAGAGGAGCACTGAGGCTGCGGAGGGGTCAGAGAAACACTGAGGCTGCCTGGGCTCAGAGGAACACTGAGGCTGTAGGGGGCTCAGAGGAGTCCTGAGGCTGCAGGGGAGCAGTCCGGGGCTCAAAGTAGCACTGAGGCAGCAGGGAGTTCAGAAAACACTGAGCCTGCAGGGGGCTCAGAGGGGCACCAAAGCTGCAGGGATCTCAAAGGAGCACCGAGGCTGTGGGGGGCTCAGAGGAACACCGATGATGTGGGGGACACAGAGCAGCACCGAGGCTACACGCAGCTCAGAGGACTACTGAGAGTGCAGGGAGGCTCAGAGGAGTACTGAGGCTGCAGGGAGCTCAGAAGAGTGCCGAGGCTGCAGGGGTTGAGGGGAACAGTGAGGCTGCACATGTGGAGTAGAGAGAGCTCAGAGGAGCACTGAGGCTGTGGGGGCTCAGAAGAGCACTAATGCTGCAGAAAGCTCAGAGAAGCACTGAGGCTGCGGGGGTCAGAGGAGCACCAAGGCTGCAGGGGAGGTTCAGAGGAGCACTGAGGCTGCAGGGAGGTCAGAAGAGCACTGAGGCTGCAGGGAGGTCAGAAGAGCACTGAGGCTGCGGGGAGTTCAGAAGAGCACTGTGGCTGTAGGGAGATCAGAGTAACACTGAGGTTGCAGGGGGTCCAAGAGGCACCGAAGGTGTAACACCTCAGAGGTGCACTGAGACTAGGGGGCTCAGAGGAGCACCAAGGCTACAAGGGAGTGTCAGAGGAGCAGTGAGGCTGCTGTGGCTCAGATGAGCACTGGAGTGCGCTCAGAGGCAGCAACACAGACTGGTCAGAGGTGCACTAAGGCTAGACAGGTGCTCAGTCCTGCAAAGTTTCACGCATGAGGGGTTAGACTAAAACATTTTAGTGTGGTGGTCCACATCACCACACTAAAATGCGTAGTCATGCATTATTAGCGCCTTGACTCCAATTGCACACTGCTAGGCACAGACCGGGACAGTGACTGACGGAGGAGAGGCACTACATTATTAGAAGCGCAGCGAGTGCTATGAACTCTGTGCTACAGATGAGACCCACTCTGTGCACAGGCCTCAGTCTCTCTCCGAGTTTATATTATGAGAAAATAAAATGTGACACTACAAGCAGTCGGCTGGGGCGTGGTGGCTGACTGCATTGATTCAAGCGCAGACCCAGTCCCAGCTTAAGAGTCTCTACCATGTCACTTGGTCGGCCTGTCACAAGGTAATCATTCTATCCAGAGTGAATCATTACTTGGTAGCAGTGCCCTTACATGAATCTGGGGGTGGCACCTTGCCAGTAGTTTTTCTGGAAACTGGTAGCACTCCACCGGAGTAGTGTCACTTACCTTTACTGGCTGGCATTCATGAGCAAATTAGTTTTGCTTTTTCATGGTATGCAGGGCCTGCAGCCAGGGAGTGGGGATGTCGCCTCTCAGGTCCATGTGGCATGGCCCTCAGATGATAGTGCACCACTTTAGTCAGCTGCCTGCTAGACTGAAGAGGGTCAGTCTCTTGCTGATATAGTCACAATTGCAGAGCACCATCTGCTTTCCTAAAGCCCTGCCTGTCCGCCTGATGAAGACACCCTGGCTGAGCCTGGCAGCGGCTTTTGTGACTCTTGACACAGGTGAGTCATAATAAACAGGACTTTATATAAAAGGCCGTGTTATTTACTTTTATACTGCTTTTCTTCCTTTGTTTAATTATTAGTCACAGCTCATTAAGGCAGCTCTAGAACACACTTTAAAAGTCCTTTCTTATTGTGTTTGTGGTTTAAGTATGCACAGAAAAGAGGAAAAAAATATCGGCTTTAGGTGATGTTCTTTATTTTTGAGCAGGCCAGAAAAAAAAACACAGTACAGTAACGAAATGGTCAGGTAGTATACAATAGATAGAATACACACAGTAAATCACATCCACAGTACCGAGTTATTTAGAGTCCAATGGATCAGAACTCCAATTTATTATACAGTGCAATTTTTGTTTTCGTTTGTGGCAACACAGTTGCTCAATGCTCCTAAACTGGTACTAATATTTACAGATATTTACACTATTTGGTGCTCAGGGTAGGGTAATGGGAAAAGGAGTGCTGGTGAGCATTGTGAAGTTGTGAGGGTAGTGGACAAGGACAGGGTAGTGTGACATATATCCATCACATTTGCATGGTGATACTGATCCGGCCCTAAACAAAGGTCAGTTGTTCCACATATATTACATAGCTTTACATGGACACTGTCAATAATTTACAATTGTCCTCGCTTGTAATCAGATAGGTAGTTGTCGACGTTTCGACCCCTATATATTGAACTAGGTGAATCCAGCCTTAGGGTGGGGTCTTCATCAGGACTGTGATAGAGCACCTAGAGGCATTGGGATACTATGTGTTAGGGTGACAGTGTTATCTCGCGGTAGTGGATGTGAAAGCAATATGTAAAATCAATTACCTAATTGGACATCCAGCATGTGCCTCGTTGCTGGGGAATTGAAAGAAGGTGTGGGCTCCACGGAGCTCCTAAATGCAGAGAAAAACTCTTGGTAAATGAAAAAAGACGCATTGAATGGCTGAATATGCAGCCTATGTAAATTGACACTTACTCAGAGGGGTTTTCGTTTTACGCACAGCGATGCCCCAGCGGTAAGCGTATTTTTCTGTATATTTTGTCTTCCGCGGACCCATCCCGGCCGCTGGTTTATTTATTTACTCTTGTACATGGTTGAACACGAGATCCTTGGACATCAAAATTACCATCAAATGGCATAGAAATACCATGGATTTCCTAGATATCACCATTAAAACAGACAAAGACCATCTATATACAACACTGTATAGAAAACCAGCAGAGAGGAATACTCTACTGAGATACTCAAGTCATCATACTAGAGGGCTCCGCGATAATTTACCCTTCGGACAATTCCTCAGGATCCGCAGGAATTGCTCCCTCAAAGATGACTTCTTCCAAGAATCTGAAGATCTGATCAGCCGCCTGATTGTGCGTGGATATCCGAAAAGGCTAGTCAAACCGGCCAGGAAACGGGCCTGGTACTACGACCGAGAAGCTCTCCTAACACCAAAACAACGACCAAAGGAGATCTCAAGAATGATATGTGTAACCACCTTTTGCACTAGGAGCAACGAAATAAAGAAGATCGTGAATAAACACTGGAATCTTATCTCAGATGATGTGGATAATGCGGACCCACCTCTACATTCCTTCAAAAAAGCAAAAAGTGTCAGAGATCATGTCATCCGGTCATTGCTGGATACACCTCCCCAACCTACCATCCAAACACTATGGAATCTACCAGAAATAGTGGGACATTTTAAATGCACCAAATGCAAGGCATGCAAGTTGACTGTTGAGACAAAACAATTCTGCCACAAACACCATACCATCGACTTGAAAGTTCACTCA
The DNA here is from genome assembly GCA_963921515.1 of Calotriton arnoldi. NCBI lineage: Eukaryota > Metazoa > Chordata > Amphibia > Caudata > Salamandridae > Calotriton > Calotriton arnoldi. The sequence goes on along the minus strand of CAWUFW010014359.1, from coordinate 152,474 downwards.
AATTGCAATACAACCGATGTGATCTATGGCATCCTGTGCCCTTGTGACGAACTGTATATTGGACAAACAAGACAAAAAGTCAAAACAAGAATACTACAACATTGTAGCAGGATTAGATGCGGAACAGTAGGAGCACCCCTAGTTGAACATTTTACCACCAAACTACACAAACCTGATTCACCAAGATGGCTGGTCCTCGAGAAAGTGACCTTGGGTAACAGGGGAGGTGACATCAATTCCATCCTAAACATAAGGGAATGTAAATGGATGGATAAATTGGAAACTGTAAATAATGGCCTCAATGAACTAGAGGGTACATATGCCCAAATGTCTACCCTTGCCACTGAATAAACAACTATAATGTTTGAGTCCGTACAGAGTTACTAGGTTACTAATGCATTTATGTGTACATTTATGCTCACAGAGATGTCTTTTTAACAATTATTAAACTATTGTTTATAAAATGTAATTTTCTCACATGAGTTATTTTGACACTTCCAGAACATCTTGGCCACGAGCACGATCTATTGGCATTCGCAAGAAATTGTTCATTTTTAAATTGTACACAAAGACAATGGGCATAACCCAATATCTATGCTCCTGCCATAACGTTTAATATCTCGTCCAGTGCCGTATCAGCAAGCTGCTGCACGCAAAATATTTATCCTTGCTACTGAATTATAACAACACTGCTCAAGACCGTACAGAGTTACTTTGGTACTAATGTTTTTTTTTCTATATGTTTATTATTTGATGTACTCAATCTCTGTTTATATGATGCAACTCTCGACCATTAGGCTTTGTGAACTACCATGTGGGACATTTCACGTAGATACATATGCATCTTACATCTAAACCATTTTCGTTCCATCTTGGTTAAGATGAAGTTTCATTAACATTGTACTGTTGCAATTCATTTTATATACACAGACAACGGGCACAACCCAATGTCTATGCCTTTGTCAACACGCATAAACATCCACTGCATTTTTGCCCGTCACAGTAGTCAGGTCCCACATGTCTACCAGCGTGCAGTCACCAAGCTGCTGCACCCGACGTGCACGCTCACCCACTGCGTCTATTTAACGTAACCGGGAACCGCTGGCTCATTCTGTTGCCGGATCTGGAGACCGTTAGAACGTTTATTAGGTAAGGGGTTTCTTTGCTGGATCCTGATGTATTTAACTCTTCGTTTTACGCACAGCGATGCCCCAGCGGTAAGCGTATTTTTCTGTATATTTTGTCTTCCGCGGACCCATTCCGGCCGCTGGTTTATTTATTTATTTACTCTTGTCCAAACACGCGGCTGCGCTCGCAGACCAGCGCCGCTTTAAATATATTCGCACTCGCCTTTGGCCCTTGATCGTGAAGTATTCAACTCTTCGTTCAACGCACAGCGATGCCCTAGCGTTAAGCGCATTCTATCTGCACATTTTGACTCCCGCGGACCCATTCCGGCTGCTGGTTTATTGTCTATTTAACTTTTTTCTTGTCCATACACGCGGCTGCGCTCGTAGACCAGTGCCGCGTTTAATCCATTCCCACTTACCTTTGGCCCTTGATTAATTTCAAATGCTACTTGACAGCTAGACCCTAGGTGGACGCCGGAGGGTCCTCCTGGTCTCCTTACTGGGACTTTTTGACCCTTTCCTCTCCATTTTTGATGTGGTGATTACCATAATACACCGACTTGATAAAACCGCAGAACCCTTGTTGTCCTCCATTATTACAGATTCATCTGTATGATGCCAGTGATCTTTTGACCTGCCATCCACCTCGTACGCGCACGGAAGGCCGTACACTCACCCCTCTGAGTAAGTGTCAATTTACATAGGGTGCATATTCAGCCATTCAATGCGTCTCTTTTTTCATTTACCAAGACTTTTTCTCTGCATTTAGGAGCTCCGTGGAGCCCACACCTTCTTTCAATTCCCCAGCAACGAGGCACATGCTGGATGTCCAATTAGGTAATTGATTTTACATATTGCTTTCACATCCACTACCGCGAGATAACACTGTCACCCTAACACATAGTATCCCATTGCCTCTAGGTGCTCTATCACAGTCCTGATGAAGACCCCACCCTAAGGCTGGATTCACCTAGTTCAATATATAGGGGTCGAAACGTCGACAACTACCTATCTGATTACAAGCAAGGACAATTGTAAATTATTGACAGTGTCCATGTAAAGCTATGTAATATATGTGGAACAACTGACCTTTGTTTAAGGCCGGATCAGTATCACCATGCAAATGTGATGGCTATATGTCACACTACCCTGTCCTTGTCCACTACCCTCACAACTTCACAATGCTCACCAGCACTCCTTTTCCCATTACCCTACCCTGAGCACCAAATAGTGTAAATATCTGTAAATATTAGTACCAGTTTAGGAGCATTGAGCAACTGTGTTGCCACAAACGAAAACAAAAATTGCACTGTATAATAAATTGGAGTTCCGATCCATTGGACTCTAAATAACTCGGTACTGTGGATGTGATTTATTGTGTGTATTCTATCTATTGTATACTACCTGACCATTTCGTTACTGTACTGTACTATTAACCCGGGTCTGGTAGTCCTTCGGGTATCCCCATTGATACACAACACAGAAAAAAAACAGCCATGTGCCGACCCTGTGGTTCTAGTCGATGTACATGGTGCTGGAAAGGTTTGAGCTGCTGTTTGAACGCACTGGGCAGGGCTGGCTGGTTCAGATTGGGAATGGGGCTACTGGAGGGGACTGGACAGGACCACGCTGGCTCTGATGGGTGTTAACGGGGCTAGATTGGACTGGGCACAGCCACACGGGTTCTGGTGGATACGAATGGGGCTAGAGTGGTTTTGACCTGCCTGGGCTGGCTCTCATGGATGTAAACAGGGTGAGAGCTGACTGAGCAGGAGTAGACCTGCTGGATGTGTACAGGGTTTTAACACAATGGGTCTGGCCAGCTGTTCCTGACGCTGTTAAAGGAGTTAGGATGGACTGGGTTGGTTCAGGCTAAATCCAATGGATGTTAAAGGGGTTAGAAAGGACCATATAGTCAGGATAGTGCTGCTCATTGCACAGAATGTGGTAATGCCTGATATTTAGCTCTTCATACTGATTCAGCTACTTGATTTTACTAGGGAGAAAGTGTCACACTTCAGCTCGCAGATTGTCACTCATAAGTACACGGACACCATGGAAATGTCGCACATAAGCAATATGAAAAATTGGCAGCTATGCAGCAGCCATGTAAATAAAGCAGGTGAGTCTGCCTGCGGGATGACTGGGACACAGGATACTACAGGATCAGCAGCAGGGCACTGACCAGAGGGGCTATAGGGTCAGCATCAGGGCACTGACCGGAGAAGCTACAGGATCAGCAGCAGAGCACTGACCGGAGGACGACAGGAGCAGCAGCAGAGCACTGAGGAGCTACAGGACAAGCAGCAGAGCATTGACCGGAGGGGCTACAGGGTCAGCAGCAGAGCACTAACCGGAGGAGCTACAGGATCAGCAGGAGACCACTGAAAAGCTATAGGATCAGCAGCAGAGCACTGAGAAGATACAGGATCTGCAGCAGAGCACTGAATGGAGTAGCTACAGGATCAGCAGCAGAGCACGGACCGAAGGAGTTACAGGATCAGCAGCAGAGCACAGAGGAGCTACAGGATCCACAGCAGAGCACTGACCGGAGTAGCTACAGGATCAGCAGCAGAGCACTGAAGAGCTACAGGATCAGCAGCAGAGCACTGAGGAGCTACAGGATCAGCAGCAGAGAGGTGACTGGGGGGGGCTACAGGATCAGCAGCAGAGCACTGACCAGAGGAGCTACAGGATCATCACACACTTACCAGAAAATCTGAACCAAGACCGGACTTTCCAAGACCGGACCGTTATTAGTCTGAGCTTCCTTCAAATCCTTGCATCTGGAGCTGAGAACAGAAGTAATATAGAAAATTGACTGAATGACAGTGTTGCCAGATTTTGAGACCCGTCCCAAGCCCGAAGCTGCTCAAGTACAAGCCCAAATTTAGCCCAACGCAGACCAGTGTCAGCCCAAAAACCAGCCCAAAGTCACAACTCTCAAATTATACAGAAATAGTCATCAGAAACCACTTCAAGGATGAATCTAAATTCTATTCAATATACAGATAGTAGGAGGGGGTTAACTGAGAACCTGTGTTAATGCTACTCATTTCCATGACCTGTCCCCACTGTGACTTTGCAACTTGTAACAGGCACTGCTAAAGCTACAATAGTAGAAAACACCGAGAGATTAAGAAAGGCAGCAATAGTATTATGTGCTATTTACTGCTCCCTCCAATTTGTTTTTTAAGCAACCCCCAAAGTTAATGCCCAGTAGCCCCCGTTTACCCCATAGCCCTCAAGCCCCCCTCCCTCCTTCCCGAATGGAGTCTGACAACCTCCACTTCTATTTCATCCACAGCATATATGCCAACATTTGGAAAAAAATAAGAGGGAGATTCAGAGACAAACCCAAGGTAAAATGATTACCCCTTTAACTTGTATTTAGGTTGGGGGGGACTTTAAGACCTAATTACATAAAATAATACTTTTTCGCTAACAAAATGTGCAGTCTCCTGCCTAAATTGAATAGTAGTACCACCCATGGGAGAGGATGTGGCGTTACGGCCATGGCCATGTGTTGGAGGCAGCAGCAGTGCGCGCTTCCCTCACACAGAACAGGTAACACACAGACAGCAGCATGGCAACCTTCACTTATTCATTTATTTGAGAGTTTTATGTAGCACTAGCTAGACCTAAAGGTATCAGAGCGCTTTACAATAGCAAATGTTCACATCAAAGATAACAAGTCTATACAAGCATCTGAGTCAGAGTGTTTTACTTATCATATAGCACTCATTCCTACTCTTACCATAAGAAACAAGCATTGGTGAAGCCAATAGGTCTCGCCTATGCAAGAGCTATTGGCTTTGCCAATATGTTTTAGCGCTGCTGTACACCAGGGTGGCAGCTGTTCAGCATGGCTAAGTAAGTTGGGTAAAGGAGAGTGGAGTGCCATAACGTGGAGTATAGTGGAGCATTATGGAGTGGCGTACAGTGGAGTGGAGAGCCAGGGGTAGCGTACAGTGTTGTCAAGCGTCTTGGAGGGAGTAAAGTGTCATAGAGTGGAAGGGCATAGAGTTGAGTGGCGCAGAGTGGAGCACAGTGTCAGAGTTGAGTAGAGTGTCGTACAGTGGAGTGGCACAGAGTGTTGTGGAGTAGCATAGAGGGTGTTGAGTAGAGTGCTGTAGAATAGAGTGGCGTACAGCAGAGTAGACTGTCAGAGTGGAGTGGCACAGAGTGGAGTAGTGTGTCATAGAACAGAGTGGAGTAAAGTGGCATGGAGGGGTATATAGGGAATTGCAAAGAGCGTCGTAGAGTGGAGTAGTGTTGTAGAATGGCACAGAGTGGAGCAGGGTGCTGTGGATTGGCACAGTGTGGAGCAGAGTGTCAGTGGAGCAGAGTTTAATGGAGTAGAGCATCAGATTGGAGAGGAGCAGAGCAGCCTAGTGAAGTGGCATAAAGTACAGAGGTGCAGAGCAGATTGGCGTAGAATGCATTGGTTTTGAGTTAAGTGGTGTAGAAAGCATTGGCGTAGAGTAGAGCGGGGCACATTAGATTACAGTGGTGTAGAGTGCAATGACGCGGAGTGGTGCAGAGTGGAGTGGTGCAGGGTAGAATGCAGAGGTGTAGAGTAGAGTGGTGTAGAGAGCAGTGGCATAGAGTAGAGTGAAGTGGAGTGCTGCAGAGTATAGTAGTGCAGGGTAGAGTGCAGTAGTATAGAGTAATGGCGTAGAGCAGAGTGCCACAGCATTGATTGCAGTGGCACAGAGTAGATTGTTTCAGAGTAGAGTGAAGTGGTGCAGAGTAGAATATAGTGGTGCAGGGTAGAGTGCAGTGGCAAAGAGTGGAGTGACGCAGAGTGGAGTAGCGTGGCACAGAATGCAGTGGCATGGAGTAGATTGTTTCAGAGCAGAGTGAAGTGGTGTAGGGTAGAGTGGAGTGGCATAGAGTATTGGCGTAGAGTGCATTGGCATAGAGTGCAGTATTGTGGAGTGGTGTAGAGTACGGCGGTGAAGAGAACAATGGTGCATAGTGGAGTTGGGTAGAGTGCACTGGCGTAGAGTGGTGCAGAGAAGAGAGGCGTAGAGTGAAGTGGCATAGAGTGCAGAGCCAGAGTGCAGTAGATTAGAGTGGTGTACAGTGCATTGGCGTAGAGTGCAGTGGCGCAGAGTAGAATGGCAGACAGTAGAATATCGTACAGTGCAATGATGTAGAGCAGAATGGCACCGAGTACAATAGTGTAGAGTGGAGTGGTGTACAGTGGTGAAGAGTAAAGTGACGTAGAGTGCAATGGTGTCAAGTGGCATAGTAGAGTATAACGACGTACAACACAGTGATGCAGAATAGATTGGCATAGAGTGCTGTGGCATAGAGTGTATTGGTTTTGAGTAAAGTGATGTAGAGTGCATTGGCGTAGAGTGCAGTTGCATGGCGTGGAGTGACGTAGAGTGCAATAGAGTGTCGTAGACTGCAGTGCAGAGTAGATTGTTTTAGAGTAGAGTGAAGTGGCGAAGAGTGCAGTGGTATAGAGTAGAGTGGCTTAGAGTGGATTGGTGCAGAATTCAGTGGCAGAGAGTGCAGTGTGGCAGAGTGCAGTGTGGCAGAGAGTGCAGTGTGGCAGAGTATACTGTCGTAAAGTTCAGTGGAGTATAGTGGAGGGTCGTAGAGGGCAGTGGCACAGATTACAATGTAAAAGAGTGCAGTGGTGTACAGTACAGTGGTGCAGAATAGAATGGCGTAGAGGGCAATGACGTAGAGTGCAGTGGTGTAAAGTAGATTGACAGAGTGCATTGATTTAAAGTATAGTGGTGTAGAGTGCATTGGCATACAGTGCAGTGGAGCATAGTAGAGTAGTGTGAGGTTGAGAGCACTGGCGTAGAGTGGAGTGGTGTAGAGAAGAGTGCAGTGGCGCGGGGTAGAGTACAGTGGGGTAACGTGGAGTATGCATGATATGGTAGCATGCTGCCATTTCAGACAACAGATCTTCAATTGAAATGACCTTTACATTTGCAATCACACACAGTTTTACTGATAAAAGTATACAGCACACAAACGATAAAGTGTGGAAAAGTCATCACCCAATGTATTGATTTGATCATCAGCACAATTCATTTAGATATTTAAATTTTGTTGTGTGCAAGGAAAAAAAAAATCTATACAGCCATCCTCAAGCAGATCCCCACTAGCCAGCATGATTGTCACATAAATCGTCTCACGTTTAAATCAGAGAAAGAAAAATAAACACCAAGCTCCCTGGAAGACACAGCCTAACATTTGACCTCGGTCTTTGATTGCACAGCAAATGTGACAAGATAAGAACAAGATTTAAAAGCATGTTTACAGAAAGCGAGTTTGTGGAAGAACACAGTATACAAGATTCTGGCAATGGAAGGCACGAACTCGACAGCCTAAAACAAAGCCAGCAAACAGAAAATGTGAGTTACAACCCACAAAGCTAATGGTAAGCAACAGGCGGAATGCATTCCTGGGTCAACTTTCTGAATGTCCCCAATGTCTTTAGCAAACCAGACAGCTGCACTGTTTGGTAGGCTGAGAAGTAAAAAAGTAGTTATATGAAAGTGAGCAGTGGAAGGATAGATGTCATCCAGTCAAAGGGATTGTAAAGAAGCTATTTTCCAGGGGAATGACAAACACGAGAGGAAGAAAAGACATCAAGTAAGAAGCAAGCAAACAAGCGATTAGACAGGCAACCAATGATAAGCAATGGGCTGGCACAAAGTCCACTGGAAGTTTTTGATATGGTTCACAGAATGTCTTTTACGCACAGACAGCTAAAAGGCGTCTGTAGGCAAGATCTAAAAATAACAGATCAATGCCAATGCCTAGGTCCTTGCATTGGGGGAATGGGACTATTGGGCTACTAAGGGTTTGGCGGGCGGAAGGGAGAGGGTGCAAATGCATGCGTGTGAGCGAGTGCATAGCTGGAAAGATGAAAGCATGTGTGCATGGATGAAAAGATGAATGTGTGAAAAGATGGATGCTTGCCACTATCTACCCATTTTGACAGCAGAGAAACCAAATGCTTCCCCAGCTCCATGAAACAGACATCTGGGGTGAGGTTGCAGTGTCATGGCTATGCTGGGATCAGGAAGGGACAGATTTCAAGTCCCATAACATGATGCCATTTTGCTTTGAGTGAAAGTCTGGTGCATTGAGGAAAGTATGGCCACAACACAATGGGGCCACAGACAGTGCACGGACGCACACTGGTGAATGTATTGATGCACCAGTGTCTGTGACGATGCATCAATGGATGCCTTAGAGTGTGAGCGTACATGGATGGCTAAATAGGTATGGATGAGTGCCTGGGTGTGATTGGATTGATAAATGAAGGTGCAGATGTGGTGGAAGTCAAGAGCTGGACGCCTTGGTCTATTCATAGCCTTCTCTAAGTAACTGCTTCTAGAAGCCACAATTTCACAGCTGTAATGTGTGTTACAGAAGAATGTCTCCTGAGAAGTAGTACAAGAAAAAACTCACAAAAGCACAAACAAATTCCAGGTGCTGGCCAACTTTTTATGTTAAATGTACAGGCTCGTAAATGCTGAACTGCAGCTATGTTATAGAACTCGCCAGGGGGAAAGAAGGATAGCACCTTTGGCCAAAATAGAACCTTTGGCCAGAAAAAAGCCTTCTAGAACGCAGAGGATGCATATCTCGTCGCTTTCTGGTACTTCAATGTGAATTCACTGGCTAATAAAAAGTTAAAAGCAAATAAAGGCTTCAGTGTGAAGGTTAGATGAATGTGCGTCCTCCTAGACCAGACAAAAGAATAGCAAAGCCAGGGATGTTATTACGAAAATAAGAAATAAAAACACACTGTTCTCTCTGACACTAAGCTTGTCACACATTGTCTTCCCAGAGTGTTTTACAAACATGTTTTCCATTTATTACGCTATATCCTCGTGAAATTGTAACATTGGAGGGTGGCTCACAGGGGAATCCAGGCTGCACAAAGTCTGGTTGGAGTGGGACACCTGACTGCACAAGCAGCGTCCTTCAGAATTATAACAAGATGTCACATGAAGGAGTGATGAACAGATGCTCAGAAAACAGCTATAACACGTTTGACATCCTCAATTAGAATATTCCACACACTTAGGGATGGACTAGGGGATTTAAAAAAAACTTATTCACAATAAGGAGAAAACCAGGTCACCCCAATATGGACAAAGAGCTTCAACTTAATATGAAAAGAATCCCACATCACTTCGAAGTTGTCAGGGATCCAACCCACCTGACGTGTCCTCAACAGCGTGAACACACTATGGACAACTACAGAGGCATTGCCAGCCTCAAGATCTACAGCAGTCACAGGGCCACGAACTCAGGATGGCTGCAGGAGGCTGAGAAGAGAATATTTCCCAGAACGCAACTGGCAAGAAAAGGGCTGGACTAATCCACCATATCTGACGACAAGTCGTCACACCAGCTTCTGTTTCCCACTTGCAAAACTTAGTTCGAGAGAATTGGAAATATCTATGAACCACTAACTTCAAGTTGCATCTAAACCGGCTACGTGTTAACCAGGAATCCAAAACGGGCAAAGTTGGAATAACTGGGACCTTCCAGAGTAAGACTGTCAGGGTTTCCGGTGCTGCAGTTTATGGTCTTGGTGTTGAACTATGAGGAGTCTTATGTAGCTTAAAAAGTGGCAGCAGGAAACTGCTACTTACTGTCTGAAACCCTCAATGAGGTAGAGGTAACAGTATTAAGACCACATATTAAGATCAAGAACTTAAGGTATTATGGGTGATTTTTGTTAAGAGTTACTTACATGGGCACCGACCTTAGACTACTGCAGACACACGAGTACTTTTAGACGGACCGCATTTATCTTTCGAAGTTGAATGTCCTTTTACAACACGAGATTTACAACCATTCGTGGAGGAATGGCAAACGTAAGAAAACACAAAGAATCACTTTAAACACATGGTAACCACAGTATTGCATTGCCCTGATCGTTTATATAGTGCTATACTGTACCGTGTTGTAGCTTATTTTATAGCGCTTCATAGTTTAGCGAAGCACATTAATACGCTTTGTACATTACACTTAAATTCTATGTCAGCGAGGAGAATCGGGAGATTTTCCGATGCTTTGTTTGTAAACCTCGAGGGAGGGGCCTGGCCTTCCATGTCGTGGCCCATCTGACATGTCCACCCTGTGTTGAGACACAGCCAAGCCCTGCAGGCCCAGACCGTTTACACTCCAGTACAGCACTCACACTAGTCACCCATACAATGCAAACCGAAAGTAAAATATCTGCGTGACGAGTACCATGGACACGATGCAGGACTCCACATACTCTGCAGCTTAGAGAGAAAATGTCACATCTGTCCAATCTGACAAAATAACCAAACAAGCATGTTAAGTAAAAGGGTCGCTTCAGGCTTTCACTTCACACTAACCCTAAAGTCCGGCACAGAGTCTGCACAGAGACGAGCCCTTCCGAGCACAAGCTGTGGCTGCAGCGGCTCCTACAGGCTGCAGGCGGCTCCTACAGGCTGCAGCTGCTGCCTTCGGTTTGCTGCTCGAAGCCCTCCAAGGTCCTAGTGCAGCTGCAGGAGCCAGCCAGATGTTTGAAGGAGAATGGAGCGTGGAGGACTGAAAGCAGAACTGCTTCGGGGTCACGACAACACCGAAGGGCAAGAACTAGCCTCCAGGGTTCACACGATGCATTAAACAGCGAGCAGCCATCTTGGATGAGGTTGAAGATAACATTTTTGGTAAAACGTCATTCAGTATATATTTTTGGGGGTGGGGGACTTTATACTTTTTATAACTCTAAATGCATTTATGCTTTTTTTTTTTTTTACCGAATCCGGGATTTTGTATTTATAGACTCGAAGCCTTGTTTGGTCCAATATGAAAGCAGGTCTACAGTACCAGAATGCAAATCAAACAAGCATTTGCAATGCAATAGGTTTTGCATTTACACGAGACCTATTGCATTGCAAATGGTAGGCATCACGGACAAAGGGAGAGAGGGGGGAAGGAGGCACAGACAACGGGAGGGTTTGGGGGAGAAGGCACGGACAACTGGAGGGAGGAGAAGGCACGGACAATGGGAGGGAGGGTGGAAAAGAGGGCACGGACAACCGGAGGGAGGGCAGGTGGGGTGGAAAGGAAGGCACAGACAACGGGAGGGCGAGGGGGCACAGACAACAGTGGGGAGAAGGTACGGACAACGGGAGGGAGGGCGGGGGGAAAGAAGGCACGGACAACGGGAGGGGAGAAGAAGGCACGGACAACGGGAGGGAGGGCAGGGGGGGTGGAAAGGAAGGCACAGACAACGGGAGGGGGAGAAGGCACAGACAACAGGGGGGAGAAGGTACGGACAACAGGAGGGAGGGCGGGGGTGGAAAAGAAGGCACCAAAGCACGTTGTGAAAACCTCATTAAAGAAAATAGTGCTCACACTCTAAATAACAGTACCATGTAAAAGCCGAAGTAAAGGGGCCTGTCGCCATGGGAGGTGACAAATGAAGAGGAGGCGGTACTAAGGAGGGACTAACAAGCCTATCAACGAATCAGAGGCTAGCAGTTAGGACAGACAAGGACACAAGCCAATGACAAATATGTCAAGAAAACAATGGGGTGACCCTGTGTCCCTCAGAACCTGGGTATATATTAAAGAAAAAAACAATGGTTCTGTCGGGTATGCATAGCTCATTTCTTGTCCAAGTAAATCAGTTATCTTGTTTCTTATATGTAATCCTCATAAGTGAGATCAAAAACCACAATATGATTAAAATATATACAAGGTTAGGGGGGGGCCAGGCTGGGAGCAATGACTCTGCTGCTAATCCAAGTTAAATTTCTCACGCAGAGCCTTGAACTGGACCAGAAGGTAGCGTCGACGTTTCAACCCAGTACATGCACTATTGAGTGGTCATTACGGGTCTTCATCAGGACAAGAAGGGAAGGGGAGGGATGACAGCCTAGTAGAACCAGAGTAAATCCTAGGTGGTGGACCAGGGGGGCTCAGGTCTGCGTGCTCATGGCCCTTGTATATATTTTAATCACATTGTACATATTACGCACTCAATTGTATCACTGAGCACGATATGTCACTTGATCACTGTTCACCTTGAAACTTCACTTTTGTTGACAGCTCTTTATTTAAGTATGGGTAACAGATAAACAATGCAAATTATTTAAAACAGCTGTTTATCCATCAACCGTCCTTTTCGTGTGTTCCTTATGATTAAAAGTGTTTTTTGATCTCACATAGGAGGATTACATATAAGAAACAAGATAATTGATTTACTTGGACAAGAAATGAGTAATGCATACCCGACAGAACCATTGTTTTTTTCTTCAATGACAAATATGGGCGGAGAGTGGTCGGAGATTCTTTCACCTACTTGTTAGATTGAGCCTAGAGCCAGCGCACATCTCGCAGAGCAACGCATACACCCTGGCTCTAGGCTCAACCTAAAAACATTTCCTAAATCTATCCTGTGTGTGGCCTCCGTTTCTCAAATCCTGGTCACCAGGGCATCAATCCTATAGCCCTTGCAGCTCTCGCCTATGGTATATCTTGTGTCCCTGTGTCATGCATGGTCGTCAATACCTGCAGCATATCTGCCCACACCGCTAAATCTTCAGCAGCTTTTTTGTCCCTTTTGTTTGACCTCATATGTAAGCTATTTAGCTAGTGACCATTCTATGTCTCTGTTCTGAGTGCTCACTGTGGGCCTCGTGGGCGAAGCCAGCTATTAGACATTCATCGCTTGAGTGTAATCATTTTTAACTAATTTTTTTAATCCATTGAACTTTGAGCACAAATTGAGTATCATCAGGGGGCAGGATGGGGGTGGTAACAAAGTTAAAATTTCTGCTTCTGGTCAGTATCACTACCCCTAACTCCAGGCATTCTAAGATGAAGTCCATTGAACAGGGAATATCCTGCTTCACCCTGAATTAACTGGAAAAAAATAACCCACGTGGGGAATGGGGGTCACAGAAGACTGCTGTGCGACAGGCAGGGAGTCAGAAGAATGTGAGTGGATAAGGGAGACTCTGGGGCAGTTAAGGGGACATAGTGCTGTGGAAGTGATAAGATGGCACCTGGGCTGAGACTGTTCCCGGACTCAGCCTTGGTGGTTTTACCATGTGTGTTTTCTCACCACGTAAAATCAGGCTCAGTATTCATTCACCAGGTAATTCCAGGTGTGGGAACACGGAGCCACTCCGAAATGGCCAAAGCAGAATCCCCCTTGTAATGAGGGCCTTAATGCTAAATTAGGTAGGCCCTTGCTGTCTCATAATGGCCCCATCCTGCTTTCCAAAATCAGCCCTCTCCCTTAGAGACCGAGTCAACATTCTTTGGTCATCTTTTCTTTTGTGCACCTCTGTGCTATCCCTTTAAGTTCCAAATCAGCAAAACCTTCAACCCCTCATCCATACCACCGTCTACTGCTCTTCACACAACACTTAATGCCCTTACTCTGCGCATCTATGGTAGTTAATCCTACATTAAAAGTTCTCTATCAATGTAACTCCTTCCAAACTCATATGTTTCACGTGCACATGAAGGACAGGTGCTGCTTGGGCAACAAAGGATGAGGGCTATGCAGCACGGAAGGTGCACATTTTAACACCGCAGAGAACGATCTCCTGTTTTGTATATTGAAAACATGTACTCCACGGGCCAGGGAACGAGGCTTCTATGGGAGCAGGAGGGTACTGTTCAGTTTTGAGCGGGTCTGGTTAGGTTGGAGGTGTTGCGGTGTGTTAGCCACTTACCAGGCAATGACAGCCTGTGTTGGCCCATACATGTTACGCTGCTGCCGTCTCCCTTTCTGGATGGAAGGAGGAAGGTCAGCAGCGTTGTGTAGGGCTCCTGGTGGTGAGAGTTAAGTGTTGTTTCGGTCCTATCAAGGTGTGGTCACGACTGTCAGCTGGGCCGACCCTTTTGATTGTTGCCCGAATACTTGGGTCTGCGGCCGGGCGTGACATCCATACAGGCCCGCCAGAGTATAGTGTACCAGTTCTATACGTTCAGACTCTCCAAGATATTTGCGGCACAACATGCAAAACATTTATTGCGCTTTTAGTGCCATTTTTGCGTTGCTTTATTTTTTTTCATAGTTGTTTTCGGATTTTAATTGTAAACATAGTCATCTTGTTAGAAGATATATCATTATTCCCTAATATATCTTAAGGCCTGTGGGAATGCACTATTTACATATATATTTACATATACATGCACATCTAACCTCTTAGCATCCTTTGCAACAAAGAACAGTGTGTGTTACTTACCCACTGGTTTTAATGTGCATTACAACACATCTTGAAGGAGTGGTCACACACAATAAAAGCACTTTGCAATAAATGGTCCTTTGGAATGGATGAAAATACTTTGCCATCACTCCGGAGGTGTGTGCTCTTTGTTGCAACGGATGCTGTGTGGATAGCTGTATAATTTTAGGGCGCACTTTGGTAGTGCAGTTTTCTCGTCATATCAAAGGCAATTCAGTTGATATGAGGATTTCCATAAGCTTTTTTCACTTCTCCGTAATGCCCGTATATGCCTGTTGACAATTTGCCTCTCCATTTTCTGATTTTAATTATTAAACCATTGCGCATGTGACACTTAAATTTGGCTCCAGCTTAAGAGCAACAGAAAGGACTCCACAAGCACGTGCGCACGTGCATGTGACTACAAGAGAGTCACGCTTTTAGTTTGCTAAATTGGCTTCTAACAGAGATCAGAATCTGATGTACTCATCATTCCGATCTTAAAGCGGCCGCTGCAATGCTTTATAAGGCAAAACCTAACTTGTTATTACTGAATCGGGCATTTTGTCCTTCACCCCTCTAATGGATTATTCGGATAAACACACATTTCCCAAATACTGAACATTTGTTTCAGCTATTGTTGATGTCTATAAATGAACTTACTTCAATTTGTGCTCGCTTCTACATGCTGCGGCCAGGCCCCACCAGTCGACGGCCACAGCAGCACAGGGACACACCACCAGGCCGGGTCTGACACTCTGAGACTCGAGAGAGTAGTGACACAGTGAAGTCACAGGCCGGCACGGTGGGGAGTGGGACTCTCGAAGTCCGTTGCAGCGTTGGTGGTGCTCACACTCAGTCACTCACTTTGTCTCTGTCTAGTCAATTACGACGAGACAGTGACCGTATGACTGTGACCCGATTCTGCAATCTTGACGCCAGTCGTCACTCAGCTGAGTGTGCTGCCCATGCTAAGACTCTGCATGACGTGTGACCGCTCATTTTAAAGAGCGCAATGGGGGCTGGCCAAAATGTATTGACAGGCCATTCATTGGTAGTGTTATCGCACGCTTCAAGATTGACGGCCCCGTGACCCCCTAAGACTGTACACCCACTGCACCACTACACTAGAGTGGCTGCCAACACGTTGCAGCAGCAGCAGGTGCACTTGCAGTTGACTGTGACTTATATGCTCAATCCTCCATTCATGCCCCAGCCAAGCAGCGCGCTTTGAGCTTATTCGCCAATCGTCGCTGACCTTTATTCGTGTGCGGAGCAGGAGCTAGTGTCTGTGCCACTGACTGACAGAGTGATAGGCGCGGCGCATCAACACAATGCATCATCATCATGTGCATGATGAGTGTCTGCGCCGCCCCAGCTAAAATTTGCGCACAAGGGGCTAATATCCGCCAAAAAAGTAGCCACCCGCCAGGTGTAGGTTTTCCCTGCACAAATGGGAAAAATGTTGCCCATTTGTGCAGGAAATAGCTCAATCTGGCAACACTGCTGAATGAGGTAGTGCACCTATTATCCCTTTTAAAGATGGCCGCCCTCAAAGGTCTCCAGAAATCAGATGCTGCCATTGAAAGCTTCTCCCGGCGCCATCTTGGAATAGGACAGTGATGAAAGGCGGGAGACAACGAACGTCCCAGCCTCCTCCCAGTTCCCCTGTGACAAACTGCCACTCTTGACCGTTGGTTGGAGTTCTGCGCATGACCGTTCCAACGTAGAATCCTCGTGAGCACAAGAGACAGGTCACCACCATTACAGTGAGGGATGCCGAGCCCTGCAGATAAACAAACACAGCGCGGCGTCTGTATGTCTGCTGCTTGCTCAGTGCTCACCTTCCATATCCAGCAGCACCGCCTCCCTCGGGCCCCTGCCTCATTCTGCCACAGGCCCCAGTGTCCCCTGCACCCTGCGGGCTGCTGCTGGGGTGCTTGTTGGACCTCTCACTACACATGGACAATGGGCAGAGAAAGTTTTATGGGGAGAGGAACAGATGCATCAGGGAGCTCCGAAGACTGAGCAGGCAGAGATAAATCATTTCAATATACATCTTTTGACATTATAACTGCGAATAACCTGTATTTTAAGGGTCGGCATTTTAACAAAATTTGGGCACACAAATGTCAAGTTCAATTGGAGGAGGCACTTTGTTAAGGAGCTTTTTTATTAGGTAACTTTTTAAATTTGTTTTTCACAAATTAGAGCAATACGTCCTGTTACTGTGATAATTAATAGGTCCATTAACGTACAAAAAGAGAGAAAAAACTTTTATGTTATATAGTCATCCAGATGAGGAAAAGAAACGTGTAATAATTAGCATACTCCGCTATAGAGCAGCTAGGGTTGCCACTGGGCTCGTTTATACCAGTATGATCACTATTTTTATGTCATAGCTGTCAGGTTTTTAGATTGCTTATGAGCGGCATTTCCATTGTTTCAATGTACTTACGAGTGACATTCAACTGCCAAATGAGTGACATTTAGAGTGACACTTTCACACAAGTTACAGCAAACAATGACACTGCACGGTAATTGTACTCATGAGTTCAGTGCTCTGCTACACTCACCTGTGCCACTGTAAGCAGGCCCACTGGAACTATGCGATTCTGAGCATAGCTGCCACCTTTTCAGCCTGCTTATATGTGACATCCGGTGGTTTTAGTGTGCGTATGAGTGACATTCTACTACCAAATGAGTGATATTTAGAGTGACAAATTCACACAAGCTACAGCAAGCAATGACACTGCCTCGATTAGTGTGATTATAATACCTAGACATATCACAAAAAACAAACACACGTAAAATGAGTCAGATTTATTGGCTTTGCAAATGCTTTAAAACATTATCAGTAAATGAGTTCTAGTTCATTTCAATGTAACTTTTTCGGTTGTACGACCATTAAAGTGCACAGTGATAAATACATAAAAACATTTTTTAAAACTCTAGTTATTGTGAATATTCAGATTTGGAAAGTGAAAAGATGTGTTTGTGAATTAAACATTACTAAGATCTGTGAAGGGGCTTCTGGTCTTCTGAGTTTCTCAATCTGTTTACTCCTGTCTTCCCTTCACACTTCTTTCGACTGTAGTCTTTCACTGTTACACCCTCTTTTTCTCTGCATCTTTCCGAAGTCCTTAATCTGCATATCCTACACGTCATATCTTTCCTCTTCATCACTGTTTTTTCACTGCATGCACGACTTGTATGGCCCCAGTCACCACACACCCACCCACCCACCCTCTCTCTCCTCACCTGTAAACACACTATTTTCCATTCATGATATCAGGAATTTGACATCTGTGTATCACTCCTTCACACACTTTCATATAAAATAAAAGTTACAGTTGGCACAAATGTGAACATCGCTCTGCAGAGAAGCCAAAGGTTGGATAGTCTGACCCACCAACAGGTACTGTGAGAAGCTCTTTATGCCTTCAGCCTCAGCCACACAGCTCTCTATTGTGCCCTATGATGTGTCACTCTGGGGTACTGTGAGAAGCTCTTTACGCCTTCAGCCTCAGCCACACAGCTCTCTATCAGGCCCTATAATGTGTCACTCTACGGTACTGTGAGAAGCTCTTTACGCCTTCGGCCTCAGCCACACTGCTCTCTATCACGCCCTATAATGTGTCACTCTGGAGTACTCTGAGAAGCTCCTTAATCCTTCAGCCTCAGTCACACAGCTCTCTATCACGCCCTATAATGTGTCACTGTTAGGTTTGAAATTCCCCTCCCCGTAATGCACTTGTTTATGCTATATTAGGTTAGCAATATGTGGCTAAATAGACGCCATTTGTATTCACGTTATGCATCCCACTGAGTTATCCGTGCAGCATGTAAGCTTTCGTTAGCCAGTGTGACTCCATTTTGTATTTCGTAATCCTTATTAGACTGCTTGGTCTGTGCTCGTACTAGGCCTCATTTTTCAGTATTGCTTGCCTCAGCAGAACACTGTACTTCGTTATTTTCTCTCTTGTCCAAAGCTGCAGCCCGACTCACTAATGAATAGGTTACTTTGCCCTCACATACCAGTCTCAGTGTGTAACTCTGCTCCCACGTTAGGAGATGCTGAGACTCGGCGCTGTGGCCTTGAGCTACAGATAAGTGTGTACCCATCTGGCAGGTGATAGCTCATTCTTCTGTACCTCCTTTGTCCATGTCCGGCCCAGGCCGGTAGTTTTCCACTGGGGGTGTGGATGAAGGCTCCAGGAAGGTTTATCATGTATTACCAAATGTTGGGGGGTCAGTCCCTCGGCAGACATCTTAGGGTGCAGGTCTGATCGGACTCCTCTGCAGAGTATATGCTGAATAAATGTAAGTTTGTATTCTCTACTGTCTGACTGACTCTTCATTTTGGGAAGGCATAGCAGGTGGTTGTAAGTAACCCACGTGGCCCTAGAGGACCCCATCCTTCATCACTCTGGGGTACTCTACCACTGTGAAATGTAGCTCAGAAAGAGTTGCCAAGTGCGATGCATGTTCACTTCTCTATCAAACCAACCCAATGCTGGTTGGTAAGAGTAGCGTGGAGCTGTCTCGTATGTAGGGAGTGGCTCCATTACCTTTGGTGAGAGTGGCATGGGGCTGCCTAGTACATAAGGAGTGGCTCCATTACGTTTGGTAAGAGTGGCTTGGGGCTGCCTCGTATGTAGGGAGGGGCTCCATTACCTTTGGTAAAAGTGGCATGGGGCTGCCTTGTACGTAGAGAGTGGCTTCATTACCTTTGGTAAGAGTGGCTTGGGGCTGCCTCGTACGTAGGGAGTGGCTCCATTACCTTTGGTAAGAGTGGCGTGGGGCTGCCTCGTACATAGGGAGTGGCTCCATTACCTTTGGTAAGAGTGGCATGGGGCTGCCTCGTACGTAGGCAGTGGCTCCATTACCTTTGGTAAGAGTGGCGTGGGGCTGCCTCGTACGTAGGGAGTGGCTCCATTTCCTTTGGTAAGAGTGGCATGGGGCTGCCTCATACGTAGGCAGTGGCTCCATTACCTTTGGTAAGAGTGGCGTGGGGCTGCCCCGTACGTAGGGAGTGGCTCCATTAGCTTTGGTAAGAGTGGGTAGGGCTGCATGGTAGGTAGGGAGTGGCTCCATTAGCTTTGGTAAGAGTGACGTGGGGCTGCATCGTACATAGGGAGTGGCTCCATTACCTTTGGTAAGAGTGGCGTGGGGCTGCATCGTACGTAGGGAGTGGCTCCATTACCTTTGGTAAGAGTGGCGTGGGGCTGCATCGTACGTAGGGAGTGGCTCCATTACCTTTGGTAAGAGTGGCGTGGGGCTGCCTTGTACGTAGGGAGTGGCTCCATTACTTTTGGTAAGAGTGGCGTGGGGCTGCCTCGTACGTAGGGAGTGGCTCCATTACCTTTGGTAAGAGTGGCGTGGGGCTGCCTCGTACTTAGGGAGTGGCTCCATTACCTTTGGTAAGAGTGGCGTGGGGCTGCATGGTACGTAGGGAGTGGCTCCATTACCTTTGGTAAGAGTGGTGTGGAGCTGCCTCTTATGTAGGGAGTGGCTCCATTACCTTTGGTACGAGTGGCGTGGGCTGCCTCTTACATAGGGAGTGGCTCCATTACCTTTGGTAAGAGTGGCGTGGGGCTGCCTCGTACGTAGGGAGTGGCTCCATTACCTCAAGTCAGTCTATGACTCTTGTCTTTGCCCACGATCACAGGTTTCCACAGCAGCTTCAGCGCAGGGTGGCAGAGGTGATCTGTTTGAGTGTCCCGGAGATAGCGCTGTGTACCCCGCCACACACATATGCAACAGCCTACAGGCTCGCGCAGCATGAAAAAAACCACAGAAACAACATCATCTAACACATGCAACTATGGAGTGCAACATAAAGTAAATTGTGGCTGTAATGCTGAATTATGTTACTGAGAGACAGGCTTCTCCTGCTGGCTTCAGTTGTGTTCAGGAGCCAGCTGCAAACATATGATGGCCACGGTCTTTGACCTTTTCTCTCTCTGGAATCCAGTGGGCATGGAGGGGTCACCCTACCCCACTCTCGGGCAACTGACCATGTAGTGTTGAATAAAATAACTGCAGTGGTGGCACCGGGTCCATCATTTGAGGCCGGGCGCTTCATATTTGTTTATTTTGCAGGAAGACTCCTCTGTCAATGCTTAGCTGCCTGCAGCCGGGCAAAGGATCCAGTCAGAACTGTGTCTCTCAGGGGAGGGGCCGCCAGAGCACAATTTGTTTTTGCTGCGCAGCGCTGAAACAACGTTTCTTACTGATGTCTAGGACTTCACTGGATCACCATAGCAACAAGTGAGTGGCTCAGGCTGCAGGATATTAAGCTGCACATAACACAGGAAAGAATTGCTTGTGTGGGGGGATTTAATTCAGCCAGGGAACACCCCTCATGATCCCCCAGTGCAGTGTGTTGAGGAGTTATGTAAATGAGTGACTAATGCATTTTAGTGCGGTGATGCGGGCACCAGTAGTAAAACGCATTAGTCTAACCCTTGTTGCATTGTACTTGGCAATGCCGTCTGCAGCAGCATTAACCACATAAACCATTATCGTCTGCATAATCTGCAGATTAAAAAAATAGATTCTAGCTTAAACGGATCAAAAGTTGCAAAAAACGTGGCGACATGTGTTCACACACGTTGGAGGGCCTTTCTCAAAGGTTAACTGGTCATCTTTCCCTTCTTCACTTGTCCCTCCTAAAGCACCAAGTGAGCCCTGCTGCTAGCTACAGAATCGATCCGCCAAATTTTGGATGTTGGCGACTCTGCAGTGCTACTAAGGTTGGATCTCAGTGCCGCGTTCGACACTGTGTCTCATAACATCCTGATCAAAAGAATTCGGAACTGCGGCGTTGGCCATGAAGCCCTGATGTGGTTTGCCTCCTTCCTGCAGGAGCTCACCTTCTAGGGGTCCAGAAAATCTTTTCAGTCAAAGGTGCTACCTTTGCAGCAAGGAGTGCCGCAGGGCTCCTCCCTGAGCCGAACTCTCTTTAATATATACGTGCACCCTCAGCTGAGGTCATCGAACGCTATGGGTTTACCATCATCTCATATGCAGATGGCACTCAGCTCATCATCACTCTCTCATAGAACTCCATCCAAATGGCCTCCTCAGGATACAAGAGGACCTCATTGCCCCACCAGCAGTGCGCCAGGAGGCACGTTTGCAGAGTGGTGGA
The DNA here is from genome assembly GCA_963921515.1 of Calotriton arnoldi. NCBI lineage: Eukaryota > Metazoa > Chordata > Amphibia > Caudata > Salamandridae > Calotriton > Calotriton arnoldi. The sequence goes on along the minus strand of CAWUFW010014359.1, from coordinate 130,971 downwards.
GAAAGGGGGCGTGGCCTCAGACCACTCTCAGCAATCCAGCTGTGTTGGGCTTACTGGAGGTTCCTGGTGGGCTAGTTGGCCCCTCGTGACCCTCAGGATTCAAGGGGACGTAATCCCCCAACCCAGAACGCGCCAGGAGGTACGTTTGCAGAGTGGTGGAGAAAGGGGGCATGCCCTGTGTCCACCTTTCAGCAATCCCACTATCTGGGGCATAGTGGAGGTATCAGGTAGGCTAGTTGGCCCCTAAGGGCCCTGTGAGGAGCCCGGGCCGGGCTCCCAAGATCCATGCGAGAAATCCGACATGGCGGCGTTCGTAGTCCAACCCGGAATTGAGGGTTGCACTCTAGACGTCCAAACACATGTCAGGAGCGACGCGGAAGAAAAGGAAGGAGGACGGACGAGTCGGGGCTTTTTGCCGACAACAACTGTAGGAATAGAGGAGCGCGAGGAGAGGGCCGAAGTTGAGGAGAGCAGGAATCGTGGAAACGAGACCCGTGCAGAGGAAGATACACCAGAGGTCGTGGGCACCCTGCGAGAGGACGGAGTGGATTCCAGATCCGGAGGACGCTCAGAGAGCACTGCTGCCGAGACCAGTACTCCTAGGAGGGACGCGGAGGCTGGGTCTCCCACCCCCACGGTCCAGGAGGGCCGTAGACTCAGGCAAGTGCCGTCTGCACGTTTCTTTTCTTTGAAGGGTTGGTGGACAGGATTGAGGACCACACACCCTTGAGCACTAATACTTCCTATACCTAGGCACTGCACGGATAGGGCACTGCTGGAGGAGCACCTTAACCCCAAACCCATGCAAGTCAGGGACAATAGCCTGAATCCTTTTGTTTTGTTTTGTCTTTTGGGTTTCTGAATCCCTCCTGCGGACCAACCCCGAGGTGAATAAAGGACCACACGGAGCAAGAAATCCTAACGTCAAGCCTTTAAGCAGAGTAGGAACTGACCCTACAGCCGGAACTTATAATAGGAAGCCAGCATAACATTGGAGCTAGAAAAGATACGAAATAAAGCCATCTCCTCTACCAAAAAAGGGCTGTGCAGTCGTATCTAAGGGGCGGGTTGGGGGTGCGGAACAGTCTCCCCTAGTACAGGCCCCCAGCAGCGAAGGGGACTTTAATCCTCATCCAAGAGCGCACCAGGAAGTGCGTTTGCAGAGTGGTGGGGAAAGGGGGCGTGGCCTGCTATGAGAATTTAGCAATCCTGCTATGTGGGACTTTCTGGAGGTAATAGGAGGGTTAGTTGGCCCCCAAGGTTCTCCTTAGGGGCCAACTACCCCTCCTGTTACTTCCAGTAAGTCCCACACAGTGGGATTGCTGAGAGGTCTTCACAGGCCACGCTCACCTTTCTCCACCACTCTGCAAATGCGACTCCTGGCACAGTACTGGGTGGGGGATGAAGTCCACTTTACTCCTGAGGGACTTTAGCGGCCAAGTAGCCCTCCTGGCACCTCCTGTAAGTCCTACGCAGCGGAATTCTTGAGCGCTGGTTGGAGGCCCAGCCCCCTTTCTCCACCACTCTGCAAACGTGCCTACCAGTTAAAGAAGCATTTGTAATGTAATAGGTATCGCATTTGCAAGAGTTAGAGCTATTGGCGTTGTAAATCTAAAAGTTTTTACTAATGTTTTTGGAGTGGAGTGGATGTACTTTGTGTGTAATGGAATTTTGTGGTATGTTGTGCAGTGAAATTATGTGGATAGAAAGTATGTGGTATTTAGTGTATAGGAATTATGTAGAGTGGGATTATGTGTTATGGAGAGTAATTATGTGGTATGGTAGTCTGTGCTGTGGAGTGGTAACATCAGGCTTAGTCTTCCTCGTTTCCACAGAAGCTAAATTATGAACTCAATGAGACAAAAAAAGAAGGAATCACTGAGGAGCACTTCTGGACCTAGTCAGAGGTATGAGCAGGGACACTGGAATTATGCGACTGTTTGGCTGCACCGACTTTTGCACAATTATCCATTTTCCGAATTAGCCACATAATCCATCATCTGCTGCCTAATCTGCAAATTTGAACTAAAAAAGACTTGTTTCTAGCTCAAACGTTACCAAAAATGCAGCGACAAGTGTTTAGGGGTGGGTGGTAAATTCCATTCCCCTCGTGGAATTTGCGGAATTTTGGTAATTCCGCGTTCCGCGGAGAACGCGGAATTACCAAAAATTCTGCAATCCGCGGCGCAGCGGAATTTTTTCCTTGTTCGCGCTTTAAAAATGTGTGTTTGCGCGCGCAGTAGCGACTTACCGGGATCCCTGCGTTCGCCGACGAGTTTTCCTATCCAGTGGAGAGGTGTGGTGCAGCGGCCAGGGCAGCTGACTTTGGAGCACAGGGTTCACGGTTCGATCCCCGGCTCCGGCGGCAGCTCAGCTCAGCACCATGTGACTCTGGGCAATAGCTCACTTAATTTCCACTACGGCCCCCAGCGCCTTGAGACCCGTAAGGGTGAGTAGCTGCGCTATATAAAATCTGACCTATCCGTTCGCGTGCGCCGCAAGAGTGTGCGATCGCGAACATGTCATTCGGAAGCGCCACCGGACATCCGCATTCGCAAACAGGAAACACGCATCGCGAGCGGGCGGGACAAGTGAAACAAGATGGCCATGCCATTTGGCGACCGGATGGGTAAGTTCGCGAGATATTTCCCCCAGAGCACACAAACAGCGTCCCCGAACACGAAAAACCCATCGCGAACGGGCGGACCAAGCAATTCCGCATGCTTGCGTAACTTTGCGAAGCTCGTGGAGATTTTTTACCGTTTCGCTGAACTTTGCGGAACGCGACTCCGCAAATTCCGCCCACCCCTACAAGTGTTACAGCATGGTGGAAGGCCCTTTCAAACCTAGAATGGTCACCTGTTACTTATTGCTAAATGTGGGTGTTAAATAGGTACTAATGGTTTGCAAACCACTTCTTTCTGTGCCTCTCTTGCCACTTTCTGCATTTCTGTTGCTTCTTTCTGCAACTTTCTTTTTTCTGCACTTCTTTTGCCTCTTTCTGCTCATCTCTTCCACTTTCTGTACCTCTCTTGCCTCTTTATGCACCCCTGTTGCCTCTTTCTGCACCTCTGTTGCCTCTTTCTGCACCTCACTTGCTTCTTCCTGTACCCCTCTTACCTCTTTCTGCACCTCTCCTGTCTGTTTCTGCACCTCTCTTGCCTCTTTCTACACTTCTCTTGCCTCTTTCTGCACCTCTGTTGTTTCTTTCTGCACTTCTCTTGCCTCTTTCTGTACCCCTCTTACCTCTTTCTGCAACCTTCTTCCCTCTTTCTGCACCTCTCTTGCCTCAGTCTACCCTCCTGTTCCCTGTTTCTGTATCCCTTTTGCCTGTTTCTGCAACTCTCTTGCCTCTTTATGCAGTTCTCTTGCCTCTTTCTGTACCTCTCTTGCCTCTTTCAACACTTCTCTTGCCTGTTTCTTCACCTCTGTTCCCTCTTTCTGCACCTCTGTTGCCTCTTTCTGCACCTCACTTGCTTCTTCTTGTACCCCTCTTGCCTCTTTCTGCACCCCTGTTCCTTCTTTCTGACCTCTCCTACCTGTGTCTGCACCTCTCTTGCCTCTTTCTACACTTCTCTTGCCTATTTCTGCACCTCTGTTGTTTCTTTCTGCACCCCTCTTACCTCTTTCTGCAACCCTTTTCCCTCTTTCTGCACCTCTCTTGCCTCAGTCTGCCCACCTGTTCCCTGTTTCTGCATCCTTTTTGCCTGTTTCTGCAACTCTCTTGCCTCTTTCTGCAGTTCTCTTGCCTCTTTCAGCACCTCTCTTGCCTCTTTCTGCACCTCTCTTGCCTCTTTCAACACTTCTCTTGCCTGTTTCTGCACCTCTCTTGCCTCTTTCTACATCTCTCTTCCCTCTTTCTGCACCACTCTTGTCTCTTTCTGTACTTCTGTTGCTTCTTTCTGCACCTCTCTTGACTCTTTCTGCACCCTATGTGCCTCTTTCAGCACCTCTGTTGCTTCTTTCTGCAGTTCTCTTCCTTCTTTCTGCACCCTCCTGCCTCTTTCTGTACCCCTCTTGCCTCTTTGTGCACCTCTCCTAACCCTTTCTGCACCCCTCTTGCCTCTTTTTGCACCTCTGTTGGTTCTTTCTGCACCTCTTTTGCTTCGTTCTGCACTTCACTTGCCTCTTTCTGTACCCCTCTTGCCTCTTTCTGCAACTCTGTTCTTTCTGCACTGCTCTTGCTTCTTTCTGCACCTCTGTTCCAACTTTCTGCATCCCTCTTGCCTTTTTCTACACCCCTTTTCCCTCTTTCTGCATCTCTCTTGCCTCAGTCTGTCCACCTGTTCCCTCTTTCTGCACCCCTTTTGCCTGTTTCTGCAACTCTCTTGCCTCTTTCTGCAGTTCTCTTGCCTCCTTCTGCACCTCGCTTGCCTCTTTTTGCACCTCTGTTCGTTCTTCTGCACCCCTGTTCCCTCTTTCTGCACCCTTCTTCCCTCTTTGTGCAACTCTCTTGCCTCTTTGTGTACCTCTCTTGCCTCTTTCTGCACCCCTCTAGCCTCTTTCCGCACCCCTCTAGCCTCTTTCTGCATCTCTTTTGCTTGTTTCTGCTCTTCTTTTGCCTCTTTCTGCACCCCTCTTGCCTCCTTCTGCACCTCTGTTGTTTTTTACTGCACTGCTCTTGCTTCTTTCTGCACCTCTCTTACAAATTTCTGCACCCCTTTTCTATTTCTGCAACCCTGTTCCCTCTTTCTGCACCTCTTCTTCATTTCTTCACCTCTGCTACCTCTTTCTGAACTTCTCGTCTCTTTCTGCACCTCTGTTGTTTCTTTCTGTACTTCTCTTGCCTCTTTCTGCACCTCTCTTGCCTCTTTCTGCACACACAGGGCTACTTTTAAACTGACCTCAGGCTCAGCAGTGCACACATGCAAGTGCAGAAAAGGGCTGCTGGACTCTAAACTGCCATGCCCTATTATATGCTAGGGACTTGAAAGAAGTTTTAATCCCCCTGCCCTATTATGTACTAGGGACTTACAGGTGAGGTCATGCCAATCACAGGGGTACCCCAACCCATAGTGTACCCTAGTGTATGTAGGTGTTTTTACTGTATTCTAAGTGTCTATCAGCATAGCATTGGCTCTGAGCCTGGTTAGGCAGAGCCCATGGCCAGTCAGAGTCAGGGCACAGGATGACTTTGTAACAAGGCCTCTTTCTGCACCTCTGTTGGTTCTTTCTGCATATCTGTTGGTTCTTTCTGCACCTTTCTTTGTCTTTCTGGACTTCTGTTGCCTCTTTCTGCATTTCTCTTGCTTCTTTCTGCGCCTTTCTTCCTCTTTCTGCGCATGTCCTACCTCTTTAGGCATAGTTAGAAATTAGCATTTAAAAAACCTTCGAAAATTCACTGAAAAACCATAGGTTTCAGGGACGTTATAGTTAGAAATTAGCATTTAAAAAACCTTTGAAATTCACTGAAAACAACCATAGGTTTCAGGGACGTTATATTTAGAAATTAGCATTTAAAAAAAGCTTAGAAATTCACTGAAAAAAACACAGGTTTCAGGGACGTTATAGTTAGTTGGACATTTCACTCGTTCAAAACCAGAGAAATTCGGCCGTTTTAGTTAGTTGAGCTAACTATAACTCGGGCCCCCGCAATGCACTGCTGATGACGTCACATATTACATTATTCATGACATGGTCAGTGACATCACTGATGACATCTCAAATAACATCACTGATGACATCATCCACGTGATAATCTGATGCGCCTCCTCACACCCTAATATAAGCTTTGATACACCCACTCTAGAATACAGACTACCATTTTCGAAACCATAGACACACCAATATCAGTTACTACATACCCACTCACTGATTCCTAGGTCTACACACACATCCACTCATTCACCCATACAGTCACTCATCAATACAACACTATCATATGCACTCATACACCTATACAGACACACACACCACTACTCATCCAGAGTTACTCACACACCTAGTCAGTCATGCAAAGAATCAATCACACTCCCATTTACTCACCTATACAGTTATACACACACCACCTCACTTATTCATACAGATACTAACACATACTTACTCTCTTAAACAAACACCGATACAAACACACTCATCCATACAGCCACTCTCACAATCACTCACTCTCACATATAGTCATTTATAAACGCCAACACTCACATATACTGCCTTTCACATATGTAGTTACTCACACATGTACCACTGAGACATCCATTCACTCACCAACACACCCATACACACACTCACCTACACAGCCCTTCACAGATGCACTCTTGAACCCATATACCCAGTGAATCACCCACTCACACATCTATGCACAGAGTCACACACCCCCCACCCACCCACACAGACACTCAGGCACCCATACAGATACTCAGACAACCAATCAATAACCCATATAGACACTCATGTAGATACTCACCAACCCATGCAGCCGCTTACATACCAACTGACAGACTGACACAGACATTCACACAGTTTAGTCACTAAGCCATGCATTCAGTAAGACACGTTTAACCCTTTCTGTGCTCATGACGAGCTGGACTCTTCATGGCACACAGTGGTCGTGTGCTCATGACGAGTCCAGCTCGTCATGACACACAGCCCCTGGAATCCCTCTGGTGCGCGCACCAGAGGGATTCCCTTTATGGCAAAAGAGCCTCGGGAGCTGGGTAAGAGCTTCCCCAGCTCCCGAGGCCCCCCCTGGTTTCCCTGAAATGACGATCAGCGCGCACGCCGCGCTGATGTCATTTCAGTGAAACTGAAACTGAAATGAGCCAAGAGGCTCATTTCAGTTTCTACGTGCTCAGGGGCTATCTCAGCCCCCTGAGCACGTAGAAACTCAGGAGAGGTATCGTTGGAAAGGGAGAATCTCCCTTTTCCAATGGTACCCTCCCTAGTAGATCCCTGCTTGGGGATCACCCCAGGAGGGTGATCCCCAAGCAGGAATCCACCCACTAGGCACCAGGGAGGGGGGAGCGGCCCCTTGGGCAAGGGCCTTTGCTCCCCCCATAAAAATGTTGGCATTATTAGTCTTTCTGCCCCCCCGGGGGTAGAAAGCCCACTAGACACCAGGGATTTTTATGGGATAGCTATTAGGGGTGGGGCTGCCCAAAACAGGCATGCCGATGCCCCCACCCCCGGCCACAAAATTAGTCTTTCTGCCCCCCTGGGGGCAGATGGGGCAGTAGCCCCCAATCTGCCTCCCGGGGGCAGAAAGCCCACTAGATACCAGGGATTTAAAAAAAAATTATAGTTAGGGGTGGGGGCTGCCCAATATGGGCATGCCAATGCCCCCACCCCCCGCCACAAAGGTACAGTCTTTCTGCCCATCCTGGGGGGCAAAAAGCCCACTAGATACCAGGAATTTTTTTTTTCATTATTATTTGGGGTAGGGGCTGCCGAATATGGGCATGCCAATGCCCCCACCCCGACGCAAAGGTACAGTCTTTCTGCCCCTCCTGGGGGGAAGATGGGGGCAGTAGCCCCCAATCTGCACCCCCCAGGGGGCATAAAGCCCACTAGACACCAGGGTTTTTTTTCCCCTCGATAAATTTAGGGGTGGGGGTTGCCCAAGATGGGCATGCCAATGCCCCCACCCCTCCCCCCATGAAATTCCAGTCTTTCTGCCCCCCCGGGAGTTCAGAAACACCCTAGATGCCAGGGATTATTTTTTTTATAGGCCCGGGGTGGGGGCTGCCCAGAATGGGCATGCAAATGCCCCCACCCTAGCCCCCAAAGAAAAAAAAAGACTTTCTGCCCCCCCAGGAGGAAGATGGGGGCAATAGCCCCTGATCTTCCCCCCCCAGGGAGGGGGCAGAAAGCCCACTAAGCACCAGGGATTTTTTTTTTATATGGTAGGGGTGGGGGCTGCCCAGAATGGGCATGCCAATGCCTCCACCCCAAAAAAAAATGCTACAGTCTTTCTGCCCCCCGGGAGGCAGATGGGGCAATAGCACCTTATCTGCACCTCCGGGGGGCAGAAAGCCCACTAGCCACCAGGGATTGTTTTTTTACAAAGTTCGGGGTGGGGGCTGCCAAGAATGGACATGCCAATGCCCCCACCCACCCCAAAAAGATGCCACTGTCTTTCTGCCCCTCCCAGGAGGCAGATGGGGGCAGTAGCTCCTGATCTGCCCCCCAGGGGGCAGAAAGCCCACTATGTGCCAGCGATTATGCTGGCTTTTTTATACGCAGGGGTGGGGGCTGACCAGAATGGGCATCCCAATGCCCCCGACCACCCAAAAGAATAGCCACAGTCTTTCTGCCCCCTCGGGGGCATATCGGGGCAATAGCCCCTGATTTCCCCCTCCCCAGGGCGGCAGAAAGCCCACTAGGCACTGACTTTTTTTGGAATGTGCCTACCTGTTGAATTTGGTTCCTAGCTCTGCCGGCACCTAGGGAAACCTAGCAAACCTATACATTTTTTAAAACTAGACACCCAGGGAAATCCAGGATGGGCTGAATTGACTGGCTCTCACCAGGTTCTGTTACCCAGAATCCCTTGCAAACCTAAAAATGTGTCCAAAAAAACACATTTTCCTCACATTTCTGTGGTGGAAAGTTCTGGAATCTGCGTGGATCCACAAAATTCCACCCACCCAGCGTTCCCCAAAGTCTTCCGAGAAAAATGGTACCTCACTTGTGTGGGTAGGATTAGTGGCCACGACAGGAAACTGCCAAAAACGCAACATGGACACACCACATTTTCACAGTGAAAACGGACCCTTTTTTTGCAAAGTGCCTAGCTGTAGATTTTGAACCCTAACTCTGCCGGCACCTAGGGAAACCTAGAAAACCTATACATTTTTGAAAACTAGATACCCAGGGGAATCTAGGATGGGGTGACTTGACTGGCTCTCACCAGGTTCTGTTACCCAGAATCCCTTGCAAACCGAAACATTTGTCAGAAAAAACACATTTTCCTCACATTTCTGTGGTGGAAAGTTCTGGAATCTGCGTGGATCCACAAATTTCCACCCATCCCGCGTTCCCCAAAGTCTTCCAAGAAAAATGGTACCTCACTTGTGTGGATGGGTCAAGTACCCGCGACAGGCAAGGGCCCAAAACCTATTGAGGCGACATCAAAATTACCTATCACAAACCAACCTGGTTTTGCATGGGGGGTCCCATGAGTTTTTGGCCCCGGGCTCGACGGCCATCTAGGGAAACCTACCTAACCCACACATTTCTGAAAACTAGACACCCGGAGGAGTCCAGCGAGGTATGGCTTGCGTGGGTCCTCCAAAATTTTCTTACCCAGAATCCCCTGCAAACCTCAAATTTAGCTGAAAAAATCAAGTTTTTCTCAAATTTCTGTGTGGGAAAGTTCTGGAATCTACGTGGATCCACAAATTTCCTACCACCCAGCGTTCCCCCAGGTCTCCCGATAAAAATGATACCTCACTCGCGTGGGTTGGTCAAGTACCCGCGACAGGCAAGGGCCCAAAACGTATTGAGGAGACATCAAAATTACCTATCCCAAAACAACCTGGTTTTGCAAGGGGGGTCACCTGGGTTTTTGGCCCCGGACTCAGCGGCCATCTTGGGAACCTACCAAACCCACACATTTCTGAAAACTAGACACCTGGGGGAGTCCAATGAGGTATGGCTTGCGTGGATCCCCAAACGTTTTCCTACCCAGAATCCCCTGCAAACCTCAAATTTAGCTGAAAAAATCAGTTTTTACTCAAATTTCTGTGTGGGAAAGTTCTGGAATCTGCGTGGATCCACAAATTTCCTACCACCCTGCGTTCCCCCAGGGCTCCCGATAAAAATGGTACCTCACTTGTGTGGGTAGGCATAGTGGCTGAAACAGGAAATGGCCCAAATCGTATTGTGGAGACTTCAAAATTACCTATAACAAAACTACCTGGTTTTGGGGGCACCTGGTTTTGGCCCTGGCTTGCCGCCATCTAGGAAACCTACCAATACCACACGTTTCTGAAAACTAGACACCCTGGGGAGTCCAATGAGGTATGGCTTGCATGGATCCCCCAACGTTTCCCTACCCAGAATCCCCTGCAACCCTCAAATTTAGCTGAAAAAAACATATTTTCCACATATTTTTGCGTGGAATCACCGTGCTGGCACAAATGTCCTACCACCCAGCGTTGCCCTTGTTCCCCCGAGTAAAATGATACCTCACTTGTATTTGTGTCCAAAGCAGATCTGGCTAAAAACGTATTTTTAAACAAATGTAGTCCTTAGACTTCTCCGTGCTATACCCTAAATCCCTATGTTTTGGGCTCTTCCCAGTCACAGGCCTTTGGCCCACCCACACAAGTGAGGTATCATTTAACTCGGGAGAACAAGGGGAACGCTGGGTGGTAGGACATTTGTGCCGGCACGGTGATCCCACCCAAAAATGTATGGAAAAAGTGATTTTTTTCAGCTAAATTTGAGGTTTGCAGGGGATTCTGGGTAGGAAAACGTTATCGGATCCATGCAAGCCATACCTCACTGGACACCCCCGGGTGTCTAGTTTTCAGAAATGTGTGGGTTTTGTAGGTTTCCCAAGATGGCCGCTGAGCCCAGAGCCAAAAACATTTTGTGATAGGCCATTTTGAGGTCGCCTCAATACGTTGTGGGCCCTTGCCTGTCGCGGGTACTTAGGCCTCCCACCCGAGTGAGGCACCATTTTTTTTGGAAGACCTTGGGGAACGCAGGGTGGGTGGAATTTTGTGGATCCACGCAGATTCCAGAACTTTCCACCACAGAAAAGTGAGGAAAATGTGTTTTTTTTGCCAATTTTTTATGTTTGCAAGGGATTCTGGGTAACAGAACCTGGTGAGAGCCAGTCAAGTCACCCCATCTTTGATTCACCTGGGTGTCTACTTTTCAAAAATGTATAGGTTTGCTAGGTTTCCCTAAGTGCCGGCAGAGCTAGGGTTCAAAACTACAGCTAGGCACTTTGCAAAAAAGGGTAATTTTTCACTGTGAAAATGTGGTGCGTCCACGTTGCGTTTTGCGCTGCTTCCTGTCGCGGGCACTAGGCCTACCCACACAAGTGAGGTACCATTTTTTTGGAAGACCTTGGGGAACGCGGGGTGGGTGGAATTTTGTGGATCCACGCAGATTCCAGAACTTTCCACCACAGAAAAGTGAGGAAAATGTGTTTTTTTGCCAATTTGTTAGGTTTGCAAGGGATTCTGGGTAACAGAACCTGGTGAGAGACAGTCAAGTCACCCCATCCTGGATTCCCCTGGGTGCCTACTTTTCAAAAATGTATAGGTTTGCTAGGTTTCCCTAAGTGCCGGCAGAGCTAGGGTTAAAAAACTACAGCTAGGCACTTTGCAAAAAATGGGTTATTTTTCACTGTGAAAATGTGGTGCGTCCACGTTGCGTTTTGCACTGCTTCCTGTCGTGGGCACTAGGCCTACCCACACAAGTGTGGTACCATTTTTTTCGGAAGACCTTGGGGAACGCGGGGTGGGTGGAATTTTGTGGATCCACGCAGATTCCAGAACTTTCCACCACAGAAAAGTGAGGAAAATGTGTTTTGTTTTGCCAATTTTTTAGGTTTGCAAGGGATTCTGGGTAACAGAACCGGGTGAGAGCCAGTCAAGTCACCCCATCCTGGATTCCCCTGGGTGTCTACTTTTCAAAAATGTATAGGTTTGCTAGGTTTCCCTAAGTGCCCGCAGAGCTAGGGTTCAAAAACTACAGCTAGGCACTTTGCAAAAAAAGGATAATTTTTCATTGTGAAAATGTGGTACGTCCACGTTGCATTTTGAGCCATTTCCTGTTGTGGGCACAAGGCCTACCCACACAAGTGAGGTACCATTTTTATCGGGAGACTTAGGGTAACACAGAATTGTAGAGCAACTGTTATTATCTATTGACTTTCGATGCATTTCTGCCTTCCAAATGAAAGACAATGTGTAAAAATAAGTCATTTTGAAAAATGATCTATAATTCTCATGCTAGTATGGGTACTCCCAATTTTGGAAATGTGCAAATATCTACTGTTTCTAAAATCTACATTTTGTCCCCATTTCAGAAATACATAGGTGTCTTTCATAACAATTTTTCCATGTATACATTTTCCCAAAATAATTGCTATATACCCGGTACATAATAAAAACCATTGCAAGATGCTGCTCAGTTATTGGCTCCTGGTTCGTCGGGTTCTTGGTGAACCTACAAGTCCTATATATCCCCACAACCAGAAAGGTTCAGCGGATATAACGGTATATTGCTTTCAAATAGCTGTCATAATTAGAAGAAGTTACAGGTGAAAACGTTGACACAAATGGCTGTTTTTTTCAACAAAATTTCAATTTTTCCTTTATTTAACTGTTAGTTTCTATAAGGAAAACTTTAAGGATGTACACAAATGACCCCTTGCTGAATTCAGAATTTTGTCTACTATTCAGAAATGTATGACTTTCCAGGATCCATTATTGGTTTCATACCCATTTCTACCATTAACTGGAAGGAGGTTGAAAGCACAAAAAATAGCAAAAATAGGCTATGTCCCAGAAAAATGCCAAAACTGTGTAAAAAAAGTTGGTTTTCTGACAAAAGTCTGCTTGTCCCTGAAATCTGGGAAGATGGTGATTTCAGCACCACAACCCCTTTTTTGATGCCATTTGCAGGGAAAAACAAGATGCTTTCATCTGTAGCCCTTTTTCGCATTTTTTCCCAAAAAAACAAAATTTTGCTGTATTTTGGCTAATTTCTGGGTCCCCTCCAGGGGAATCCACAAACCCTGGGTACCTTTACAATCCCCATGATGTTAGAAAAAAAGGACGCAAATTTGGCGTGGATACCTTATGTGGTCAAAAAGTTACAGGGGCCTAAGCGCGCACTACCCAAATAGCCAAAAAAAGGCTTAGCACAGGGGGGAAAAGGCCTAGCAGCGAAGGGGTTAATCACTCACTTATACAGTCAGTCACGCACCTACTAAATCATTCATTCAGACACTTATACACCCACTCATTCTTCAATACACCTTGGCATATATATATATATATAAAACATATTTAAACTTGGGTCTTCTGCTCGCCAAACGCAGACTTGCCATGAGGTGGATGCGAGGCCCTGTACCTACCATAGCTGAATGGGAAAAAGATATGTTGTATTGTAACACCCAACAGATGTTTATAACGAGATGCTTCCCCCCTGTAACCGCCCAAAGGGTTTCTGGGGACTCTTTGCGCAATACCAACTGTCTAAACGGGATACCGATGATGCTCAGGAAGAGTGAAGAGCGGACTGTTATTACCCCCTAATGTACTGGCCTCCTTTTTGTCACGCTGTTATGTTGTCAATTTGTTTTACCTTGTATGCATATCCTTTTTGTTACTGATTGTATTCTTAATTTTTCACTGTGCTTAACTGTGTATATTTGATCCCATTTATGATGAAACGGGATGCACTGCTCCTACTCCCATCTCCCATAGGCCACACCACCCCATGCATGTTAGTTTTACTCCAGTGGTGCCTTTATTGACTATGTGATCTGCTTTTCATTTATTATCTTAGTCCGTCAGCTCGCATCTCTCCGTGTAGAAGCCATCGGGTGTATAGTTTTACCTCTGCGAGGCAACACTGGCATCTGTGTCTGTGTAAGATACTCCTTTCATGCTGCCTCTCCTCACATCACAAGGTCGCGGCTATGCCTTTAGAAGCCAGTCCATTGGCTCAGAGCTCTGTGAGTCAGTCTGTCGGCACGACCTTCTACACAACCCAAACACCACTGCACTACCTAACTAAACACTAAACCACTACTGCCAGCACGACCCCCTACACTACAGAAACACCACTGCACTACCTTAAACCCTAAAACACTACCCCCAGCACTACCCCCTACACTACAGAAACACCACTGCACTACCCTAAACCCTAAAACATTACCCCAGCACGACCCCCTACACTACCCAAACACCACTGCACTACCCTAAACCATAAAACACTACCAGTCCATTGGCTCACAGCTCTGCGTTTGCGAGCCGACGGCCCGTAGCTCTCTCTGTGCGAGCCGAGCCCACGGGCCGTAGCTCTCCCTTTGCGAGGCTGCCCGAAGGCCTGCAGGTCTCCCTGTGCTAGCCGGATCACAGTTGTCAGTCTGCGAACCAATATTGGGAATATAAGGCGGCTCTAAAAAGAGCCTTTGTGTTTATTAGTTGGAGCTACATATAAGTGCGCTTGCACAGCTTCAGGTTATTCAGAAAAAGTCTATTTCCCTGATCTGTGAAGTGTACTCCATCACTTCTGTAGATATCAGCCATATCATAACGTATGTTGTTGTTGTAGATCGACCCCATTCTATGGTCTCTGAGGTATGCAGACACAGCTTTGTTGACATTCTTCCTAGATTTTTCAATCTGAGGACAAATTTTGTTTGACCATTTCCACTTCTGTCTTTGGCATATATTGGAATATACAAAGACAGTTTGAGGCAAAAGCAACATCAATTGTCTAAAGGTGTCCTTCATTAGCATTTCCAAACCTACCCCAGTCAATGTGCCTAGGTCATTTCCACCACAGTGCACAATCATGAGGTTAGGGAGTTGGAGATGCAAACATGTTTTAACCAAAGGGAGTAATTGGTGCCACTTCAATCCTCTCTGTCCAAACCATTTAATGTCCACATTTTGTAAACATAGGTCTAAGTCAATACATCTCTGTTCTGCATACCTCTTGCACCAGAAAACATAGCTATGTCCTACGATCCACACTAGCATTTTGAAGGTGTAGCTGGAAGATATGGATTGATGTCTGTAGCTCATGCAGTCCGTTCGTAGAATAAGAGATATGTTTAAAGATGGGGAACTACTTTTTTTCTCATACAAAACGATAACTGATTGGGAGATGAAGAACATTGTTTACTAAAAAGTAGGGTGCATATTAGTTTGTCGAAAAGCATCTTTGTGATTGGTTAATAAAAAGCAGTTTCAACGTAGAGTTCGTGGAGAGGTGTCGTGCAGCGGCCAGGGCAGCTGACTTCGGAGCACAGGGTTCACGGTTCGATCCCTGGCTCTGGCGGCAGCTCAGCTCAGCACCATGTGACTCTGGGCAATAGCTCACTTAATCTCCACTACGGCCCCCAGCGCCTTGAGACCCGTAAGGGTGAGTAGCTGCGCTATATAAAAACGGACTTACTTTTACTTTTAGTTTATAGAATAAAATTTGCTCAGTTGAACCACACCTGCTACTTGCATTTGGAAGGCACTGTTCGAACTTAAAACAATGGTGAACTTCTAACCTGCACGTGCCCTTAAATGTTCGAGAAAATGTTGCAAAAAAATATTGTTAGGTTTGAAAAAATGATGAACTTTTAACCTGCACGTGTCGTAGAATGTTCTAGAAAGTTTGTTGATAGAAGACGTTGAACTTCTCACCTGTATGTGTTCTTAAATTTTTAAAAACTGTTTATATGGAAAGTTCAAAAATAACCAATAGAGAGAAGTTTTGCAATTTGAAAAAATAAAGGAACTATTCTGATTTGTTCTTTACATGCATTTATGTGTGGAGCAACAGGGAAATTGTGCCATTACTGATTCCATTCTTGATGAGAGCGGTGCATTACATGTACTGTGTGACAAAGAAAGAATTGCAAATTTGGCAGGGAGAAAAGTCTTGGTGCAGAAAGCGCTGTTTTGTGGAAATGGTGTAAATCCGTTCAGTAGTTTTTGAGATATTAAAGGAAAAAAAGATATATATATCTGGACTGTGCCTAACTCCCGAGCACGAGCTTGCCTCTGATTGGCTGCTAACAATTCAAACCAGGAAGTGTTAGCAGCCATCTTGTGCCTCGCATCGAGTGAAAATATAAAAGAAAGGTCCCTGGGGCAATTTAATATACCGGAGCTCTGTCTGTGCGAGATACCGCTTTCACGCTGCGTCTCCCTACATCAGCAGGTAACGCACCCTTTTCCACCATCAACAGCATACCTGCAACAATATACTTGGGCCCGCAAGTCTGCCTCTGTGAACCACTTGTCGGCTCACAGCTCTTCGGGTGCGAGTTCTCGGGCCCTCAGTTGTATCTGTGAAGCCAATACTGGAAATATACCCTCTCCCCACATCAGTGTTCCGCAGCTATCCCTTTGGAAGCCGATGGCCCGCACCTTTCCCTATACTAGTCGGCCCGCAGGTGTTCCTCTGCGAGCTGGCCCGCAGCTCTTCCTCTGCGAACTGACAGGCCGCGGTTCTCCCTCTATGAGCCTGCTAGTCGGCTCGCAGTTCTTCATCTACGAGCCAGACCGCCAGCTCTTAAGTCTCTGAGATGTAATGGAGGCAATGATCATGCAGGTCAGACACCCAACACTGCTCCGACATCCCCCAGTAGGAGCTCCTTGTCCACCATCTCCCCTCACCCCCACCCCCCACAAACAAATGTGACAGTCACGTTAGGTTGGAGAAATAAGAATCTTAGTCATGTATGGATTTACATATAAAACATTTAATTAAAACAAAACAACACAAATAAAGCTATGTACAGCCATGTCGTGTCATCGCTGGACCATTTATGAATCACGGCCTGTAAGACAAAAAGAAAGATAAGATGGTGCGCCATGCGTCCAGCAAAGGAGAAAGAGAGAAACAAAGAAAGAGTGAGAGAGAGAGGAAGACCAAGAAATAGAGAAAGAGTGAGAGAGAGAAAGAGAGAAATAGTGTGAGAGAGGAGGAAGAGAGAGAAAGAGTGAGAGAGAGGAAGAGAGAGAAAGAGAGAGAGAAAGAGGAAGAGAGAGTGGAAGAGTGAGAGAGAGGAGAGAGAGTGAGAGAGAGGAAGACAAAGACAGAGAAAGAGAAAGAGTGAAAGAGAAAGAGTAAGATACAAGGAAAAGAGAGAGAGAGAGAGAAACATTGTGAGAGAGAGGTAGAGAGAGAAAGAAAGAATGAGAGAGAGGAACAGACAGAGAAAGAGAGAAAGTGTGAGAGAGAGAAAGGAAGAGATGGAGAGGGAGTGTTGACACTGGAGAAAATCTTCGCAGCTTACCTTTGTGCCTCTGGTGTGTCTCCAACCACGTGCCGGGACATAGTGCACCCTAAAGTTTAGTGATCTGAAAGATAGTATAGAATTAGTAATTGCAGAGTACATACAACTGCACACGCCTAATTATCTGTTTCGGCAATGCGCACTCAGGCTGCTGCAGCCCATCCACTCCCACTGCTCGGAGGTGTCTGTGCTCTCTTGTGCATCCAGGCTGCTGCACACTATCCACTCCCACCGCCCAGAGGTTACTGCCCGCTGCAGCGGAAAGAAGTATCTCTGCTCACCTTCTGCCACCGGCGTGTGTGTAAGAGGGTGTACCACGCGCTGAAGCAACTTTGTCAGGCGTTGTCAGGATGGCCACGCATCATCGCAGTTTGTACACGCGTTCAGCTGTGGTGGTGTGGGGGGGACGTCGATTCATGAATCACAGCCTGTTAGATAAAAAACAATATAGGATTGTGCGTCATTCGTCCATCAAAGGAGAGAGAAAGAGAGAGAGAGAGAGAGAAAGAAAGAGTGAGAGGAAGACAGAGAGAAAAAGAAAAGGAGTGAGAGGAAGACAGCGAGAAAGAGAGAAACAGTGGGAGTGACAGGAAGAGAGAGAGAAAAAGAAAGAAAGAGTGAGAGGAAGACAGAGAGAAAGAGTGAGAGAGACGAAGAGAGAGAGAAACAGTGAGAGACAGAAAGAGTGAGAGAGAGGAAGAGAGAGAGAAAGAGGGAGAGAGAGAAAGAGTGAGAGAAAGGAAGAGAGAGAGAGAAAGAGTGAGAGTGAGGAAGAGAGAAAGTGTGAGAGAGAGGAAGACAGAGAAAGAGAGAGAGTGAGATACAAGGAAGAGAGAAAGAGAGAAACAGTGTGAGAGAGAGGAAGAGAGAGAGAAACAGTGTGAGAGAGAGGAAGAGAGAGAGAGAAAGAGTGAGAGAGGAAGAGTGAGAGAGGAAGAGAGAGAAAGAAAGAATGAGAGAGAGGAAGAGACAGAGAAAGAGTGTGAGAGAGAGGAAGGAAGAGATAGAGAGTGAGAGAGAGAGAAAGAGTGTGAGTGACAGAAAGGAAGAGATGGAATGGGAGAGTGAGTGTTGACACTGTGGAGAAAATCCTCACAGCTCACCTTTCTGTCACCGGTGTGTCTCCAACCACGTGCCGGGATATAGGGCAGCCCTCAAGCTTAGTCATCTGAAACATAAAAATGGAATCAGTAATGGATGAGTACATACAACTGCGTATGCCTAAATTGCTATCCCGCCTTTGTGTATCCAGGCTAATGTACCCCATCCACTTCCACTGCCCAGAGGTGTCTACCCGCTGCTGTACACCCAGGCTGCTGCACTCCATCCACTCCCACTGCCCAGAGGTGTATGATAGCCGCTGCGCACCCAGGCTGCTGCCCCCCATGCACTCCCACTGCCCGGAGGTGACTGCGTGCCGCTGCACACCCAGGCTGCTGCACCCCATCCACTCCCACTGCCCAGAGGTGACTGCCCGCCGCTGCGCAAACAAGCCTCTCTGCTTACCTTACACCACCGGCGTGTGTTGAAGAGAGTCCACCACGTGCCGAAGAAACCTCCTCACCCGTTGTGTACACGCGGAGAGCAGAGCTCACAATTCAGGTTAAGTGTTGATTGCAGGATGGCCATGCTTCATCGCAGGCCTGCAAGACAAAAAGCAAGATAAGATTGTGCATCATGCGTCCATCAAAGGAGAAAGAAAGAGAGATAGAGAGAGAAAGAAAGAGTGAGTGGAAGATAGAGAGAAAAAGAAAGAAGGAGTGAGAGGAAGACAGAGAAAAAGAGAGAAACAGTGGGAGTGACAGGAAGAGAGAGAAAAAGAAAGAGTGAGAGGAAGACAGAGAGAAAGAGTGAGAGAGACAAAGAGAGAGAAACAGTGAGAGACAGAAAGAGAGAGAAAGAGTGAGAGAGAGGAAGAGAGAGAGAAAGAGTGAGAGAGAGGGAGAGAGAGAAAGAGTGAGAGAAAGGAAGAGAGAGAGAGAGAGTGAGAGTGAGGAAGACAGAAAGTGTGTGAGAGAGGAAGACAGAGAAAGAGAGAAAGAGTGAGATACAAGGAAGAGAGAAAGAGAGAAACAGTGTGAGAGAGAGGAAGAGAGAGAGAAACAGTGTGAGAGAGAGGAAGAGAGAGAGAGAAAGAGTGAGAGAGGAAGAGTGAGAGAGGAAGAGAGAGAAAGAAAGAATGAGAGAGAGGAAGAGACAGAGAAAGAGAAAGAGAGAAAGAGTGTGAGAGAGAGAAAGGAAGAGATAGAGAGTGAGAGAGAGAGAAAGAGTGTGAGTGACAGAAAGGAAGAGATGGAGAGGGAGAGTGAGTGTTGACACTGTGGAGAAAATCCTCACAGCTCACCTTTCTGTCACCGGTGTGTCTCCAACCACGTGCCGGGATATAGGGCAGCCCTCAAGCTTAGTCATCTGAAACATAAAAATGGAATCAGTAATGGATGAGTACATACAACTGCGTATGCCTAAATCGCTGTCCCGCCTTTGTGTATCCAGGCTAGTGTACCCCATCCACTTCCACTGCCCAGATGTGTCTACCCGCTGCTGTACACCCAGGCTGCTGCACTCCATCCACTCCCACTGCCCAGAGGTGTATGACAGCCGCTGAGCACCCAGGCTGCTGCTCCCCATGCACTCCCACTGCCCGGAGGTGACTGCGTGCCGCTGCGCAATCAAGCCTCTCTGCTCACCTTACACCACCGGCGTGTGTCGAAGAGGGTCCACCACGTGCCAAAGAAACCTCCTCACCCGTTGTGTACACGCGGAGAGCGGAGCTCACAATTCAGGTTGAGTGTTGATTGCAGGATGGCCACGCTTCATCGCAGGCCTGCAAGACAAAAAGCAAGATAAGTTTGTGCGTCATGTGTCCATCAAAGGAGAGAGATAGAGAGAGAAAGAAAGAGTGAGAGGAAGACAGAGAGAAAAAGAAAGAAGGAGTGAGAGGAAGACAGAGAGAAAGAGAGAAACAGTGGGAGTGACAGGAAGAGAGAGAGAAAAAGAAAGAAAGAGTGAGAGGAAGACAAAGAGAAAGAGAGAAAGAGTGAGAGAAGAAGAGAGAGAGAAAGAGTGTGAAGGAGAGAAAGGAAGAGATGAAGAGGGACAGTGAGTGCTGTGTCTCCAACCATGTGCCGGGACCTAGTGGAGCCCTCAAGTTCCCACATCTAAACATAGTACAGAATTAGTAATGGGAGAGTATATACGACTGCGTACGCCTAAATCGCTGTGCCGCCTTTGTGTATCCACTCCCGCCGCCCAGACGTATTTGCCCACCGCTGCGCACCCAGGCCTCACTGCTCACCTTTTCACAGACAGGGCACCCTCCGCATCATGCAGTCCCACTCCGCAGGCCAACAGGTCTCACATTTGGTGCTGCGTCTTGATTTTGCCATGGCAGAGGACATACTAGTGCACCTATCATCATCTCAGGTTGCACACCCGCTCAGTCCTTGCGGTGCCACTAACTCAGTGAACAGTGAGGCCACACACGTGGTGGTAGGCCTCCCTGTTCGGTGGCTCAGGCCTACACTGCGGTCCAGCAGAACACACAAAACCTGAGCTGTCCAGACCGCCAGGACTGGCCATCACCGCAGGCTGTACACCCGCTCAGCAGTTACGGTACCCATACCTCAGTGGACCGAAAGTCACCGTCCCGTGCCGGTGTGCCTGTGCCGGCCGCAGTGCATCCGGTGCGAGCAACTCTGAAATGGCGTCGAACACGTGCGCCCGGTCTTTTATTGGCAGGGTCACGTGTCCTGTGACGCCTGTGCTGGATGGGTGTGGTGTGGGTGTATACTAGCCATGAGGGAGTGGCTGTGGCGTACTGACAACTAGGGTGTGACCAGCAGATCACTGCAATGAAAATCTGGGCCATGTAGCGTTGTTGTCCTTCCCTGTAAGCGTAAGCGGAGTGGGCTGGCCTGGCGTATACCAGTTCTGCGTGAGGCTGTGAAGAATGACTCCGGAGCTATGGGCGTGGCTCCATCATGAGCTGTATGAGGAATCAACTGATGCGGCACTGTTGCCAGATTGGGCTAGCTCACGCACAATTGGGCTATATTTTTCCCGGTTGTGCAGTAAAATTTAAGTTTGTGCTAGTTGCCAGATTATAAATATATATACAGCGCTCCAGCAAACTAGTATGTTAAAGCGCTTTATTAGACAAATATTTACTTGGCAGCCTGCTGCAACATCAATTCCAATCCATTCACCGCCTGCTTGACGATGTCCCTGCCCCTCCTTCCTTAAAGTAGCAATAGTGAGCTAGTTTGGGCTACTTTTTGGTTGTCTTTGGGCTAGAGAATGCTTAAAAAATCTTGCAACACTGGCATGCCGGTGTTCTTGTTGTAGTGCTGCCGTAACCCGGGTCGCAAGCGTCAATGTGTTACTCTGTGAGCCAAGTCCCTGAACATGGCCAACATGGAAGGTACGGGGAATCACTGACACTACATTCATCCATAGTTACACACAAGAAAGATGGTGGACATGACACATCTGTGTGGGTGTGAATGTTTATTGCACATTCAGTGGAGTATTGTAGCTGTAGCAATACTGGGCCATGCAAAATCCAAATTTCAGTTTTTGGGACATGGAGGGCTGCCAATTAGAGACAAGCTCGTTATCGGAGTTAGGGTGTGCCAACATATGTACTTATACAATCACTCTGCCAATCCCCACACACTTATAAATTCACTATACACTCTCCTTGCAGTACTCTAATCATGCAGTCTCTACGTACGTACTTGTACAATGACCGAGACAAAGTTACATAACCAAAGTTTTCTCCCACTGTCAAAGGTAAGTTGGTTGCATACGGTGTCCAGAGCACAATGTAATGTGGTAGGGCCCAGGGGCAGTATGTTGCATACATAATGAACACACGGACACAGATAGATAGTGGAACTGGGTACGAGCACGTGCACTCGACTCCTTTTTATTACCAGGGTCACATGTCCATTGACACAAAATATTCTGTCATAAAGGGTCCATCAGTTGTGGTGGACTGAGGTAGGAGCATCAGAAGCATTCCGCGTGTGCACAGCTAGCGATGATGCGTGGTCCGGGCTGGCCGCACTGGGAGCAATGCGTCATGCCTACTGGACTCCGTCATCTGGAATCGCGACTCAATCTGAATTGATATCAAAAAAGTTCTTGAAGCAAGGATACTAAAAGGATATTATGTAGGTTTAAGAGTACGTGGCGATGACTTATGGTGCAGTGAGTTAGTGGCACCTGAAGCACACAGCGTGTGCGCATCCTGCGATGATGCGTGGTCCGTGTGCGCCACATTGGTAGCAATGTCTTTTGTTTAATGAATTCTGCCTTAATAAGGCCACGTGGCGTTTACTTGTGGTGCACTGAGTTCGTGGTACCTCTGGCGCTCAGCGTGTACGCAGCCTGCGATGATGTGTGGTCCGGGCGGGCCGTACTGGGAGCAATGTGTCATGCCTACTGGACTCCGTCATCTGGAATCGCGACTCAATCTGAATTGTGAGCCCTGCTGTCCGCAGTGTAGATCGAAGGCAGTAGTCTGTACAGACATAACTGTGCAGTGCTGTGCCGCTGTGTTCGCAGGGGGCTTGTGTCGAGGAGGCTCGCGGTCATCGCGGCAGCCACGTGGCAGGGTGAGGGTCGCTGCTCTGGCAGACGCGTTGGCTTTCACACAAGTGAACCACGCCCAGAACCCTGGCCTATTTATTCACACTTCTATGCTGGAGTGGCGTACATTGGACCAGCCCACTGCGCTTCCGCTTACAGGGGGCGACGACACAGGTTCATGACCGAGATCTTCCCCACTGCCTGAGGTAACATGGTTGCGGCCTACTGTCCATAACACTACAAGCACCAGCTTGTTTTTGGATTGCACAGCAGATAGGTTTAATGAATATTATAATTAGAAATTAGCATTTAAAAAACCTTTGAAATTCACTGAAAAAAACCATAGGTTTCAGGGACGTTATAGTTACAAATTATCATGTTAAAAACCTTTGAAATTCACTGAAAAAACCATAGGTTTCAGGGACGTTATAGTTACTTGCACATTTCACTCGTACAAAACCATAGAAATTCGGCCGTTATAGTTAGTTGAGCTAATTATAACTCACGCCCCCACAAAGCACTGCTGATGACGTCACATATTACATCATTCATGACATGGTCAGTGACATCACTGATGACTTCTCAAATGACATCACTGATGACATCATCCAGTGACTGTGTTTCTGAAAGTTTAAATATGTTTTATAAATATATTGGCCAAGATATATTGTAGAATGAGTGGCTGTATAAGTGTGTGGATAGAGGATTTAGTAGGTGTGTGAATGACTGTATAAGTGAGTGATTAAATGTCTCTTACTGAATTCATGGATGAGTGAGACTTGTGTCATTAAATGCTTGTTATCAAGTCTGTTGGAGTGTCCGTGAATTTTCTACGTATTTGTGGAGATTGGAGTATATTACGAGGGCTACCCGGTAACCCATCGCGGACCGCCCACTTGACAGCGCCAGGTGTAACCGGGACTGGTGGTAAAGAATACACACATATATATATATATATATATATATATATATATATATATATATATATATATATATATATATATATATATATATATATATACATATATATACATATATATACATATACATATATATAAATATATATATACATATATATATACATATATATGTATATATACATATACATATATATATATATATAAATATATATATATGCACACATATATATACACATATATTATCTACTGGCAGTCGCCAGTAGATAGTTATAGTTAAAACCTATTATCCATAGGAAATCCGCGACATTCTATTTGAAATAACGTTGGCCCCGGTTGACGAATCTTCGCAAAAGTTTCCAACTTGTTGGGGCGCTCCGGTCCGCTCCTATCCTGAAAGTCTCGGGGTGATACGTCAAGCGGGGGCCGAGAAAAAAGGGGGGTCCCAAAACGCGTTTTCCCCATTCATTTTTCCATAGGAACATTTAGTCGCAGCTACAGCCCGAACTGCTGAACGGAATTACACCAAATTTGGCAAAGAGGTAGCCCTTGGTTCAGTGTTGTGCCTCTTGCTTAAATGGTGTAAATCCGTTCAGTAGTTCCTGAGAAAATCAAAAGTAAATTCACATATATATCTGGGCGGAGCCTAACCACACATGTCATCGTGAGATCTGATTGGCTGTCAGCACTTCATCCTGGAATTGCTGGCAGCCATCTTGGGACCAATATAAATGATAGCACCCCATTGAAATGCATTGTAGTGAATCGAAGATTTTGAGGGTTACCAAAAGGAGAACTATAAAGGGTGATAACAGACTTTAGTTACATTAGAATTCATTTGTTGATGGTACCATACTAATTTCAGGAATTGTGGTGTGTTCTAAGGTGATTTTACCCTGTGAAAAACCTTCTGCTGGGATATCATGAATCATGTTTGAGAGAACTATTTTCACATGCTTGTCCCATAGAGTTTTGGAAGGTGCTCCAGAAGCTAAAATGAGAGCATATTTTCTGTAAATTCACATTATCTTTCTCAGTCATGTGAGAATGAAGTCTGACATTCTCAGTAAAACATGTACATCCAACAAGGGCAGAGACTGTCAGTTGATTCCTTTGTGTTCTACTGCAGCTTCCCAGAGTGTTCTAAAGAACAACTAGAGTGCTAACAGCCTTACTTATGACAAAAGTATGGCACACCTGAAGCCATCTTGATTGGAATAAACTGGTAACACTTAAACAATTTAATTTAAAAAGGAACAAAATGATGGGGTTCATTGTGTCATAGAAATTATGGTTAGTGCTGTAGAAAGAAAAATTAGGACATGTTTCAAGTGTGATCTCAAATATCTTCCTGTTATATTTCAACAGGAGCAGCCTGCCAGTTGATGCCTTTGTGTTCTACTGCAGCTTCCCAGAGTGTTCTAAAGAACAACTAGAGCGCTAACAGCCTTACTTATGACAAAAGTATGGCACACCAGAAGCCATCTTGATTGGAATAAACCGGTAACACTTAAAACATTTAATTTAAAAAGGAACAAAATGAGGGGTTGTTTTTGAAATAGAAATTATGGTTAGTGCTGCAGAAAGAAAAATTAGGGCATGTTTTAAGTGAGATCTCAAATCCTCTTCTATTTCATTAGAAAATTCTGACATGCAGACTGAAACAATCACTTTCAATACCAGCAGCAGACTACCAGTTAACTCCCTGGTGAGCAGTAGCTTTACTCCAGTAATCTAATGAGCAACTAGAGTGCTAACATTCTGAATTTATGGCAGATGTGAGACACATCTGAATGCCTTCTTGATGGAATCAAAGTAAAAACTGAAAGCATTTCCTACTGAGGAGACTGCAGTAAATGAGGAAATTAGGAAACTTCATAACAAAGAAGTCTTCCAAGATGGCCACCAGTGAAAAAAGAGCCCAAATGTAGCACAAATATTACCCAGATGTAGCCCACATATAGCCCAATGACAAAAGTGTGCAAAACTATTTTTATTTTTAGTTTTTTTGCAGATTTATGTAGTGCAGACTGGTCAGGTATTGGAGCATTGCATCTTAAAACATGACCCCCTACACTACAAAAACACCACTGCACTACCTTAAACCCTAAAACACTACCCCCAGCACGACCCCCTACACTACACAAGCACCACTGCACTATCCTAAACCCTAAAACACTACCCACAGCATGACCCCCTACACTACACAAACACCACTGCACTACCCTAAACCCTAAAACACTACCCCAGCACGACCCCCTACACTACCCAAACACCACTGCACTAACCTAAATCCTAAAACACTACCTCAGCATGACCCCCTACACTACCCAAACACCACTGCACTACCCTAAAACATGACCCCCTATACTACACAAACACAACTGCACTACCCTAAACCCTAAAACACTACCCCCAGCACGACCCCCTACACTACACAAACACCACTGCACTACCCTAAACCCTAAAACACTACCCCCAGCACGACCCCTACACTACACAAACACCACTGCACTACCCTAAACCCTAAAACACTACCCCCAGCACGACCCATTACACTACCCAAACATGACTGCACAAACCTAAATCCCAAAACACTACCCCCAGCACGACCCCCTACACTACCCAAACACCACTGCACTACCCTAAAACATGACCCCCTACACTACACAAACACCACTGCACTACCCTAAAACACTACCCCCAGCATGACCCCCTACACTACACAAGCACCACTGCACTACCCTAAACCCTAAAACACTACCCCCAGCACGACCCCCTACACTGCCCAAACACCACTGCACTGCCCTAAACCCTGAAACACCAGCCCCTGCATGACCCCCTACACTGCCCGAACACCACTGCACTGCCCTAAACCCTGAAACAACACCCCTAGCACGACCCCCTACACTGCCCGAACAACACTGCACTGCCCTAAACCCTGAAACACCACCCCCTTCACGACCCCCTACACTGCCCGAACACCACTTCACTGCCCTAAACCCTGAAACACCACCCCCAGCATGACCCCCTACACTGCCCGAACACCACTGCACTGCCCTAAACCCTGAAACACTACCCCCAGCAAGACCCCCTACACTGCCCGAACACCACTGCACTGCCCTAAACCCTGAAACATCACCCCCAGCAAGACCCCCTACACTGCCCGAACACTACTGCCCTAAACCCTGAAACACCACCCCCAGCACGACCCCCTACACTGCCCGAACACCACTGCACTGCCCTAAACCCTGAAACACTACCCCCAGCATGACCCCCTACACTGCCCGAACACCACTGCTCTGCCCAAAACCCTGAAACACCAGCCCCAGCACGACCCCCTACACTGCCCTAAACCTTGGAACACCAGCCCCTGCACGACCCCCTACACTGCCCGAACATCACTGCACTATGCTAAACCCTGAAACATCACCCCAAGCACGACCCCCTACACTGCCCGAGCACCACTGCACTGACCTAAACCCTGAAACACCAGCCCCAGAACGACCCACTACACTGCCCGAACACCACTGCACTGCCCTAAACCCTGAAACACCAGCCCCAGCACGACCGCCTACACTGCCCGAACACCACTGCACTGCCTAAACCCTGAAACACCAGCCCCACACGACCCCCTAAACTGCCCGAACACCACTGCACTGCCCTAAACCGTGAAACACCAGCCTCAGCACGACCCCCTACACTGCCTGAACACCACTGCACTGCCCTGAACCCTGAAACACCAACCCCAGCACTACACCCTACACTGCCCGAACACCACTGCACTGCCCTAAACCCTGAAACACCACCCTGTGCATGACCCCCTACACTGCCGGAACACCACTGCACTGCCCTAAACCCTGAAACACCACCCCCAGCGCGATCCCCTACACTGCCAGAACACCACTGCACTGCCCTAAACCCTGAAACACCACCCCCTGCACGACACCCTACACTGCCTGAACACTACTGCACTGCCCTAAACCCTGAAGCACCACCCCCAGCATGACCCCCTACACTGCACGAACACCACTGCACCGCCCTAAACCCTGAAACACTACCCCCAGCAAGACCCCCTACACTGCCCGAACACCACTGCACTGCCCTAAACCCTGAAACATCACCCCCAGCAAGACCCCCTACACTGCCCGAACACCACTGCACTGCCCTAAACCCTGAAACATCACCCCCAGCAAGACCCCCTACACTGCCCGAACACCACTGCCCTAAACCCTGAAACACCACCCCCAGCAAGACCCCCTACACTGCCCGAACACCACTGCACTGCCCTAAACCCTGAAACACCACCCCCAGCAAGACCCCCTACACTGCCCGAACACCACTTCACTGCCCTAACCCCTGAAACACCACCCCCAGCACGACCCCCTACACTGCCCGAACACCACTTCTCTGCCCAAAACCCTGAAACACCAGCCCCAGCACGACCCCCTACACTGCCCGAACACCACTGCACTGGCCTAAACCCTGAAACACCAGCCCCAGCACTACCCCGTACACTGCCCGAACACCACTGCACTGCCCTAAACCCTGAAACACCAGCCCCAGCACGACCGCCTACACTGCCCGAAAACTACTGCACTGCCCTAAACCCTGAAACACCACCCCCAGCAAGACTACCTACACTGGCCGAACACCACTGCACTGCCCTAAACCCTGAAACACCACCCCCTGCACGACCCCCTACACTGCCCAAACACTACTGCACTGCCCTAAACCCTGAAACACTACCCCTCAGCACGACACCCTACAATGCCCGAACACCACTGCACTGCCCTAAACCCTGAAACACCACCCCAGCACCACCCCCTACACTGCCCGAACACCACTGCACTAAACCCTGAAACACCACCCCCTGCACAACCCCCTACACTGCCGGAACACCACTGCACTGCCCTAAACCCTGAAACACCACCCCCAGCACGACCCCCTACACTGCCTTAACACCACTGCACTGCCCTAAACCCTGAAACATCACCCCCAGCACAACCCCCTACACTGCCTGAGGAACATTGCTCTGCCCTAAACCCTGAAACACTAGCCCCAGCACGACCCCCTACACTGCCCCAACACCACTGCAAAGCCCTAAACCCTGAAACACCACCCCCAGCATGACCCCTTACACTGCCCGAACAATACTGCACTGCCCTAAACCCTGAAACACCAGCCCCAGCAAGACCCCGTACACTGCCCGAACACCACTGCCCTAGACTCTGAAACACCAGCCCCAGCAAGACCCCCTACACTGCCCGAACACCACTGCACTGCCCTAAAACCTGAAACACCAGCCCCAGAATGACCACCTACACTGCCCGAACACCACTGCACTGCCCTAAACCCTGAAACACCAGCCCCAGCACGACCCCCTACAATGCCCGAACACCACTGCACTGCCCTAAACCCTGAAACACCAGCCCCAGCACGACCCCCTACACTGCCCGAACACCACTGCACTGCCCTAAACCCTGAAACACCAGCACCAGCACTGCCCGAACACCACTGTACTGCCTTAAACCCTGAAACACCACCCTCTGCACCACCCCCTACACTGCCCGAACACCACTGCACTGCCCTAAACCCTGAAACACCACCCCCTGCACGACC
Source organism: Calotriton arnoldi (assembly GCA_963921515.1). Lineage (NCBI taxonomy): Eukaryota > Metazoa > Chordata > Amphibia > Caudata > Salamandridae > Calotriton > Calotriton arnoldi. The sequence goes on along the minus strand of CAWUFW010014359.1, from coordinate 101,910 downwards.
ACCTACACTGCCCGAACACCACTGCACTACCCTGAAACACCACCCCCTGCACCACCCCTACACTGCCCGAACACCACTGCACTGCCCTAAATCCTGAAACACCACCCCCTGCACTGCCCCCTACACTGCCCGAACACCACTGCACTGCCCTAAACCCTGAAACACCACCCCCAGCATGACCCCCTTTACTGCTCGAACACCACTGCACTGCCCCAAACGCTGAAACACCACCCCCAGCATGACCCCCTACACTGCCCGAACACCACTGCCCTAAACCCTGAAACATCACCCCTGCACGACCCCCTACACTGCCCGAACACCACTGCACTGCCCTAAACCCTGAAACACCACCCCCTGCACGACCCCCTACACTGCCCGAACACCACTGCACTGCCCTAAACCCTGAAACACCACCCCGAGCATGACCCCCTACACTGCCCGAACACCACTGCACTGCCCTAAACCCTAAAACACCACCCCCAGCACGACCCCCTACACTGCCCGAACACCACTGCACTGCCCTAAACCCTAGAACACTATCCCCAGCAGTACCCCCTACGCTACCCAAACACCACTGCACTACCCTAAACCCTTAAACACTACCCCCAGCACGACCCCCTACACTACCCAAACACCACTGCACTACCCTATACCATAAAACACGACCCCCAGCAGTACCCCCTACACTACACAAGCACCACTGCACTACCCTAAACCCTAAAACACTACCCCCAGCACGACCCCTACACTACACAAACACCACTGCACTACCCTAAACCCTAAAACACTACCCCCAGCACGACCCATTACACTACCCAAACATGACTGCACTAACCTAAATCCCAAAACACTACCCCCAGCACGACCCCCTACACTACTCAAACACCACTGCACTACCCTAAAACATGACCCCCTACACTACACAAACACCACTGCACTACCCTAAAACACTACCCCAGCACGACCCCCTACACTACACAAGCACCACTGCACTACCCTAAACCCTAAAACACTACCCCCAGCACGACCCCCTACACTGCCCAAACACCACTGCACTGCCCTAAACCCTGAAACACCAGCCCCTGCATGACCCCCTACACTGCCCGAACACCACTGCACTGCCCTAAACCCTGAAACACCACCCCTAGCACAACCCCCTACACTGCCCGAACAACACTGCACTGCCCTAAACCCTGAAACACCACCCCTTCATGACCCCCTACACTGCCCGAACACCACTGCACTGCCCTAAACCCTGAAACACCACCCCCAGCATGACCCCCTACACTGCCCGAACACCACTGCACTGCCCTAAACCCTGAAACACTACCCCCAGCAAGACCCCCTACACTGCCCGAACACCACTGCACTGCCCTAAACCCTGAAACATCACCCCCAGCAAGACCCCCTACACTGCCCGAACACCACTGCCCTAAACCCTGAAACACCACCCCCAGCACGACCCCCTACACTGCCCGAACACCACTGCACTGCCCTAAACCCTGAAACACTACCCCCAGCATGACCCCCTACACTGCCCGAACACCACTGCTCTGCCCAAAACCCTGAAACACCAGTCCCAGCACGACCCCCTACACTGCCCTAAACCTTGGAACACCAGCCCCTGCACGACCCCCTACACTGCCCGAATACCACTGCACTATGCTAAACCCTGAAACATCACCCCAAGCACGACCCCCTACACTGCCCGAGCACCACTGCACTGCCCTAAACCCTGAAACACCAGCCCCAGCACGACCCCCTACACTGCCCGAACACCACTGCACTGCCCTAAACCCTGAAACACCAGCCTCAGCACGACCGCCTACACTGCCCGAACACCACTGCACTGCCCTAAACCCTGAAAAACCAGCCCCACACGACCCCCTAAACTGCCCGAACACCACTGCAGTGCCCTAAACCGTGAAACACCAGCCTGAGCACGACCCCTACACTGCCTGAACAACACTGCACTGCCCTGAACCCTGAAACACCAACCCCAGCACAACACCCTACACTGCCCGAACACCACTGCACTGCCCTAAACCCTGAAACACCACCCTGTGCATGACCCCCTACACTGCCCGAACACCACTGCACTGCCCTAAACCCTGAAACACCACCCCCTGCACGACACCCTACACTGCCCGAACACTACTGCACTGCCCTAAACCCTGAAGCACCACACCCAGCATGACCCCCTACACTGCACGAACACTACTGCACCGCCCTAAACCCTGAAACACTACCCCCAGCAAGACCCCCTACACTGCCCGAACACCACTGCACTGCCCTAAACCCTGAAACATCACCCCCAGCAAGACCCCCTACACTGCCCGAACACCACTGCACTGCCCTAAACCCTGAAACACCAGCCCCAGCACGACCCCCTACACTGCCCTCACACCACTGCACAGCCCTAAACCCTGAAACACCAGCCCCAGCACGACCCCCTACACTGCCCGAACACCACTGCACTGCCCTAAACCCTGAAACACCACCCCGAGCACGACCGCCTACACTGCCCGAACACCACTGCACTGGCCTAAACCCTGAAACACCAGCCCCAGCACAACCCCGTACACTGCCCGCACACCACTGCACTGCCCTAAACCCTGAAACACCAGCCCCAGCACAACCCCGTACACTGCCCGAACACCACTGCACTGCCCTAAACCCTGAAACACCAGCCCCAGCACGACCGCCTACACAGCCCGAAAACTACTGCACTGCCCTAAACCCTGAAACACCACCCCCAGCAAGACTACCTACATTGGCCGAACACCACTGCACTGCCCTAAACCCTGAAACACCACCCCCTGCACGACCCCCTACACTGCCCAAACACTACTGCACTGCCCTAAACCCTGAAACACTACCCCTCAGCACGACCCCCTACACTGCCCGAACACCACTGCACTAAACCCTGAAACACCACCCCCTGCACGACCCCCTACACTGCCGGAACACCACGGCACTGCCCTAAACCCTGAAACACCACCCCCAGCACGACCCCCTACACTGCCTTAACACCACTGCACTGCCCTAAACCCTGAAACATCACCCCCAGCACAACCCCCTACACTGCCTGAGGAACATTGCTCTGCCCTAAACCCTGAAACACTAGCCCCAGCATGACCCCCTACACTTCCCCAACACCACTGCACTGCCCTAAACCCTGAAACACCACCCCCAGCATGACCCCTTACACTGCCCGAACAATACTGCACTGCCCTAAACCCTGAAACACCAGCCCCAGCAAGACCCCGTACACTGCCCGAACACCACTGCACTGCCCTAGACTCTGAAACACCAGCCCCAGCAAGACCACCTACACTGCCCGAACACCACTGCACTGCCCTAAAACCTGAAACACCAGCCCCAGCATGACCCCCTACACTGCCCGAACACCACTGCACTGCCCTAAACCCTGAAACACCAGCCCCAGCACGACCCCCTACACTGCCCGAACACCACTGCACTGCCCTAAACCCTGAAACACCAGCCCCAGCACGACCCATAACACTGCCCTAAACCTTGGAACACCAGCCCCTGCACGACCCCCTACACTGCCTGAACATCACTGCACTATGCTAAACCCTGAAACATCACCCCAAGCACGACCCCCTACACTGCCCGAGCACCACTGCAGTGCCCTAAACCCTGAAACATCAGCCCCACACGACCCCCTAAACTGCCCGAACACCACTGCAGTGCCCTAAACCGTGAAACACCAGCCTCAGCACGACCCCCTACACTGCCTGAACACCACTGCACTGCCCTGAACCCTGAAACACCAACCCCAGCACAACACCGTACACTGCCCGAACACCACTGCACTGCCCTAAACCCTGAAACACCACCCTGTGCATGACCCCCTACACTGCCCGAACACCAATGCACTGCCCTAAACCCTGAAACACCACCCCCAGTGCGATCCCCTACACTGCCAGAACACCACTGCACTGCCCTAAACCCTGAAACACCACCCCTGCACGACACCCTACACTGCCCGAACACTACTGCACTGCCCTAAACCCTGAAGCACCACCCCCAGCATGACCCCCTACACTGCACGAACACCACTGCACCGCCCTAAACCCTGAAACACTACCCCCAGCAAGACCCCCTACACTGCCCGAACCCCACTGCACTGCCCTCAACCCTGAAACATCACCCCCAGCAAGACCCCCTACACTGCCCGAACACCACTGCACTGCCCTAAACCCTGAAACATCACCCCCAGCAAGACCCCCTACACTGACCGAACACCACTGCCCTAAACCCTGAAACACCACCCCCAGCAAGACCCCCTACACTGCCCGAACACCACTGCACTGCCCTAAACCCTGAAACACCACCCCCAGCAAGACCCCCTACACTGCCCTAACACCACTTCACTGCCCTAAACCCTGAAACACCACCCCCAGCACGACCCCCTACACTGCCCGAACACCACTTCTCTGCCCAAAACCCTGAAACACCAGCCCCAGCACGACCCCCTACACTGCCCTCACACCACTGCACAGCCCTAAACCCTGAAACACCAGCCCCAGCACGACCCCCTACACTGCCCTCACACCACTGCACTGCCCTAAACCCTGAAAACCCCCCCCGAGCACGACCGCCTACACTGCCCGAACACCACTGCACTGGCCTAAACCCTGAAACACCAGCCCCAGCACAACCCCGTACACTGCCCGCACACCACTGCACTGCCCTAAACCCTAAAACACCAGCCCCAGCACGACCGCCTACACTGCCCGAAAACTACTGCACTGCCGTAAACCCTGAAACACCACCCCCAGCAAGACTAACTACACTGGCCGAACACCACTGCACTGCCCTAAACCCTGAAACACCACCCCCTGCACGACCCACTACACTGCCCAAACACTACTGCACTGCCCTAAACCCTGAAACACTACCCCTCAGCACGACACCCTACAATGCCCGAACACCACTGCACTGCCCTAAACCCTGAAACACCACCCCAGCACGACCCCCTACACTGCCCGAACACCACTGCACTAAACCCTGAAACACCATCCCCGGCACGACCCCCTACACTGCCGGAACACCACTGCACTGCCCTAAACCCTGAAACACCACCCCCAGCACGACCCCCTACACTGCCTTAACACCACTGCACTGCCCTAAACCCTGAAACATCACCCCCAGCACAACCCCCTACACTGCCTGAGGAACATTGCTCTGCCCTAAACCCTGAAACACTAGCCCCAGCACGACCCCCTACACTGCCCCAACACCACTGCACTGCCCTAAACCCTGAAACACCACCCCCAGCATGACACCTTACACTGCCCGAACAATACTGCACTGCCGTAAACCCTGAAACACCAGCCCCAGCAAGACCCCCTACACTGCCCGAACACCACTGCACTGCCCTAAACCCTGAAACACCAGCCCCAGCACGACCCCCTACACTGCCAGAACACCACTGCACTGCCCTAAACCCTGAAACACCAGCGCCAGCACCACCCCCTACACTGCCCGAACACCACTGCACTGCCCTAAACCCTGAAACACCACCCCCTGCACGACCACCTACCCTGCCCGAACACCACTGCACTACCCTGAAACACCACCCCTTACACCACCCCCTACACTGCCCGAACACCACTGCACTGCCCTAAACCCTGAAACACCACCCCCTGCACCGCCCCCAACACTGCCCAAACACCACTGCACTGCCCTAAACCCTGAAACACCACCCCCAGCATGACCCCCTTTACTGCTCGAACACCACTGCACTGCCCCAAACGCTGAAACACCACCCCCAGCATGACCCCCTACACTGCCCGAACACCACTGCCCTAAACCCTGAAACACCACCCCTGCACGACCCCCTACACTGCCCGAACACCACTGCACTGCCCTAAACCCTGAAACACCACCCCCTGCACGACCCCCTACACTGCCCGAACACCACTGCACTGCCCTAAACCCTGAAACACCACCCCCAGCATGACCCCCTACACTGCCCGAACACCACTGCACTGCCCTAAACCCTAAAACACCACCCCCAACACGACTCCCTACACTGCCCGAACACCACTGCACTGCCCTAAACCCTAGAACACTACCCCCAGCAGTACCCCCTACGCTACCCAAACACCACTGCACTACCCTAAACCCTTAAACACTACCCCCAGCACGACCCCCTATACTACCCAAACACCACTGCACTACCCTAAACCATAAAACACTACCCCCAGCAGTACCCCCTACGCTACCCAAACACCACTGCACTACCCTAAACCCTAAAACACTACCCCCAGCAGTACCCCCTACACTACCCAAACACCATTGCACTACCCTAAACCATAAAACACTACCCCCAGCACGACCCCCTACACTGCCCGAACACCACTGCACTGCCCTGAACCCTGAAACACCAGCCCCAGCACGACACCCTACACTGCCCGAACACCACTGCACTGCCCTAAACCCTGAAACACCACCCCGTGCATGACGCCCTACACTGCCCGAACACCACTGCCCTAAACCCTGAAACACCACCCCCAGCGCGACCCCCTACACTGCCCGAACACCACTGCACTGCCCTAAATCCTGAAACACCACCCCCTGCACAACCCCCTACACTGCTCGAACACTACTGCACTGCCCTAAACCCAGAAACACCATCCCCAGCACGACCCCCTATACTGCACGAACACCACTGCACGGCCCTAAACCCTGAAACACTACCCCCAGCAAGACCCCCTACACTGCCCAAACACCACTGCACTGCCCTAAACCCTGAAACATCACCCCCAGCAAGACCCCCTACACTGCCCGAACACAACTGCCCTAAACCCTGAAACACCACCCCCAGCAAGACCCTGTACACTGCCCGAACACCACTGCACTGCCCTTAACCCTGAAACACCAGCCCCAGCACGACCCCTACACTGCCCGAACACCACTGCACTGCCCTAAACCCTGAAACACCACCCCCTGCACGACTCCTACACTGCCCGAACACCACTGTACTGCCCTAAACCCTGAAACCCCACCCCCAGCACGACCCCCTACACTGCCAGAACACCACTGCACTGCCCTAAACCCTGAAACACCACCCCCTGCACGACCCCCTACACTGCCTGAACACTACTGCATTTCCCTAAACCCTGAAACACCACCCCCAGCACGACCCCCTACACTGCACGAACACCACTGCACCGCCCTAAACCCTGAAACACTACCCCCAGCAGGTCCCCCTACACCGCCCGAACACCACTGCAATGCCCTAAACCCTGAAACATCACCCCCAGCAAGACCCCCTACACTGCCCGAACACCACTGCCCTAAACCCTGAAACACCACCCCCAGCAAGACCCCCTACACTGCCCGAACACCACTGCACTGCCCTAAACCCTGAAACACCACCCCCAGCAAGACCCCCTACACTGCCCGAACACCACTGCACTGCCCTAAACCACCACCCCCAGCACGACCCCCTACACTTCCCGAACACCACTGCTCTGCCCAAAACCCTGAAACACCAGCCCCAGCACGACCCCCTACACTGCCCGAACACCACTGCACTGCCCTAAACCCTGAAACACCAGCCCCAGCACGACCCCCTACACTGCCCGAACACCACTGCACTGCCCTAAACCCTGAAACACCAGCCCCAGCACAACCCCGTACACTGCCCGCACACTTCTGCACTGCCCTAAACCCTTAAACACCAGCCCCAGCACAACCCCGTACACTGCCCGAACACCACTGCACTGCCCTAAACCCTGAAACACCAGCCCCAGCACGACCGCCTACACTGCCCGAAAACTACTGCACTGCCCTAAACCCTGAAACACCAGCCCCAGCACGACCCCCTACACTGAACGAACAACACTGCACTGCCCTAAACCCTGAAACACCACCCCCAGCACGACCCCCTGTACTGCTCGAACACCACTGCACTGCCCCAAACCCTGAAACACCACCCCTAGCATGACCCCCTACACTGCCCGAACACCACTGCCCAAAACCCTGAAACACTACCCCTGCACGACCCCCTACACTGCCCGAACACCACTGCACTGCCCTAAACCCTGAAACACCACCCCCTGCACGACCCCCTACACTGCCCGAACACCACTGCACTGCCCTAAACCCTGAAACACCACCCCCAGCACGACCTCCTACACTCCCCAAACACCACTGCACTGCCCTAAACCCTAAAACACCACCCCCAGCACGACCCCCTACACTGACCGAACACCACTGCACTGCCCTAAACCCTACAACACTACCCCCAGCACTACCCCTACACTACCCGAACACCACTGCACTACCCTAAACCATAAAATACTCCCCCAGCACGACCCCCTACACTACCCGAACACGACTGCACTGCCCTAAACCCTAAAACACTCCCCCAGCACGACCCCCTACACTACCCGAACACCACTGCACTGCCCTAAACCCTAAAACACTCCCCCAGCACGACCCCCTACACTACCCAAACACCACTGCACTGCCCTAAACCCTAAAACACTACCCCCCACATGACCCCCTACACTTCCCAAACACCAATGCACTACCCTAATCCCTAAAACACTACCCCGCACGACCCCCTACACTACCCAAAGACCACTGCACTACCCTAAACTCTAAAACAATACCCCCCGCATGACTCCCTACACTACCCAAAGACCACTGCACTACCCTAAACCCTAAAACACGACCTCCTACACTACACAAACACCACTGCACTACCCTAAACCCTAAAAAACTACCCCCAGAACGAACCCCTACACTACCCAAACACCACTGCACTACCCTAAACCATAAAACACTACCCCCAGGAGTACCCCCTACACTACCCAAACACCACTGCACTACCCTAAACCCTAAAACACTACCCCCAGCAGTACCCCCTACACTACCCAAACACCATTGCACTACCCTAAACCCTAAAATACTACCCCCAGCAGTATCCCCTACACTACCCAAACACCACTGCACTACCCTAAATCACTACCCCCAGCAGTACCCCCTATACTACCCAAACACCATTGCACTACCCTAAACCCTAAAACACTACCCCCAGCAGTATCCCCTACTCTACCCAAACACCACTGCACTACCCTAAATCACTAACCCCAGCACGACCCCCTACACTACCCAATCACCACTGCACTACCCTAAACCCTAAAACACTACCCCCAGCACGACCCCCTACACTACCCAAACACCACTGTACTACCCTAAACCCTAAAACACCCCCCAGCACGACTCCCTACACTACCCAAACACCACTGCACTACCCTAAACCCTAAATCTACCCCCAGCATGACCCCCTACACTACACAAACACCACTGCACTACCCTAAACCCTAAAACACTACCCCCAGCACGACCCTCTTCACTACCTAAACACAACTGCACAATTTGTTACAGGCGTTGCAACGCAGGCCTGTGCTGCTTACTGGAAGTACCTGGTGGGCTAGTTGGGCCCCAGGGACCCTCAGGATTCAAGGTGACCTAATCCCCCAACTTAAAACGCGCCACAGGGCGTGTTTGCACAGTGGTGAAGGGAGGGGCGGGGCCTCAGGTGACATGTGCGCAAACACGCCCTGTGGTGCGTTTTAAGTTGGGGAGTTAATTCCCTTTGAATCCTGGGGCCAACTAGCCCACCAGGTACCTTCAGTAAGCACAACAGAGTTGCGTTGCAGAGAGGTGAAAAAAGGTGCGTGGCCTCGGAACGCCTCTCTGCAACTCAGCTCTGTAGTCCTAACTGTAGGTACCTGGGGGGCTAGTTGGGCCCCAGGGACCCTCAGGATTCAAGGGGACTTAATCCCGCAACTTAAAACGCGCCACGGGCCGTGTTTGCACGCATGTCACCTCAGGCCCCCCTCCCGTCACCACTGTGCATACGCGCCCTGTAGCGCGTTTTAAGAGGTAGTTTTAATCCCCCTGCCCTATTATGCACTAGGGACTTGCAGAGGAGGTCATGCTAATCACAGGGGTACCCCAACGCATAGTGTTCCCTAGTGTATGTAGGTGTTTTCACTGTATTCTAAGTGTCTTTTAGCATAGCACTGGCTCTGGTTAGTCAGAGTCAGTTACCACCAGTACCCGTCTGAAAAGGTTGTGGGCACAGGATGATTTTGCAACAAGGCCTCTTTCTGCTCCTCTGTTGGTTCTTTCTGCACATCTTTTGCTTCTTTCTGTGCGTTTTTTCTTCTTTCTTCACATGTCCTACCTCTGTTGGCATAGTTAGAAACTAGCATTTAAAAAACCTTTGAAATTCACTTAAAAATCATAGGTTTCAGGCACGTTATAGTTAGAAATTAGCATTTAAAAACCTTTGAAATTCACTGAAAAAACCATAGGTTTCAGACACGTTATAGTTAGAAATTAGCATTTAAAAAACCTTTGAAATTCACTGAAAAAACCATAGGTTTTAGGGACAGTTATAGTTAGTTGGACATTTCACTCGTACAAAACCATAGAAATTCCCCCGTTATAGTTAGTTCAGCTAACTATAACTCGCGCCCCGCAATGCACTGCTGATGATGTCACATATTACATCACTCATGACATGGTCAGTGACATCACTGATGACATCACTGATGACATCTCAAATGACATCACTGATGACATCATCCATGTGATAATTTCATGCATCTACTCACACCCTAATATAACTTTTGATACACCCACTCTAAATTACAGACTGCCATTCTCAAAACCATAGACACTCCAACACCAAAAACTACATACCCACTCACTGATTCTTAGGTCTACACACACATCCACTCACTCACCTGTACAGTCACTCATACTTACAGTCACTCAGTACAGGACTATCATATGCACTCATACACCTATATAAACACTCACACACCGCCACTCATCCATAGAGGTACTCACACACCTAGTCAGTCATGCAAAAAATTAATCACACACCCATTTACTCACCTATACAGTTATACACACACCAGCTCACTTACTCATACAAATACTAGCACATTCTTACGCTCTTATACAATAACTGATACAAGCACACACGCATCCATACAGCCACTCTCACAATAACACACTCTCACTTATAGCCATTTAAATACTCTAACACACATATATACTGCCTTTTACATATGTAGTTACTCGCACATGTACCACTGAGATATACATTCACTCACTAACACACCCATACACACACTCACTCACCCACCCAAGCAGTCCATCACAGTTGCACTCTTGAAATCATGCACCCAGTGAATCACCCACTCACACATCTATGTATAGAGTCACACACACCCCACCCACACAAACACTCAGGCAGCCATACAGATACTCAGAGAACCAATCAATAACCCATATAGACACTCATGTAGCTATTCGCAAATCCATGCATCCACTTACACACCAACAAACAGACGGATACAGACATTCACACAGTTTAGTCACTAACCCATGCATTCAGTAAGATACGTTTAATCACTCACTTGTAGAGTCAGTCACTCACGTACTAAATTATCCATTCAGACACTTATACACTCACTCATTCTTCAATACGCCTTTCCCTATATATATTAAACATATTTAAACTTTACAGAAACACACAGTCACTGGATGATGTCATCGTGCCAAACGCGTTTCTGGTTCCACATCCCTTTTTCATTGACTGACAACATGGAGAAACAGCTGTGCAGATTCAATCGCATTTGCGATAGGTGAAGTAAGTCCCACCCATTGGGATTTTAAGAAAAACAAAAGGAGTGCAAAGCGGCAATCATTATGATTTTAAACTTACCTGAACTACCTATACCATGATGCAGTGCGCCCACAAGGACGGGACTTACTTCACCTATCGCAAATGCGATTGAATCTGCACAGCTGTTTCTCCATGTTGTCGGCCAGTGAAAAAGGGATGTGGAACCCGAAACGCGTTTGGCAAAGGACACTTGGCTGTGAAGGCTTCGCTGGGTATGCTGCTGTCTGCTCAAATAAAAAGGTGAAATCTAGTCGTGTGTGGCGCCTTCTTCCTTCGGGCACTTTCGATTGGCTTATGTTGCGGTCTGCCCTGGCCGCGAAGGCTGTCCCACTGCAAATCAGAATTGCAGGTCCATATGCCCGTGAATGGGTGCAAGTGGAACTACGTGCCTGTTTGAATCGGACGCAAGTGTGGCAGCAGCTCAGCCTCGCTGGAAGCGGCAACCCATTGGGATTTTAAGAAAAACAAAAGGAGTGCAAAGCGGCAATCATAATGATTTTAAACTTACCTGAACTACCTATACCATGATGCAGTGCGCCCACAAGGGCGGGACTTACTTCACCTATCGCAAATGCGATTGAATCTGCACAGCTGTTTCTCCATGTTGTCGGCCAGTGAAAAAGGGATGTGAAACCCGAAACGCGTTTGGCAAAGGACACTTGGCTGTGAAGGCTTCGCTGGGTATGCTGCTGTCTGCTCAAATAAAAAGGTGAAATCTAGTCGTGTGTGGCGCCTTCTTCCTTCGGGCACTTTCGATTGGCATATATACATACATATATATATACATATATACATACATATATACACATACATATATATACATACATATATACATATACATATATACACATATATACATACATACATACATATACATATACATATGCCTTCACAAGATTACACCAGATTTGAGGACGCACTCCATAGCAGGTAGGTAAACCCTTTATTGAAAAAAACAATCAGCTTCACATCCCGATTGAAGTCCCCGGCCTTACGCGTTTCAGGGAATCCTTTCCCCTTCCTCAGAGGCCTCCATGAGCAGCTTCAAGTTACGTGCCTGCTTTTAACCTCTGCGTGCTTTCAAGTTTCTTTATTGTCCCCCGGTGTGCCATTTGAATAATTCACTATTCTGTTGCACGCTGGTTATTGCAGTTCTAATTAAAAGCACACCGGGGGCCAATAAAGAAACTTGAAAGCACGCGCCTCTGAAGAGTGCAATGAGCACGAAACACGTCAGGCGTGAATCGACAGGCATGCTGTAAACTGGATCCGCCCGCCGATCCGGCTTTTACCTCATGAAGGTTTCTGTAGTGGATGTCAGAGTGCGTCTCAAACTGGTGGGAACCTTGGAGCTTTGATGTACAACGCGGCCTCCCAGCCGCGGGAGACGCACCACCCAGAAATATGGGGCAACGGGGCTCCGAATCACGGAGTCTTAATGTGGAGGCATCCATTGAGGATTGACAAGCCGGAGGAGCGAGTGGAGGCCCATTGGTGGGCTTGGAATGTTTCAGACAGCGGCACATAACTAAGGCACACACTACAAGACCCACAAACCAACGCAGACTCATTTGAGTCGCCCCTTGGAGGGCCCATATCATAAGTGGGAGGTGTGGCCTTTATGCCAAATTGACTGTCGCGCCTCTGAAGAGTGCAATGAGCACAAAACGCGTCAGGCGTGAATCGACAGGCATGCTGTAAACTGGATCCGCCCGCCGATCCGGCTTTTACCTCATGAAGGTTTCTGTAGTGGATGTCAGAGTGCGTCTCAAACTGGGGGAACCTTGGAGCTTTGATGTACAACGCGGCCTCCCAGCTGCGGGAGACGCACCACCCAGAAATTTGGGGCCACGGGGCTCCGAATCACGGAGTCTTAATGTGGAGGCATCCATTGAGGATTGACAAGCCGGAGGAGCGAGTGGAGGCCCATGGTGGGCTTGGAATGTTTCAGACAGCGGCACATAACTAAGGCACACACTACAAGACCCACAAACCAACGCAGACTCATTTGAGTCGCCCCTTGGAGGGCTCATATCATAAGTGGGAGGTGTGGCCTTTATGCCAAATTGACTGTCACGCCTCTGAAGAGTGCAAGGAGCACGAAACGCGGCAGGCGTGAATCGACAGGCATGCTGTAAACTGGATCCGCCCGCCGATCCGGCTTTTACCTCATGAAGGTTTCTGTAGTGGATGTCAGAGTGCGTCTCAAACTGGTGGGAACCTTGGAGCTTTGATATATATACATACATATGTGATCAAGGCCCTTCTTGGGTCGAAACGCGTCATGGCGGTGCGTGGTGCCGATATGGAATGAAATAAATAATAACCTTTTCGCACGAAGCAATTTTGGGTCCGTGTCCGTCCTTTCCTGACGACTTGGATGCTGTTGGATGGAGTTCTTTGCATATATATATATATATATCCACAGAAAGGATCTAGGATGAACAAAATCCAGGCGAGCCCACTCGGTCGGTCAAGGCAGTTTATTTCTCTAAGACAGACAAGGACGACGCGTTTCGACCACGTCCGTGGTCTTGGTCACATTATATATATATACTGAAAAAAACATAGGTTTTAGGGAAGTTATAGTTAGAAATTAGCATTTAAAAAACCTTTGAAATTCACTGAAAAAACCACAGGTTTCAGGGACATTATAGTTAGTTGGACATTTCACTCGTACAAAACCAGTGAAATTCGGCCGTTATAACTCGCGCCCCCGCAATGCACTGCTGATGACGTCACATATTACATCACTCATGACATTTTTTAAATGCTAATTTCTAACTATAACTTCCCTAAAACCTATGGTTTTTTCAGTGAATTTCAAAGGTTTTTTAAATGCTAATTTCTAACTATAACGTCCCTGAAACCTATGTTTTTTTCAGTGAATTGCTAAGGTTTTTTAAATGCTAATTTCTAACTATAACATACCAGTCGCGTTTCCAGAGTGGTGGAGAAAGGTGAGCGTGGCCTCCGAACACCTCTTAGCAATACCACTGTGTGGGATTTACTGGAGGTAACAGGAGGAGTAGGTAGCCCCCAACGTCAACCTTGGGGGCCATCTACTCCTTTTATTACCACCAGTAAGTCCCACACAGCAGGATTGCTAACTTGTTATATCAGGCCCTGCCCCTCCCTGCACCACTGTGCAAACGCGCCCCCTAGCACGTTGTAAGTTGGGGGATTAAGTCCCCTTGAATCTTGAGCGTCCCTGGGGGCCAACTAGCCCACCAGGTACCTCCAGTAAGCGCCACAGAGCTGCGTTGCAGAGAGGTGGTGCGAGGCCACGCCCCTTTTTACAGTTATGTAAAGCTCCTGTTAAGCACTGAGGCGCAAAATGCATTGAGCAATTATAAGCAGGAAGAAATCTGGAAATAATAAAATGTTTATCGAAGCACCATTTACTTTATGAGAACAGATTACTCAGTTCCTTTAAAAGAATTATCTCGACAACCATAAAGAGGGTTCTGAATAAGGAACTGTAAGAAAGTTCCCCCTTTCTGCATGGTATGCCCTCACTTTTTGCTGAATAGCTGATGTACTTCGACTGAGTGTGCCCTGGGCTCCTACCAAACAGGTGCCCAGGGCCTATGTTCTTTCACTAAAACTGCATTAAAAACAAAACCCAATTGCCACTCTTTGGTCACAGGTCAGTCCCTTGTAAATGGTACCACAGGTACCAAGGGCACTGTGGCCAGGGAAGGCCTCTAAGGGCTGCAGCACTTATTGTGCCACCCTTAGAGGCCCTGTACCTTTACAAACACACACACTGCCTTTGCAGGTTGCGTGTTTTGGTGCAGAACAAAGTGAAGAGTCAACATGGCACACATCCCTGTGTGCCATGCCTACAACCCACTGCCCTGGCATAGGTCAGCCACCCATCTAGATGGGTGCACTATACTAGTGGTGAGGGTACAGGTGCATGAGCCCTGTACCCCTACAGTGTCTAAGCCAATTCTTAGACATTGTAAGGGTAGTACTGCCATTAAGAGTATACAGTGCTGGGAGTTTGTCATTACGAACTCCACAACACCATGATGGCTTTACTGAAAACTGAGAAGTTTGGTATCAAACTTCTCAGCACATTAAACCCACACTGATGCCAGTGTGGGATTTAATAAAAAATGCACTCAGAGGGCATCTTAGAGACGCCTCCTGAAAAACGACCTAACACTAGTGTCCAGGCTGAGTGGCTGCTCGCCATCTGCCACCACCAGACATGTTTCTGGACCCCTGGGTCGAGAGCCTGCTGCTCTGGGGGTCTGAAACAATGCACATTTTGGGACCAGGTGCAAAGCCTCCTCCCCCAGGATTGGCAGGGTCCACGAAGGGGAAGCTTCAAAGGCTTGCCGCCTTTGTGAGCTTCCCCAGGCCTGTTGCTGCTTCCAGTAACTGGCCTCCACTGGTTCTGACCCCCACTTTGGGTGGGAGAATCGGTGAGAAAACCAAGTGAGGAAGGGAGGTGTGCCCACCTTTGCCAATCCCACCCCTCAGGTGGGGGAGGCGAGGTGAAGCACAAATCTCATTCCCCGCCATCTTGCAGGTGGGGGGACCCAGCCAACCAGAGTGAGGCTTATGCCCCCTCTCACTGGAGGGTGGCATAACAGGGTGTGTACCCACCCCAAGGAAGGGACCCATTAGTCTCAACCCTTACCTACCTGTAACACCCCTAAATCTAGTATTTAGGGGCAACTCTGAACCTTGTCTCCTCAGACAAGAACCGACTAAGAAGAAAAGAAGAAGAAGGACCGAAGAAACCGTGCCAAAGCTAAGAAGAGGAGGACGCCCACTGACTTGGTCCCAGCCCACCCGGCCTGTCCCCACCTCGAACCTGCAGAAGCGAAATCCTGGTGTGTCCTGCAACCAGCAACCTCAGGAACCCCGAGGACCTGCACTGCCTTCCCCAAGAAAGACTGTGTCTCCCGTGAGCCCCGGGGTTTGCTCACCCACAGACTCTGGGTCCGGCCAAATCCACAGGTCTGCACCACTCTGCACCCAACGCCCATGGCCCGAGTGGCCCAACACCACGAGGAGGTCTCTCCGGTGATCCTGATCTGAGATCTGGTCATCTCTGACCTGCCTCGACACTCCTGACGACGCCTGCAGTCTCTTTCTGGAGGACCCCCACAACCGCGAACAGAGCTTTGTAAGAAAACCCGATCCCAAAAGACACCCCTGCACCCGAAGTCCCACGGCCTTGGGTGGCCCAACCGATGGTGTCCCAGCATCCCCAGGCATCCCAACTTACCTCTCCAACTGGTGGTCACCTCCAGAAGATCTTCGTCCTTGAGCCTTCAGTCTTTGTTGAAACCGGAGAATCCCCATTGCAAATAACAGGGCTCCCGATGCCAAACCATCACCCTGCACCCAGCCGCCCCTGCGCCACTGCCGGTGTACTTTGTGTGCTAAACCGGATCCCCCTTTGCCCTGAGCCTAACACCAGGAGCTTTGCTCCCACAACCTTGTGGCCTGCTCGTGAGCAGCCACCAACAGGAGGCCCTCTATCCCCCATTGGATAACATTGGGCCTCAGCACTCTGCACCCGGCCGCCTTAGTGCCGCTGAGGGTGCTTTGAGAGTGCATCCTTGACTCTGGGGGACCCCTGAGTCTAACCCCAGAAAACCAACTCCCACAACAAAGTACTTACCTGTTAACTGATAGCTCTATTTCCTCCCATAGGATAACATCGACTGTTTTCTTGTGAAAAAGTTTCTAAGTGTGGAGTTGGAAAATCTATGAAAGCCTATACAATTGTGTTCGAATAACAAAATCGCATTTACTTACCTTTATTCAGGAAATGTCCCAGTGTAGTATCCAGGTATACTACACTGTGTAAGAAAAGTATTTTGCAAAGCAATATAACCAATACTACTAAAGTAATTACAAAGCCTATGTACAGTATTTCAAAGTATTGCCTTACAAGTGATTTATCTGTAACCAAAACCAGGTATATACAACTGCATTCAACTGTACTATTTACTGCAAAGTATAAAACCACATACCTGCACCAGGCTTGACTTGGTTCTAGAAATAAAATAACTTAATAATATTTTTGATACAAACAAATTGGTCTGAGTTCAGTCTTTGAGTGTGTGACATCATTTGCTGCTTGAGTGTGTACAACAAATGCTTAACACTACCCTCTGATAAAGCCTTACTGCTCGCCCACACTACCACAAATAGAGAGTAAGGTGCTATCTACTTTTACCTCTGCCTACCTTTGGGGTTCCACTGGACTCTGGGCACACTATACCTCATTTTAGTATAGCATATACAGAGCCAGCTTCCTACAGGATCATTACTATAGCCAGCTGCTAATGTGGGTGCAAGGCAGAGACTGGACGTCTCAAGATCACGAACAATCATGCATCAATTCAGCAAAGCATATACTCAAAGAAAATGGAACTGGATAGTGACACAACATAGACTAGTGCCCTGAGTAAAGTAATTTGAATCAATATGCAAACAGCAAGCGCACAAGAGGCAAGTCACTGGCAAAGATCCATCAAGCTGCAAATCATACTCATGGGAGCATGCGCATTAAAAAGCAGTACACTAGAGCGAGGAAGGTGGACAATTCAACATACTCTAGTATTCTAGAGCAAAGTAAGCCTGTTCAATTCCAAAAAATGTAATAACTGACCTACGCATCTGGTACCAAACTAGCATAAAGCAATATCTGGGACCTGTGACCTAACTAAGATTCCCCTGTGTCAAACAGTCGGTATGTGTCCAATAAACCCAGGCATCTAGATCATATCTAGCCTCGGCTTTAACCAAAATCTGTCCCAAAAATCTGGCATCAGAACAGGTGAAACCAATGCCAAAGAAATGGGATGAAGCCAAGTCAACCACGTACCCGAATAATGGTTTCACTGAAAGGCAACACCATGTCAGAGCTAAAGGAGAGAAATTCCAGTGACGAAGAATTGAGCCAAGTCCAAAGGCAAGATATATGCGCCATAAAGCCAAAGGATTGGAACCACCCAACAAACTCGGGTTAAAAGCATCTAAAAAAAAAATGTATGTAACAAAATACCACATAGTCGGCTTTAAGGTAATCGAAAGCAGTACTGTGGACCAATAAAGGCCATTGAGTGTAAAAGGTTGTTTCCCTTACCAGACTTTGTGGGTTGTTCATTCAACACCTGATAGACTTTGTATGGCTCTGAGATATCCAACTGACTGCATTCCGGGATCTCTTCAAAATCTGTGCTTATGTTGAGAGCGCAACGAAGACGAGTCTTCCAAATGGAGGGGTCAGCTTTATCAGTACCTTCCCGATACTTCCTTTTATAGATAGCCCAGGCCTGGACAAAGACACGATAGACAGCCAGATTAGAAACATATCTACACATTTCATTCTGTGAGTCTAGGTACTGCCACATGGATTGAAAATTATCTAGAACAGGTTGTCAACTATGTGCACTGATCCAAAACTGTTGTTCACCCAAAGAAGGGGTGGCATCCTTCTATGCCAGCACCACACACTTCAATTCTGTTACAACTGTTTCTTCAAAAGCACTGCCCGAATAATGTAGAAGGCTCAGTTGATGACGGGGTACTTTATACGTGTGTGTTCTTTGAAATTAATCTCGTGTTTGGATGCTTTATGTGCTGCAGTCATGCAGTTTTTGACATCTATACAACAGTTGGAGGGTGTTTATTTACTTTTATATTTTACTTTGAGTTCTAAAAATGGCAAACCTATCCCACTGTTCATTCTTTGGTATCATGATGTTGTACAGTCAAGTGATGCGTGGATGCTCCAGCAGGGTACTTGCAAGAGCACACACAAGCGATGCTAGCTGCAGAACGATCCAGGGAACTCAATCTAACCCCTTTGCAGTCCAGACTCGTACCATGTCTGTATGTCTGTATGTGCATCAAAAATGCAGGAATCACTGGAGTTGTTGATTTTGTTTTTTAGATGAGCTGAGGAGGACTCCATCTGGAGCTCAACCAAGATTTCTGAGCCTTGGAAGAAGACAAACATGAGATAATTTAGTCTGATGCAGGTTAACTTCCACCATCAGCTGAGACAGGCTTTGTCCCAAGATGGCCAGAGGACTGTGCAGGGTTCTGAAGATGCCATCATGGTGTAAGTCTGTGACACCTAGACCAGCCTTAAAACTCAGTGGAAGAAACCTGTCCATGGGAATGGTGGTGGGTGGGTGAGTGTACATCTTTGGTAACGTCAGTGATTGGAGGTGGCGGGTCTGTGGAAATGTTATCAGGAAGAGGAGGAAGACTGAGCTGCCAACTGCGATATTGTTGGTGGAAAGTAGATAGGAGGATGGAGTTTGGTGAGATCAAGCTATCTTGGGGAATATCAGTCAGAGTTGTCAGTGGAGATGCTGGCTGATGGACAAGATCTCTGAGTCAGTCAGTGTAGCAGAGCTCTCTGGTGGAATATGCATGGGTTAGAGCAAGTATAAAATAAACTGAAAGTAGTAAAATAATTTGTAGGTATATGT
The DNA here is from genome assembly GCA_963921515.1 of Calotriton arnoldi. Lineage (NCBI taxonomy): Eukaryota > Metazoa > Chordata > Amphibia > Caudata > Salamandridae > Calotriton > Calotriton arnoldi. The sequence goes on along the minus strand of CAWUFW010014359.1, from coordinate 81,681 downwards.
TAGGGCCTGGCTTTCAGATATGAAGATCTATTAGGGATGGATCTCAATTAACTTTAATTTAATTGTAAACCATATGCCCTTACTTCTTCAGATGTTACTACTGTCAGTCTCTTTGTAAGTGGCATGTATGCTTGCCGAGTCTCCAGCCATTTCCCATCGCGCCAACTATGTCAAGGTATTTAACACTGTTTGACTTCCTTGTTCTTACTGTGAAGAGAGCTGCATCCTTTTCCCCTCTAAGATGCCTATATTACACCATCGCACATATCCTGTCTTCCTTTAGTCTTTACCTCAGAGCTGTGTCCTGCTTTTCTGCCCCTTGCCTCATTCATGAAAAAGGTTTTGCAGCTTTGCACATTCCCAGCTTCCCTTAGGTTTTTACCTTGAAGAGGACGGTACCCTCCTACTAAATCCATGCTTCCTATTGGACCTTTACGTTGCCACTTTGCACATCTCTGCCTTCACTAGGCTCCTTGCCTTAAAGTGGGCTGCACCCAACTATTCACCCCTTGCTCCCTCTGACATGCAGATGTGCTGCTTTGCTTGTCCACAGCCTATGTTATGTTTTGTCCCTTGAAGAGAACTCACCTAACCCACGTTCCCTTTAGTACCTCCCTCAGCTCCTTTCTCCATTTGCTGCCTTCCATAGGTTCCTCACCTTTCTGGAGGATGCGGCTTCCACCTCGAGCCTCGCTTCCGTTGCAACTTTGAGACCCGTAAGGGTGAGTAGCTGCGCTATATAAAAACGGACTTACATTTTACAACTTTCGACATCTATGCACTTCTCCCCCAGGAAAGGCCTTCTCAGTCTCTTCTCGCTCTATTTCGCCTCTGCCTCTGCTGTGCACCTATACTGTCTTCATTTTTTATTTTCCTTACCTTGAACTCAATCATAACCTACACTCTTCACACTCTCTTAAGATGCACATGTTGCTACTTCATCAATTTCCTGCCTTCCATATGGTCCTTACCTTGAAGAGAGAAACATCTTGGTTGGCTCTTGCTATTATGCGGTGCTGCTGTTCTGCCCACCTCCAGTCTTCTTTAGACCCCTTACCCTAATGACAGCTACACTGATCTCCTTGTGCCCTGCTCCCTCAGGAAGTGAACGTTGTTTCTTCGCCAATTTCCGGCCTTTCGTGCTTCCCTTACCTTGAAGAGGGATGTCTATTCACACTCAGCCCTTGCTCTATCATTCATATTTTGCTTCCTCTTCCACCTAGTGCCTTCCTTAGGTTCCCTACCCTAGCGACAGATGTGTCGTCCTGCTCCTTCATTGATGCTCCATGACGCCCATGTTGCTGCTTCGCACATCTCTTGTATTCTCTTCCCTGCCTTCTTGACTTTGAAGACAGCCATGAAGTACTATGTCCTGGATTCCTATGTGTTTCCCATGTTGTGCTTTGCACACTACGCTGCCAGCCTTCAGGAGGGCGAGGACCTTCAGACTGGCCTACACTTCTCCTGGGACACCATGCTACTGTGCCTCAAGTCTCCGGCTTCCATACATTTCCTTACCTTGAACTGGCAGATTCCCCATGCCCCCCCTCCATCTAGGATGCTCATTTTGCTGCATCCCATATCTCATGCCTTCGCAGGTCGCTTACCTTGAAGAGCGCTGCATTTCTCTGCTAACCCCTTAGTCCTACTTTGCACCTTTGCAAATTACCATCGTTCATTTGGTTCCTTACCTTGAAAAGGGCCGCGTCCTCATTCTCCTGGTAGTCCTGCTTGGCTGCATGCTTCCATGGGATCCGGAAGATGGTTTTCTTTGCATTCTCCCAATGCAGGCCTGGGTACCGACCACTGTCCACCTGGGCAATTAGCCATTCCTTTAACTTCATCTGGGCCACCGTGTCAGACATGTTAGTTACAAACCCCAAAAAGTCTAAAAAAAATCTTAGGAGCCCTTGAATCACAGATATCCCAGAAGTCCTAGAATCCCTCCTAATTACAGACACCCCCGGATCCCTGCCCCCTAATCCGTCCTGTGTATTTATGTTTCCAGGAATTGTAGCCCACAGTTGATCCAAGGTGCAGCAAATCAGAAACACCCATACAACCAGTCCACTGAATTCAAAGACACCCCCAGTGGTGGAAAGGGACTGCTCCCACAAATTCAGACGCCCCCCTGGAACTTCTCTGACACTTTGAGGGCCCTGCTAGCCTCTAGTCTGCTGCTCTACTAGGTACTGTGGGCTCCGGATCTTCTCCTAGTGTTCAACCATCCCCCAGATCTCCGCATCTTCTCAGGGACCACCATCCCACTCTGACTGTCGACCTTCTCCTGATCTTTCTTGACTCCGATTTAGTCCCGACTTCTGCCCTTCTCCTGCTGTCGCGCTATTCCTGATTTTCTCCTAAACTTCCCCGTGTAGGCAATCTTCTCCTGATTTCGCCCTGACTCCTAATCTTCCCTGGACTCCCGATCTTCTCCTGACTCCTGATCTTATCCTAGTCTTTCCCTGGCAGACAGTGTTCTCCGAATCCTGCCTTGACTCCCGATCTACCTCTGACTCCCGATCTTGTCCTTAAATCTCCATCTCCTGATCTTCTCCTAGCTCCTGATATTCTCCTTGCTCAAAAGCCCATGTGTCCGGAGCACCTGATGGAGACAGAGGAGCAATACAAATGCGAAACCCCATTGCATTGCCGTGGGGGCAGACATTTTACTAAACTTTCCCTCATGAAAGGCTGATATGGGTCAGACTCGTACGTGAGATTTGCATTGTGGAGAAATAATGCCGACTAGAGAGGTGACGGTATCGGGTTGCTTCTGCATGTCTGAGGTGTTTCCCTACCTTTAGTTCCTCTGAGATCTGCAGCAGAAAGAGGGGGGAGGAGGAAGGAGCTAGATAGAGGGTGCGGGCTGAGCTGGCGGTCTCAGGCTCTCACGTCCTGGCCATCCTGCGGAAACAACCAGGGAAGGCAGGCTCACAAGAAAGAGGGTGCGAGGGCAAAGGGCACAAGGCAGCCGCGGGTGTCTTCAGACGTTTCGGTGCCAGTCCACGCGGGCCATGTAGGGGGAACTGCATCTGAGAGATTGTCAGCTTTGAGGAGCTGCAGGACGTTGATTAGGGCTCAGAAGCCCGCGACCGAGGCACCTCTTAGCAATTACAATCAAACACCACCTCAGAGGCTTCAAAAGTTTCACTAGCGCCCGCCAACCCCTACCTACCCTCTGCCAAGGGGGGGTACTTTAAAAACACGCCAGATAATAATTAAACTGTGCCGATCAAGAGGTTTTGACAGTCTTCTTTCATAGCGTCTCTTGAGTTTGACATTTTTGACAAAAACAACATAATTACAACCAGTGTCTGAAAAAAAACCACACAAAGCCGCACGACAGTTCGCAGCGCTCCCCATACACCCTTAAAAGTATGTCGTTGAAAATATTATTTACAGAATCTTCGCCGATAGTGAGATCCAAACAAAACACTAACAGAAATGTATTTAATTTCAACAAGAACAGCGCATGGCGACTCCCTGCCCAAAGAGCAACCAAATTCCCGTTATAATACCATAACACACATGTTAAGGAGACCCGCAATATACATAAAATGTCACACAAAATCTAATGAAAACTGTGCTGCAGCGGCTCGTGGAAGTGGTGCAAATACTCACCGGCAGCCTCCCCTACATAGACCTGGTCTCGGAGGTTCAATCGATCCTGTTTCCGCTGCCTCAGTGTTTCTCCGCTGGATTCTGAAAGTGGTAATTTTACTGAACATGAGAAAAACACACACAGCTACTACGGCTGTCTGTCATGGAAGACTGCCAAAAGGGCGCTTACGACAGCCCCGGACTTGCACCTCTGCATTTTCTATTTTAGTCTTTCAGGAGGTGGGAGCAGAACTCTTCTTTATTTATTTATTTAGCATTTATAAAGCGCCTGGTTACACCACTGGTGTGTCCCCGCACTAACTGCCCTATCGGACAACTACAAAATCAAACAATAGAGGGACGAAGGGGCAGAGGGGCAAGCCCCCGAGGGGAACCAATATACACTCACAGTTGAAAGAGCCACGTTTTTAATTTTTTCCAGAAGAGGCTCACTGATGGTTCCGCACGAAGGAGCAGGGGTAGGGCGTTCCAGCTTTTTGCTTCCAGGTAGCCAAAAGAGCGAGCGCCCATTCGTGCTTTCTTTACCCTGGGAACTTTCACCAGGTGAGTCCCAGTGGATCTAAGATGCCGTTCTGGATTGTAAGGAGTAAGAAGGTCCCGTAGGTAGAGTGGGCCTTTGTCCTGCAAGGTACGGTGGCAAAAGCATAGTGCCTTGAAAGAAATCCTTTTCTGAATAGGCAGCCAGTGTAGTGAGTCAAGCGCTTTCTTAGAGGAAGCCCTTCTGGGCAGACTCGGGACCAATCGAACTGCTGCGTTCTGGATACACTGTAGCCTGTGGAGGCCCTTTTTTGTTGCGCCCTGATATATAACATTCCCGTAGTCCAATTGTGATGTAACGAGGGCATGGGTCAGGGTTTTCCTAGCAGAAACAGGGAGAATGTCCAAAATTTTCCTTAGAGTCTTCAGGACTCCAAAACACCTGCCTGCAACTTTCTTTTCTTTTTTGTTTTTTTTTATTTTTTTGTCAGATCGATAGGTTAGGATTTTCTTCATAACATTACAGTAATGCTCATGCAGCACATCAACGTGGGCTTATCACAATACATCGCAATTAACTATCTCTTTATAGTTCTTCTTGATCTTGGAGTATTGGTGGTGATGGAGCAAGGTTTTATGAACGAAACTTGCTTGTATGCAATCCTCCTCACAGTATTAATTTATTAAAACTTATATTGTTTGTACTAACCTTTGCATACACGACACGAAAGGGAAGGATGCTTGCTTATGTGTTTTACTAATGAATAACGCTTGTCCGTAATCCAAAATGGCCGTTAAAGCACAGGAATCTCACTGCGCATGTCGCAACCATATCACATGGTGTGACGTCTTTCTTTGCTTGGTGGGAAACTTCTGCTTCTGCGCAGTGTGCATTAAAATGGCTGCTTGATGTTTTCACATGCTTCAGCTTGCTATCATGTCATTATTAAATTGTCGGTTCTTAACGCTACTAATGCGGATAGAATTTATAATTAAATGGGAATAGAGTAGAAAGAGTGGGCATTCAGTGAAACATTTTATTGATGATTTTAATATTTTCTTCTTTGACTTTTTATCAGTTCGTAAACTTGGGCCTGGGTTGGTGATCGGAAACTCGAGAGGCAAATGGTTCTGCGCATGTGTCCTGTGTGCCTGCCAAATGAAGTCAACCTGGACGTCGTCCAAGGCCATGACCCGATGGCCGAAGCTGCTGTGCTCTTGCCTTTCCTGTTGAAAATTGATACTTATTATATAAAGAATGCATAACATTTGTCGTGAGACGGGTGGGAAATAAAGCAAATGTATTAATTTGAATGGGCGGGAGTTTAAAGACAATAGGCTTCACAATTTAGGCCAAATCGATATGGTGAGAGAATCCACCCCCTGTCCCTGTCCAATCAGAAATAGTGGTCCCATATTTTGGCAACATTATGGGGAGGTACATGGCGTAGAAGGGTATAACAGATATAGAATTAGCTAATTAGTTAGCTTCTAGCTCCAGACTGCCAAGCTGATCGGTTGCTGACTGAATCCCTGTCCTGAAGAGGTCCTGAGGAGGGGGGGGCGGAGTCCATTAGAAGGGAGACACGGGAGAATCGAGGAGAAGCCGAGTATCAGAGAGGGGAACGGCGCAGGCGTCGTTGTAGAGAGGTCACCAGTCCTGTCCTGATCCTGGAGGAGGTCTTTGCTCTTCATCCTTCCTGGGTCCTATTCTTTCCAACATCTTGGCTAAGGGGTTTGATTCTCGCACTAGGTAAATATAATGCAACCTTTAGTTGCGCTGCTGTCTCTATCCTCTCCTTTTCCTTAAGTACCGTCATTGATTAGCAATAATTATTCTATGCTTTCTCGTTGATATGATGATTAAGTACCATGTGGTTCTGTAATTTACTCTGCTAAAATCTTTAGATAAACATTCTAAAACTTCCTGACTCAGTGATTATTTCAGGATTAAGTACTGTAATGAATGTCACTCATTTTAAACTTCCCAATTAGCAAAGGATCCATTGGTAAGTCATTACTCTTCAATCAGAAGGTAATTGGTAGCAGGGATTTTGATAAAGAGTATATCTGACACCCAGCGTAAGTATTAGCGTAGTATGAATGTATGGGCCCAAGCGAGTGTTTTGTGTATGAATGCTGTTTGCTAATATCGCGCTGGATCAGTGGTAAGGTACATATTCCTCCTCTATATATTGTAGTGTAGCTCCTATTTCCCTAATAGGCTCTGCGCATTGGAATAATATATCCTATAGGTTTGACATAGGACTGAGGTCGGTATGTCCCTATCGAGTATATTAAACTTAATTACTTTGTGTGCCAGCTAACTCAGAGGCCACTAGAAACTCCTTGTAAACAGGAAGGGAGTAGTTTCTGGCAACCGCACAAACATGACAACTTTGTTTCCCTTTAGAATCGGAACACTCTCAGAATCGTGGAAACAATAGATAACAGTTTCACTCAGCTAATCGTGCATGCTTAGTTTCTTCAGAGTTACACAGAAAGAATAGACGGGCGTTTTCAATAAAAGGATTTATTGAACAGTCTTGTTTCTCGTGTAAGAGATATGCGCTGTTACAATCGTAAGACAGTATGCGAAATATATAATGTACAGCGTAAGCAGTAGAAAGAAATAATACTGCGCTAGCATTGTCTTTTAGCTATGACACATATATTCATATACATAAATAACATAAGCTAAAAATGCGAGTACTCATAAAATGCTTCTCTATAGTTCTAACCCAGTGTACCTAACCTAAGTGTGGTGCAAGGTAAGAAGTAGGTGATGTATTCTATAGTATGGTATGCTATAGTCTAGTATGCCAAGTCTAGTATGCCAAGAGTCCCTCTAGGTTTTAGTCGGCTCCATACCTTGAGAATGAGAGAGGTGGGAATCTCTTTCCGGGTCTCGAACTCTAACACCCTGCGAAGGGAGTCAGAACACTGGAAGCTGGATTCTCTGCGAGCAGGGATGACAGCGTCTCTTGTCAGTGCGTAGGGCAGGGACACGGGCTCCTCTAAAGTCGAGGTCTCCTCCTACTTGCTTGGGCAAGGGAAGGTATATTTATACCTGGTAGGTGCCTTGGAATGTTAGCATTGACGTAAAGTCGGGCAGAGGAAGACATCAGGAATGAACCCTTAAGGAATAGCGGTTCATGCATAATAAATGAGTTCTTGGAGAAATCAATAATCCTGTGCTAGGGGAACTCCCAAGAGCTTAAGGGTCTGGTTTCTAAGAACTTGTTGTGACGTTAGGGTGGACGGATGTAGGTGACCATGCCTGTATTTGGACAGCATGGCTAATGCCTAAATAAGGACTGGGATCTTATGCCTTTATAAGGGCAATGCGAATTGTGCCTATATAAGGACATGTTTCAGGAAAATCTATATACGGACACCTAAAGCGGAATACAACACCCACTCCACTTTCGAATGAACGATAGTACTAAATGCTAAACATTAAATGCTAAACATTAAACTGAGTACCACATGTTTCTAAAAACATTTCTAAAAGCATATTAAAAGAAGTTTAAAAAAACTGTTGCTAAACATGTAATGCAATAGGTACTGTACATTTTTAAAGCATTTTTTCATTCTAAGCATATATTGGAAAATAAAATGCAACATGAATGAATAAACAGAAATATAAACATGACGAAATGGTTGACAAGTTTTCAAATCAAAGCCATTTCATAACATGGTACTAAATCAAATTGTGGTAAATAAGGTGACAATGTGTCCCTGGAAGTATTCAAAGAAGTCCATTCTATATGAATAGTTCTACTGTAAGCAGACTGAATTGCCATGTATTTTCAAAAATAGAGAAAAAAGAGGAAAAAAAAATCAATTTTTAGGAAGAGTTCCAAGTTTAGTTCTGTTTTGAAAATATGGAGGCCAAATTCATTGCTTCCCCGGTACACTGTGAGCTGAGTCAAAGTCAGTGTAAGGGTCTGGTGTAAACATGAAATCATCTATGCTTGTAGACAAGAGGTTGCCTACCGATGTCGGTGACAGTTGGAACATCTCGTTTAGAAGGTTAACTGCACAGAGATGTGAAGCATCGCCCTCAGCATAGGATGCTGCAGCAACGTTCGCGTCCGTTGTTACCTGTGTGCCTGTTGATCCATCTCGTACCTCAGCAGCAGCAGGAAGCGTCTGTGAGATCTCAATGAATGCCGTCATCAGGATTGGTAGCCTCTGGGGACAACACAGAGCATGGGCCGTTATCGGATCCAGCAGAGTATCGATATCCGTTGGCACGACTGATGGGAGTGTCAGACAGATGTCTAGCACGCATTCTTCACCGCAAAGCAGGCAGCGTAGAACAGGTAAGATTCAATCTTGCCAGATTGGTCTAAATGAGAGAAACCATGTTGTATTAAGTTCCCGTAGACAAGGTATGCCCAAAAGTTCCACTATGCGCTCACGGCACTTCGTTCTAGGAGAGCTTTCTCCAAATTGCTGGGAGTGACGCTGGTTGATAGGCTTGCCATAGCGTAGTAGTAGGAATAAAAACAGGATTCCTGCAATTAGTGCTAGAATTAATGGCACACCACCAAACACCGAATGTGCGAAGTTTGGAATGATTCCGAGGACTGCCTGAAAAGGTGTTAACAGTCCTGAACAGATGGTCTTAAATACATGTACAATACCGCTCGTATCAGACATGTTTAAGATACGTCCCATCATTTCTACGAAATGTATAGGGCAGTTTGTACGAATTAGAGCCTGTATCTCAGCCGAAGTCCTTGCAATTTGTAAATCATAGATTTCTTTGGCCGAGGTCAAAGGCACGGTCTGTTGCAAAAGCATGGCTTTCATTCTGCTTAAAGAATCAAAACGTATAAAAGAAACATTCAATGAAGGCCATAGAGGTGACTCCCTGACTGTGTCTATTGGGGGGAACAATACCTGCATACAACAAGTAACCCTGGAGCTAACCGTTACCAGATATGGGATTCCTGGCAACATGCCACAGCAACTCTGATCATTCAACATGAGGTAACTCCCGTTAGAAAGTTGGCCAAACGTTGGATTAATCACAGCAGCTGGTGTACCCTGCAGGTGGCAGGACAAGTTTGCCACAGAACCATTACAAGCCCCGTGTAAAGAAATTTCCCGACATATGAGTGAACCGCTCAGTGCATTTTCACAGTTTGCACCGCTTAGAAACACTTCACGATCCCCACTCCAACATCTGTAGTCGTAAGGTAAATTCCAGGAGGTCTTAATGTATTCTTTACCCAACCTTTCATATTTGCCTGCTTGCATTTGTTTGAGGCAATACTGAAACTGAAAAGTGGTAATAGGCAGAGTGATTTTGCCATGGATAAGCCATTCTGTAGCTGGTTTTTCTGCTACCGTAAATGGTAATTTTTCCAGTTTTTCAATGCTCAGCACTGTATACTTTGCTCCCCTTTGTGCCAGTTCAATCTGTTTATCCGTTAAATTGTATTCTGAAAACAGAGACGACGTGTTGATAAAACGCCAAGGCACATAGCCTGCACGCAAGGATTGCAGCGTCCAGCCTAATAACATAATAGAACGTAACTGTGATTGGCCTTGTTGTAACATGGCTAAATCTTGTTCCAGTATGTCAATAGCAGAGGATACAATGTTGTCCAGTGAATAAATTCTGGATGACAAAGTTGTTAACCCATTGTCGACCACAGTGAGAGATTTCTCTAAGTTAATACGATCAAGCTCACGTATTCTTTCTGCGGCCTCTACCTGTGAAACCTTCCATACTTCATTATAAGCAGCATAAATGCCGGCATATATGAAACGTTTTTGACGCGGTTTTCTCAGTCCTAGCAAGAAATCCCTAAAGTCTGCGTCTTCTTTAAGTAAAGATAAATGTTGTTTCACATCCTCGAGTGTAGATTTTTGTAACCATTCGAGGCACAATTTTCCTACACTGTATGTTGTTACTACCCCCGGATGTTGTCGTTGAACATAACGTGGGTCTGGCCTATGGATAGTAAAGCTGTGTATTCTATTCAGGAATCTTTCTTGACAGATGTTTGTGTCTGTGGGCCAGAGCAACCATTTTTTCCAATCCGGATCTGTTCTGTTGTTTTGTAGTATTGTGTCTCTGTGACCGCTCCCTGTGTAGTGTTATTACTTGCAGGTGTTGGTACAGAAGGTGTGTTCATGTCTTTGATCTTGGCTAAACCAAGGCAAGACGTTTGTTGCACAGTGTCATTCAAAAATATTATTTGGTGTGGGATGATACATGCTCTAAACAAAGCTTCTATCCCCTGCGCTTGCCAATCTTTAGAACCGCAGACAGATTTTGTGTCGATTGTGTCTTTCCAAAAGTCAAATCCTTGTCTAGACAGTTCGGTAATAAAGACTGCAGAATAAGTCTATTTTGTATTAGTTAACATAGTTTTCTGTCCTGTTTTGTTTACATTTTTATAGTAAAATGTTTCTGGATCAGATGTTTTGTACCCTGAAAAATATGGAAACTTATTTGCAAACGTTTTTGAACTACCCCTTGGTGGTATAGGACAATGTTCCCAGTTGTTAAACATAAACACATTTCTAGGTGTTGCAGAGTTATGCAAGAAATGATGACCATAGTGGTTGTAACAAAAAAGCTGTTCGTAGTCTGATGAACCCTCTAAGTCTTCATTGTTAGAGAATGCAGCAGACCTTTCTAGATCAAACATCATGTCATTCACAGCCTAAAGTCCCAATCATCAGAATAGGTACTGGAGGTAATAAAGTCACTTAATGAAACTTTAAATAAATGTGGAATGTTCAAAAGTTCTGTTGGGCCGAATATATCGAAATCGGTTTTGTCCCACACTATACCATCCTGTATAGGAACGGCTGTGATGTTCACTGCTGACAAGTCTCTTGCTTCACGATGGGATGATTTGTGTGGTTTTAAAAGTAAGTTCACATTTTTACTTTCAGTGTCCATATGGATGCATCTGCCATTTATAAGCACGCTGATAGTCATGACCAAGTCATAGGGAGAACAAGGGGTGCCCAATATGTGAACCTGGGGTGGTAAGCTGTTTTGGGAAACAATGGTTCTGGTGTGGCCTAAAGGTCCATGCAAAAGTGACCCTGTGGGGGGCACTATGATTGAGAGTAGGAAGTCAATTCTTAAAAGGGAGCGGTAAGTAATATAAAGAGGGACATGTAGGTCAGTATACGACAGATGTTTATTCCAATTTTATTTTATTTATTTTTATTTTATGGGATTTATAGCGCGCACATCTACTCAATAGAGTGTCCCGGCGTGAAGCCAAAAACGTCAAAGGGAACAAAAGCAGAGTAAGAGAGGGACAGTTTAGTTGAACAGGAAGGTTTTTAACTTTTTCTTAAACTGAGAGGGATTCTTTAGATTGCGTAGGTCCAAGGGAAGGGAATTCCAGTAAGTTGCTGCAAGATAAGACAAGGAACTGCCGCCTTTACGTTTCAGACGAAACCTAGGGACAGACGCAAGGAGCATATTCGAGGAGCGCAGACACCTGCCAGGGGTGTAAAACTGAAAACGTTTCCTAAAATAGGCAGGGCCATACTCATAAAGTGCAGCGTGAGCAATGGTAATAGCCTTAAACTTTATCCTAGATTTAACTGGCAACCAGTGTAGATTACGTAAATGATGCCTAATACTGGAGTGTTTAGGAAGATCCAATAGGAGACGCGCGGCGGCATTCTGGACCACCTGAAGTCTGTCCAGAAGGTAGCATGGCAAACCGGCATAGAGTGCATTCGCATAATCTATGCGAGAAGTGACCAAAGCACGGATAACCGTTTCTTTAGCGGCGAGAGGCAATAGCGGCAGAAATCTACGGAGAAGTTTTAAAATACCGAAGCAAATGCCAGTAAGTTTGCCAATCTGATTACCAAAACTTAATTTCTCATCAAACCAGATGCCAAGATTTTTCACAGGATGACCAGAAGGGGAGGGACAGGGGGACTCAGTCGGCCAAAAGTAATGCCAAAACAGAGGGGGGAACTCCCCAAAGAAGAGAATCTCAGTTTTGTCTGCGTTACATTTTAACTGAGCCGACGCAAGCCAGCTAAATACCGCAGAGAGGCAGGTCTTGACATGAGATGTGTCAACCTCATGTTTCTTCCAGGTGAACAAGAGTTGAGTATCATCTGCATAGGCAACTACTTTGGCACCCAGATCCTCAGCCAGCTGAATAAGAGGAGTCATGTAAAGATTAAATAACAAGGGACTAAGAATAGACCCTTGAGGCACTCCTGTCAGCAAGTCTTGAGGTGATGCCAAACTTGTTGAGTTCTTTTTTCCAGGAAGGATTTCAACCACTCCCAAGCAGTACCGGTGATGCCAAGCTTGTGTAAACGGGCAAGAAGAAGTGAATGGGGGACAGTATCAAATGCGGCCGAGAGGTCCAGCAGGATCAAAACAGCCCTGCCCCCAGCATCCAAAGTCTCACGAATAGCCTCTGTTACTTCCACACGACTCCATACTATAGGTGGCCCTAAAACCTGATTGTGCAGGGTGGAGAAGGCCATGATGTTCAATAAAAACTGTGAGCTGCTTGTTAACCATTTTTTCACAAACTTTAGCAATCGCTGGGAGCAGAGAAATAGGGCGATAGCTGGAAGGGAGATGGGGGTCGAGAGTAGATTTTTTTATAAGAGGAACAAGCAGCGCACTCAAGTCGGCACAGAAGCAAGAGAGAGTGAGGTATTAATCAACTGGTTCACAAAGGGATTAACAACAACCGCAGCAGTGGCCATAAGTTTTGCAGGGCATGGATCATGCGGAGAGCCTGATTTAAGGCAAGATAAAGCCACAAGGGAATCTGGCAGAGAAACAGGTTCAAATGCAGAAAAGGTGATACAAGAAGTGGAGCCAGTCAAATAGTCGGGGGACAACGGAGAGATCTGGCTGTTAAAATTTTGAAAATGTGATTGCAATGACCTGACCTTATTAACAAAAAAGGTGGAAAGTTCTTCACACCATTCGAAAGAGGGGGTGTGGGCCAAAACAATAGTATTCAGGTGCTCACACAATAAGTGACAATAAGCGTGATGTGAAAAGTGAGGGTGATATTAAAATAAAGACATCGCATTAACAACAATAATAGAAGCTGCTTTAGAAGATTTTTACAGAGTAAAAGGAGTTCATGTTGTAGGGGGTCGTCGGCGTTTTGAACTCAATTATTTGAGTTCATCTTCAGGACATACATAGGTGAGCAAGCTGAATTGGACTGGAATGCTGTTAAATAACATCCGGGGTTGCAGGCGCCTGTGAAACGCTGTGCTCCTCTGCAATTGAGCGTGGGAGACTCTAGTGCGGAATCAATACTGGAAGGGCAGCTGGCCGCTGAATGGCATCGTTCAGTGCCGAATATTTTTTTTAGGAGAATCTAGGGCACTTAATGAGAACCTGGAGTTGTCTGCTCTGAGTGTGAGAGTCATAACCAAAGCTAGCCAAAGCAGAAAGAAAAATATTCCAGAAATAATCCATAGTTCAATCCATGGTGAAACCAGATAAGTCTCTTTCAGGAAATGAAAAAGGTCTTGTACTTTTTGATTTGAAAGTTTTTAGGGCTGGCGTCGTTTCAGGCTCACTTGGATCCTCAGAAAACTTATCAAAGTTAATGAAGTAGCCAGAAGCAGTTCGGTCAATTTTTGGAATTGCATCAGGATTCGTCGAAATCGCTGGAACCAGTTGATCACTTGTTACGTTGGTGTAGACAGGTGTATCTGGACGAACTTTTACTTGAGTTTCAAGATGGATATGTTCCATAGCATTGTTGCTTAGTCCTTCATCTCTTACTGCTGAATTCTCGATGGTTATGAGTCTTTCAGTCTGAACCTCTTGGATAGTAGCAAGAGGAGTGCGTCTGCTACTAGGTCGGAGTCCACGAGGCCTACTATTTAGTATTGGCCACATACTGTGGTTTGATGAGGTCGATTGACACAAATCTTTTCTCCTTTTTTCCAGCAAGGGGCGGCAGAAGTACTGTTCTTGTTCCGTGGACGGCTAGGACAGTTACTGGTTGTCTGTAAGAAGGTCCAAATTCCTTCTTGTCCGCAATCTTCTCTCTGACTAGATCCCCAACTTTTGGGATCCAGACAGGCCTTGCTGGGACTGCCGGTTTTTCCCAAGTTGTGGTTGGCTTCAGGAACACGTTGCTTTGTTTCGATCTTAGTTCATTTAGATCCTGTAAAACAGCCAAACGCTCTTTGATATCAAAGGGTTTATTTTCCACCACTGTGCCTTTACATTCGAGATCAGGAACCCACATTCTTGTCCCAAATAGGACCTCATATGGAGTGACCCCCCCCTAGTGAACTTCTTGGCAAATTATTTAATGAGTGTTGGACCCCATAAAGATGTTTGACCCACCCATCACCCGAACCTAATACCCTAGCTGTTATAGACTGCTTTATGTCCCGGTTTTTCTTTTCCACAACAGAATTTCCCTCAGGATGAAACGCAGAGGAGTACCGCAATGCTACGCCAAAACTGGCCATGGCTTCTTTGTAAGCCTGAGAGCTAAATGCAGGGCCCTGGTCAGAATGTAGTGTGCCAATTGCATATGTGCCGATAAAGACTCGCAAATCTTTTATAACAGTTCGAGCGTCAGCCAAGCGCTGAGGCCACATCCATAGGAACCTTGACTTAGTATTTGTGGGATTGCATTTGTCCAAAAGGACGCCTGCGTGTAGATAGTCTAATGCTGACTAACAATGGTGTCTGTACTGGGCAGGCTACCTTGTAGCATGGTTTCTGGTGGCATTCTGCACTAGTCGGTCTATTGCAATCCCTGCAGTCATTGATGAAGATGTGAATCTGTGTATTCATTCCAGGCCACCAGTACATCTCTTTTAATGTTAATATTGTTGTAGAGATTCCTTGATGTGACAGACCCTCCCCCAGATGTGCTTCATAAATTAAAGCTGCTCTACGTTCCATGTTTGGAATTACCCTATCCCCCACTCTAGGGATTCGAGCAAAAGGAACGTTGTTCGCATCAATTACATAAGAGTACTTGAGTGGGAATTTCTTGGGTAACGCTGCACCACTGCCTTTGCTTGAAGCATTGACAGCCAACAATATCTCACTGTCTATTCTCGTTTTTGAACGAGTGATCGCAGCTACAGAAGCCATCTGAACAGCCCCCTTTGCGGCTTCATCAGCCAATGAATTCCCTGCAACGTGAACGCCATCACATTGATGACTCAGCGTGTGTATCACGTGCGCTTTTGGTAGTTCGTTTCTTAACTGAACTACTTGTTCCCAGAGCGTTTTATGCTTTATTGTGCCACCTTTTGCATCTTTGAACCCGTTTTGAAGTCAACTCTGTATATATTCATTATATGACTGAACACAGTAAAAAGAATCGCACACTATAAGTGTGGGGAATTCGAGATCTGTATTTTCAAGTGCCAGTTTGAATGCTTGTAGTTCAGCTCGCTGAGCTGTACAATCTCCTAGAGATTGAGTTTTAGTGACCATTGGTCTGAAGTTACCTTCGCGCATGCGACCTTTAACGATTGTGCACGCTGCACTGTAAGCTTGCTTACTCCCTGTAGCGGGATGTGCTGATCCGTCAGTTTAAATTATAAATTCGTACTGATCTAGAGGCAAACTTTCAGTGGGCAGAGGACATTCATGTTCATATTGCAGGAACGCTTGTGTTTTTAAATCAGGATCAAAAACATTTTCAACATCTGTTGCAGCAAGAGAATTAACCCATTGTATCCATCTAGGATGTAAAGCTTTTGCATTTGGAATGCTCGCTTTTGTAACCGCCTCTAAAGCTGGTACTGGAGTTACGACAGTAATGCGTTTCCCTTGAGCTAGAGCTCTTTCTTTTGCTACAGCGGTTTGAACTGCTGTCAGTATTTTTTCTGTTGAAGTGAAGCGCATTTCTGCTTGTGTATACAAATGTGATTTGTATGCTATTGGTACTTTTTCACCCTCATTAAATGTTAAATAGGTGAATCCGCATTGACCCGAAATTATTCGGATCACTAAATTGAGTTTATTTACACGTGTTTGTAAGTGATTTGTTGCTAGCATGTTAGCTTGGAGTGAACGCAGAATTTCTGTGTGTTCTTGTGTTCAATGTTTTGTTGAAAAATCAGGTTTGATTAATTCGTAGAGAGGTTTAACCCTTTCTGCGTAATTTAGAATGTAAGTTCTTCCAAAATTTAGGAAACCCAAGATGGATTGTAAATTTTTCAGCGTTTTTGGAGGTTGGAGCAGCGCGCACTTTTCTAAAAAGTTGGCTGCCAGGCTCTTGACTTCACTTGAAAGCTCATATCCTAGGAAAAGGACATTGAGACGGGCAATTCTGGATTTTTAAAAGTTGAATTTATAGCCTTCAGAGGCGAAGCCCAATATAATGGTACTCACCCTGTTCAAGTGCCTATCTAGGTCATCGTCTGTCAGATAGATGTCATCGACATATGACAATGCCTCATTATCATAAATTTGTAGTAACTCTGTTACCCTTGCTGAGAATAACCCCGGGCTGTTTTTGAACCTTTGCGGGAATCTACAAAATTGGTGCTGGGTCCCCATTATTGAGAAAGCTGTTAAGTACCTGCTTTCAGGTGCTATGTTTTGACAAAAGAAACCATTTGAAATATCCAATGTGATTTTATATTTTTTATGCACAATGTTATTCATTAATGCTGTACTATGTGCATTTTGCACTGCAAATGTTTTGGAACATGTGTTCAAGTGTCTGTAATCCAAAACTAGACGATATGTATTGTCTGGTTTGGATACAGGAAACAAAGGATTGCTCATTGAGGAGGTGCATGTTTCAATCACCCCTTGGTATTCAAGTTGATCTAAGATCTCCCTGACCTGTTTTTTAGCTTCTTGCTTTATTGGGTACTGCCTTTGTGCAGTAGGTTGATTTTTTAACTGTATTTTGTGGTGAGGTGAGTCCTCATCCAATCCTACATGATTTTTGTATAATGCTGGGGCCTGGGCAACTGCCCATTTCCTGGCATAAGTATATTTTAGGTGAATTGGAATATGGTTGGAGAAGGCTGGCATAATGATGTCCTCGCCATGTGGGCACTCCCTGACAAAGTTTGGTGGCCAGTCTTTTTCTGCTAGAATTATATCATAACCGCTTGAAAGTTTCTCCCAAAAGAGTGCTTTCACTTTTCTTGGTATGTCTCCCTCCATTCGGAGTGTTATTTCATATAACTTTTGTGGAGTACTAACCCTGGTGTCTACAGTCTCTACTGTGATGTACTCATTCAAGTCCACTATCTCCAGAAGTTCCTTCAGGTTCTGGCGAGCTATTGCTACTTCTGCTGCACTGTCCAGCATTGTCTGAGCCCATTCTCCGTTCTTGAGCTGTGTTCTCAGTATTCTCGGCATGTCTGATCTTCAGACCTGCTACCTTCTTTGTGAATTGAGATTTTGATTTATTTTTCTGAACGTGTTTATCGTCTTTGGATTTCACGGGTTCTTCTTTGTGATCTGACCGTCCTCTTCTTTCTGATGTCTGTGACGATATCTGAAAGGTACGAGAGGAACGTGTATCAGTATCTTGATACCTGTCAGGCTTTCTTAAATTATCCCTATTCCTGAGGTTATACCTCCTTTCAGAGGGCTCATTTTGAGGAGACCTACCTGGGATTGAGAACGTCTCTCGTTTGAATTTTGTTTATTAGTTTCCCACTTCTTTTTAGAAGATGCAGGATTTTGTTTAATAGAGTCCTTCTCAGGACCTTCAGATAGTTTTGGCTTCAAAAGTTTTCCACCCAAACTATCTCTGCCTAATTCTGCATAAGATTGTTCTATTATTCTGGGTAGTTCGTGTTGATGTTCTGTTACATCAAATTCCCTTAAGCGTTGGCGGATCGCCACTGATGCTGCCTCCCCTTTAATATTAGATAATATTATTGTTGATACCTGGTTGAAGTTTTTCAGTAATTTCATACCTAAATTCCGAGCAGGTTCTGCCCCGTATTCATTTTGAATTTGTTTCAGGACATCTGGTATTACTACAATTGACGGAACACCATGTGTTTTAGTATAGATGGCAGCAAAGATTGTGCCCCAAGTGGTGCAGTCTTCCAGTTGTGGTATGATCCCCATTGGTAAACAGATTGTTAGGATTCTGTATTTCCCATAAGGGCTAGTATTTGGAAATACTGCTTCGATTTGAGTAATTTTTTGAGCTATCCAGAATGGAATTTGTTCACGTGTAAAGTCTGTGGAGTAATTTTTAGTGTATTCCCCTGTTGAGGGGTTTGATTTGGAATGGTCATTGGTGGTTGGACTGTGAAAGTCCGCATGACATATTGGACTAATTGTCTGTAAATTTTTATTAACTCTTGTAGTTGAGTAAGTAATTCATCATCTGACATTTCTTCGATGTTGGGATGAGGTGTGTAGCCGGCTAGAATCGGCCATGTTGCTCCTGTTCTACCTAGTGGACCGAGCCTGGTAATGTTTTTGTGATGTTTTAGGGCACCTTTAAACCAGAGATTATGCTCCTGGTATGTGAGTGGAATTTCAATATCCTCGAAAGGAATATATTCCTCTGGTGGTTCATCTTCTTTAAAGAAGTGAAACATTTTTGTTACTGGATTTGATTCTGGGAATACTATCCATGAATAGAATACCTCTGTATGAAAGGATTTGTGTGCCTCTATCACGAAAACTGCTCTACCACCTCTTGGTGTGAGGCCGTGTTTTATAAGTTTTAGAGTGATGGCTCTCCTTAAGTTTGGATGGATGTTTATAACACCCTCATCGGTTTCATTTAAACCTGTCAAATTAAAAGCTGTTACGACTGGGTCAGCCGCAGCTACACCGTTATCGGTGTTAGTATCCCCGTTCAGGGACATTGTTTTTTTGAAAAATGTAGAACAAGTTTCAAGGAAACAAAAGATAAGGTGCATAATATTTTGGAACACTCAATGTTGATCAAACCATACAGCCAATATATAGGATATTTGTCCTATTCAGCTTTCGCGGATACTTAACCCTACCCACTCCAGACGTCTTATGGAGTATGTGAGTAGGGGTCTCTGAGAGAAAAGCACGACTGAGTTACTCAGTATCTAGCGTTAAATTAGTGCCTAACCAAACGTTGGGCGCCAAGTAGTGTAGTTCCTATTTCCCTAATAGGCTCTGCGCATTGGAATAATATACCCTATAGGTTTGACATAGGACTGAGGTCAGTATGTCCCTATCGAGTATATTAAACTTAATTACTTTGTACCAGCTAACTCAGAGGCCACTAGAAACTCCTTGTAAACAAGAAGGGAGTAGTTTCTGGCAACCGCATAAACATGACAACTTTGTTTCCCTTTAGAATCGGAACACTCTCAGAATCGTGGAAACAATAGATAATAGTTTCACTCAGCTAATCGTGCATGCTTAGTTTCTTCAGAGTTACACAGAAAGAATAGACGGGCATTTTCAATAAAAGGATTTATTGAACAGTCTTGTTTCTCGTGTAAGAGATATGCGCTGTTACAATCGTAAGACAGTATACAAGATATATAATGTACAGCGTAAGCAGTAGAAAGAAATAATACTGCGCTAGCATTGTCTTTTAGCTATGAAACATATATCAATATACATAAATAACATAAGCTAAAAATGCGAGTACTCATAAGATGCTTCTCTAACTAGTTCTACCCCAGTGTACCTAACCCAAGTGTAGTGCAAGGTAAGAAGTAGGTGATGTATTCTATAGTATGGTATGCTATAGTCTAGTATGCCAAGTCTAGTATGCCAAGAGTCCCTCTAGGTTCTAGTCAGCTCCATACCTTGAGAATGAGAGAGGTGGGAATCTCTTTCCGGGTCTCGAACTCTAACACCCCGCGAAGGGAGTCAGAACACTGGAAGCTGGATTCTCTGAGAGCAGGGATGACAGCGTCTCTTGTCAGTGTGTCAGGCCGGGATACGGGCTCCTCTAAAGTCGAGGTCTCCTCCTACTTGCTTGGGCAAGGGAAGGTATCTTTATACCTGGTAGGTGCCTTGGAATGTTAGCATTGACGTAAAGTCGGGCAGAGGAAGACGTCAGGAATGAACCCTTAAGGAATAGCGGTTCATGCATAATAAATGAGTTCTTGGAGAAATCAATAATCCTGTGCTAGGGGAACTCCCAAGAGCTTAAGGGTCTGGTTTCTAAGAACTCGTTGTGACGTTGGGGTGGACGGATGTAGGTGACCATGCCTGTATTTGGACAGCATGGCTATTGCCTAAATAAGGACTGGGATCTTATGCCTATATAAGGGCAATGCGAATTGTGCCTATATAAGGACATGTTTCAGGAAAACCTATATACGGACACCTAAAGCGGAATACAACAATATGTTCCATCCCTCAAAGTCGTATCCATTTTTTCGGGCATCCCCTACGTACATACACCGTCTTTTCTGCCGCCATAGCCATGTCCATATCTTTACACCACTCCGTGAATGTGGGGGCGGCGGAAGCTCCCCAATGCGTAGCGATATTTCTTTTAGCTAACATCATTCCTAGGGTTGCCCATATTTGTCTTGTGGAGTTAAGGTCTGTGGGCTCCCATATGTTTAATAAACAGCGTTTGGGTTCTGGTAGGACTGGGCTGCCACTCAGTCGTGTGATTGTGTCTATTACTGATGCCCAGTATCTTGTTATCGCAGGGCAGTCCCAGATAGTGTGAAAGAAAGTGCCAGTCGCCCCACACCCCCTCAGACAAAGTTGGTTATCAGTTTTGCCTATTTTGCAGAGAGTTGTTCTTGTGTAGTAAGTTCTATGCAGGATCTTGAGCTGTATCAGGCGGAGCCTGGATGGGATTGCCACCTCCCTAGGCGAGGCCAGCGCGTCCTGCCAGTCAGTGTCGTCTAATTCTCCCAATTCCTCGCTCCATTTGTCTCGGAGCTTTTGCATGAGGTCAGGCATGTTATTAATAATTTTTCGATACGTCATGGAGATTGCTTTCTTATCCATATGTTCTGTGAGTAGTCTATCTTCAAGTGGTGAGGCCTCAGGTAGGTTAGTGCCGGGGGGATTGCTGCCTCTAAGGTGTGTTTTATTTGGTGGTAACGGAATTGCTCTGCCGGTGCCATCTCATATTGTGATTGGAGTTGGGCAAATGTGAGCATCTTCCCCCATACCCGGAGATCCCCGACTTTGGATATGCCTATAGCATCCCAACGCTGAAAGCCCTTACTCTTACCTAATCTGCCCAACCTGTCCGTGACCCAAAGCGGTGTTGCTTGTGTGATTGTGTTTTGCCATCCCAGTTTCCTACATGCTATACGCCATATTTGGAGCGTTTGGTTCGTTGGGCCTAGCAGGGTCCGCGGTTTGTTGTATAGTGCACGGTATGGGCCCCCGTCTCCCAGTTCCACCCTGTCCAGACCGTAAGCTGGGTCTGTGTTAGTGACGTGCAGCCAGTGATTAATCACAGTTAGTTGTGACGCCCAATAGTATGTCTGGACACTTGGGAGAGCTATTCCGCCATCGTACCATGTTCGGTATAGTTTTATCATCGCTATATGGGCTGGCTTGCTATTCCAGAGGAGCTTGGTGACCTCCGCCTCTATGGCTCGAAAGTAGGACTGGGAGACCTAGAAGGGCGTATTTTGAAGGGCGTAAAGGAAGTGTGGTAGCGCCATCATTTTGAAGAGCACCGCCCTTCCCAGGAGCGGTAGCGATTGCCAGTGTTTGGTGTCTCTTTGGAGCCGTTGTAGGGGGGCTTGGAGATTTAGGGTCGCAAAAACCTCTGGATCGTGCGTGATGTGGATCCCAAAGTATTTAAAATGATCCTGCACTATCGTCATGTTGCACCCAGCTGGTAACCGTGGCGGAGGTCCATGCAGGACATACGGCACAGACTTTGCCCAATTTATCGTGTATCCTGAAAATCTCCCGTAGGATCCACAAATGTCCAAGAGATGAGACAGAGATCGTCTAGGAGAGGCCAGGTACAGGAGGATATCGTCTGCGTACAGAGACATACTGTTGGACTTGGCCCTTTTGCCCTAAAATTTTTCGCTTTTATTAAGGGTAAAGCATGGTGTGTCCGAACAGAAGATGCCAAATGCTGTGTAATATGGTACACACTGTTAGCGCCACCATTTTAGAAAAGCACTGTGGAAAAATGTCACTGTTAAAATGGACGCCATGCCTGCCTGCCCATGTGACGCCTGACTGAGGTGGGTTGGCCGTCTAGTGGTTTGTTCCCCAGCGCCCCCTGCTTTTGGAGGGAAGCGTCGCACCGAGGGTGCTCTACTCCTCCCCCTGAACCAGTTAGGACCGGTTCCCCAGAGAACCTTCTGGAAGCTGCCAGGCCTGTCTGGTAGGTGGGGTGAGGGGCGTACAAATAGGGGGGCTGGGCTGCCATGTGCTCAGTCCAGAGACAGAGTCAGTGAGGAGACAGAGAAGGGGAACTCTGCCAGGGGAGACCGCCACATTGGGCCTGTGTGCTGGCCCCTGTGCCCACCTACACCCCCTGTTGGCCCCAGGGCCAATGAAGAGACATTTCCGGAGTGGAGGCTGCTGTGCTGGCAGGATTGCCACCCTACCGGAGGATGACCGTTCTGAGGAGCTGCTGCTTCGGGACTGGTGAGCCGCCCTACTAGCCACTGATCTCGCCCTGCACCACATGTCTCTTGGCCCCTAGCGCCTCGTGAGCGCTATACTGAGACTCCCCGTACTCCAAGGAAGAGAGGAGCGTGGGCGCGACCCTCTGTGGGGCCCTGGTCTTGTGAGGTCCCTAGCGCCTTGGGAGCGCTTTACCCTAACTGTCTGTTGTTCTGCCTGCTCCCTAGCGCCTTGTGAGCGCTACCACTATTTTTCAGCACCCCGGGAATCAGCGCTACAACTTTCTCCCTGCCTGAGGAGAGCACTTGATCTTAACTGCCCCGGAGGAGTGCTGGTGGCCTGCAGCGCGCGGCTGCAACGTGTGTGGGTTCTACAGCGCTGTGCTGAAAAGCGCCTGTCCCCTGCCGGGCTGCGCTGCCTGAGGGAGCTGATTCTTTCAAAGTAGCGGGTGCCCCCCCGCGTTTATGCAGTTAAAAATAGTGGGAGCCCACCCCGCATTTGTGGTCCTTCGCGGGTGCCCATCCCGCGTTATTACTTTTAAAATACAGCGGGAGCCTACCCCGCGTGTGTGCTGATACTAGGAGGGAGCCTACCCCTCTGTGAGGAAAAGAGGAGTTGCCCAGGATCACCGCCGCGGCCTCGGGAGCGCTGTCGTGCGCTAGAGTGAAGAAGCGCGTGTGGCCGTGAAGGAGAGCGGCTTATTTGGAAGTGCCGCGGGAGCCTACCCCGCGCCTTCCTGTCTGGTGAAGACCTGAACGGGAGCCCACCCCGCACTACGTGATCTGCGAAGGGCCGCCGCTCTGCCTGCGGCGACCCGGAAGAAGACAGACCTCGTCCGAGGTCTGCCGGAAGTAGGTGGGGGCTCCCCTGAGCTGAGCAGAGCCCCGCGTGAGGAGAGAGGCGCCGGAAGAAGAATCCAGGCGGGAGCCCACCCCGCGCTGGCCAACGCCGCCGGAGTCGTTTGGAGCCTCGCCGGCTCCAGGACAAAGTCCCGGGTCCCAGGAGGGGCCCCGGGTGAAGAGTGGAGTGCCGCCTGAAGCAGCGCGACGCCTGCAGGACTGCCGGTGAGTGGGGCTGTGTGTTCCGACCCCGGGGGGGGGGCCGGCCGAGGCACATTGTCGGTGCCTGAGGCCCCCGGGGCCAAGTCCGTTGGTGGTTGGGGGTGACGTCGGGGCACATTGTCGGTGCCCACCTCCCCCCTTGTTGCTCTGAGGGCACTGGTGTGCCCGCGCTGGCTTTACAGCTGCCCCGTATACCAGTGGGCAGCTGCCACGTGTTGGGGTCCCAGTGAGGGGCTCCCCACCTGCCCATGGCTTGCTAAGCATCCCAGCTGCACCGCGGCGGCGGGCAGCTGCAACGATTGGCCACCTCTAATCCCCGAGTCCCAGGGAGGGGCTCCCCGGACTCGTGTTAACTTTACCGGACACAGCTGCCCCGCTGGACAGTGGGCAGCTGCAACGTTGAGGGCATTCTGTTTGTGGAGTCCCAGTGGGGCTCAGCCTGGCCTTGGTGGGGGTGTGTCGGGGCACATTGCCGGTGCCCGCCCCGGGGCTAGTACTTTCGTTTAGGGGATCCAGCTTCCCCCAGAACTGAACAGCGCTTCCCATGACTGCCCCGCTGGGCAGTGGGCAGTGTCAACGGTTGGGGCATCGCTGATCTGAGGGCCCCAGGCGCAGGGACACCTAGGACTAGTCTGCACGTGGGGCAGTTATGATAGGTACAGTTGTCCCCTAATAGACACCCTGCGGGCTGTTACGTAATGTATTGTAGGATGCCTAATGCCGCACTTATGTTTATGGCTATGCCTAATCGGATGCCCTTAGGCCCATGATTAATGCCCCTGTTAATGGTGTTACATTGATACCTAATGTGTTACCCCCAATCGGCTCATTGTGGGTGTTTTGCATACTACGCCTAATGCTCTTTCTTTCCAGGTGATGCTGTTGTGGCATGCCTCAAGGGGTTACTCATGCATTGATCCTTTGCAACCTGTGTTGAAGATGTTGGCAGCGGCCCGATTGGCCCTGCCTTGTAAATAGCCCCTTGTACATGACTGTCTGGTGCCAGTTGGCGCCGTGTACACCACTGTGATTATTTGTGCTGAGTTCTGCATAATACATATGCTGTTTTTCAACTAAACTGGTGTGGTCTCCGTTTGTAGTGTGCCTGGTGTGTCGCCTGTGTGTGCTGCGCGGATGCGTTACACATTTCCTCCGGAGTTTGGCCTGCCCGCTCTGCACCACGCTACCCATTTCCAACATTGGTGCTCAGCGGTGGGATAGGACTTGTGTTTGCGGAGTACCACAGCGACGACTGGTTGCCCTACAAATTGAGCACTTAGAAAATCACAGATTTGGGGACTGTTTTCCTGATTGTACTTGCCTCCTAAAAGTGTTGTTTTGGGGATTGTGTCTCCCTGTTGCACTGTGGGTGGTGTATCCCGAGGGTGTCTCACCAGGATGGGGCTAACCTACGACGAGGATTGCCTGGGGGAGTACACTGAGCAGGAGGTGATGGACCTCTGCAGGGAGAGAGGGATACCCACAGTAGGCAACACGCCCAGGAAGTTGTTCCTCTATGAGGCCCTGAAAAGGGGGGAACCCTTAGAGCCCCACGGGGACCTTTCTGATTACCCCTCCGCATATGTAGGGAATGGATTTGGTAGAGACCGTGAGGAGGACTCTGAGAGTGAGGGGTCCCGGTCCATAACCCTGGAGGGTGGTGACTTTGAGGAGGAGGAGGATGTTAGGGCAGAGACACCGGTAGCGAGAGAGGACACCATAGACAGGGAGTCCCGTGCTGGGTGCAGCCCCAGGGGCACTGCCCCACCCCTTTCCCTGTCCCACAGAAGAGTGGGTAGATAGGAGGGAAGAAAGGGAGTATCAGCTGGTGCTGGAAAGGCTCAGAGTGGAGCTAGCGCAGCTGAGAGTGGAAGAGAAGAGGCTAGAGACCGAGAGGGTCCTAGCACAGGAGAGGATGGCTGAGGCGGAGAGGGCCTTCGCCAGAGAGAGGCTAGCTCAGGGGGGTAGGTCGTCCCCTGAGAGTGGTGTCTGTGGTCTGGATTCACCAGTGAGGGTGGGATCCAGTGGTGGCAGCGAGAGTGAAGCCAGTGTAGGAAGTCCCACTCCCAGAGCCCGGAAGATGGTGCCTGATCCCCAGGAGGAGGGGGACAGGTTGGAGTTTAGGAGCAGCAAGAAACTGTCCCATCAGTCTTGGGGGGAGTATGTGGACGTGTGTTGGTCCGCACTGGAGGAGTGGATGGTGTGTGGCGCGGTGACAGATGGGGAAGAGCTGTTCCGCCTGATTATCAGGGAGCATGTGCTCAAGAGTTGTTTCCCCGGGTTGCGCCACCACCTGTTGCAGTGTAGGTTCTCTGACCCCAGGGAGCTTGCACGGGAGGCAGACCTTTGGGTGAGTGCCAGAGAGTCTGAGAGGGCAGTGGGGAGTGATCCTGAAGGGAGTGGTGCAGGGATCTTCCAACCCAGCGAGGAGGGAGAGGTGGAGAATAGCCCAGCTAGGTCCCAGGATAGTGAGAGGGTTGTAGGGCCTCACATCCTATCGATAGGAAGGAGTGAGACGGGGAGGTGTCCCGAGGTGCCCCAACCGCAGTCTCAGGGCCTGGAGAGTTCCATAAGGGAACCCAAGGTTGGGAGCCTAGGCTGTCCCGATGGGCCGTCCCTGGAAGGGGATCCCCCAGTGTCAGGAGAACCCGGGACGTCTGTATTCAGAGCTCATGGGGTTCTGGGGTCTGCTCAGCCACAGGGTTTAGATCCTGGGCTGGGGTGCCAGGTTCAGGGGCTGCCTGACCTGGCAGGAGGGACATCTGTAACCAGTGTCCCTCCGGAATTGACTTCCAGGGGTACTTCTCCAGGTGGGAGGGTGCGGAACTCTGGAAGGGGGTGCAGGGGGAGGAAGGACTCGCCTTTGGCACCGGCTCAGCCACAGGGTTTAGATCCTGGGCTGGGGTGCCAGGTTCAGGGGCTGCCTGACCTGGCAGGAGGGACGTCTGTAACCAGTGTCCCTCCGGAATTGACTTCCAGGGGTACTTCTCCAGGTGGGAGGGTGCGGAACTCTGGAAGGGGGTGCAGGGGGAGGAAGGACTCGCCTCTGGCACCGGCTCAGCCACAGGGCTTAGATCCTGGGTTGGGAGGCCAGGGACAGGTATTGCCTGACCTGGCGGGAGGGACGTCTGTAAGCAGTGTCCCTCCGGAGCTGACTCCCAGGGGTGCTTCTCCAGGTGGGAGGGTGCGAAACTCTGGGAGGGGGTGCAGAGGGAGGGAGGACTCGCCTCTGGCACCGTGGCAACCTAAGGGTTTAGACCCTGGGTTGGGGGATCGGATGCAGGGTCACGGCCCTGGAAGAGTGAGAGAGTGGTGTTCTGAGGGTGCCCCGCAGAGGAGGAGAGGGCAGAACCCCAGAAGGAGAGGGAGGGGGGGGAGAGCCTCGCCCCTACCTGGTGGACAGTGTGAGAGTGTGGTCCCTAGGTGGGAAGACCATTGGCAGTTTGGGACTGCACGGAGGAGGAGGAGAGTGGTCAACGGGTACTACGGGCCTGGGGCTACTGCCCCCCACTCTGTGAGACAGCCAGGGCCAGAGACATCTGGATGGCCTAGGGCCCGGTCCTGGCTGCAGCCAACTAGGGAGCACCAGTGGGGTGGCCTAGTTGGGTCAGGAGGAGTTGAGAGAGGGAACCATCGGGTTCCAGAGTGGAGAAGAACCTGCGGGTGTTCCTGCAGTTGTGGGCCCGCGTCCAAGTTCTCTCGCCCTAAGCAGGGAAGCCCATCAAGGCATTGATCGGTCTACCCTGGCTTGTGGCTGGGAGGGGGTTGTGTTGGACTTGGCCCTTTTGCCCTAAAATTTTTCGCTTTTATTAAGGGTAAAGCATGGTGTGTCCGAACAGAAGATGCCAAATGCTGTGTAATATGGTACACACTGTTAGCGCCACCATTTTAGAAAAGCACTGTGGAAAAATGTCACTGTTAAAATGGACGCCATGCCTGCCTGCCCATGTGACGCCTGACTGAGGTGGGTTGGCCGTCTAGTGGTTTGTTCCCCAGCGCCCCCTGCTTTTGGAGGGAAGCGTCGCACCGAGGGTGCTCTACTCCTCCCCCTGAACCAGTTAGGACCGGTTCCCCAGAGAACCTTCTGGAAGCTGCCAGGCCTGTCTGGTAGGTGGGGTGAGGGGCATACAAATAGGGGGGCTGGGCTGCCATGTGCTCAGTCCAGAGACAGAGTCAGTGAGGAGACAGAGAAGGGGAACTCTGCCAGGGGAGACCGCCACATTGGGCCTGTGTGCTGGCCCCTGTGCCCACCTACACCCCCCTGTTGGCCCCAGGGCCAATGAAGAGACATTGCCGGAGTGGAGGCTGCTGTGCTGGCAGGATTGCCACCCTACCGGAGGATGACCGTTCTGAGGAGCTGCTGCTTCGGGACTGGTGAGCCGCCCTACTAGCCACTGATCTCGCCCTGCACCACATGTCTCTTGGCCCCTAGCACCTCGTGAGCGCTATACTGAGACTCCCCGTACTCCAAGGAAGAGAGGAGCGTGGGCGCGACCCTCTGTGGGGCCCTGGTCTTGTGAGGTCCCTAGCGCCTTGGGAGCGCTTTACCCTAACTGTCTGTTGTTCTGCCTGCTCCCTAGCGCCTTGTGAGCGCTACCACTATTTTTCAGCACCCCGGGAATCAGCGCTACAACTTTCTCCCTGCCTGAGGAGAGCACTTGATCTTAACTGCCCCGGAGGAGTGCTGGTGGCCTGCAGCGCGCGGCTGCAACGTGTGTGGGTTCTACAGTGCTGTTCTGAAAAGCGCCTGTCCTCTGCCGGGCTGCGCTGCCTGAGGGAGCTGATTCTTTCAAAGTAGCGGGTGCCCCCCGCGTTTATGCAGTTAAAAATAGCGGGAGCCCACCCCGCATTTGTGGTCCTTCGCGGGTGCCCACCCCGCGTTATTACTTTTAAAATACAGCGGGAGCCTACCCCGCGTGTGTGCTGATACTAGGAGGGAGCCTACCCCTCTGTGAGGAAAAGAGGAGTTGCCCAGGATCACCGCCGCGGCCTCGGGAGCGCTGTCGCGCGCTAGAGTGAAGAAGCGCGTGTGGCCGTGAAGGAGAGCGGCTTATTTGGAAGTGCCGCGGGAGCCTACCCCGCGCCTTCCTGTCTGGTGAAGACCTGAACGGGAGCCCACCCCGCACTACGGGATCTGCGAAGGGCCGCCGCTCTGCCTGCGGCGACCCGGAAGAAGACAGACCTCGGCCGAGGTCTGCCGGAAGTAGGTGGGGGCTCCCCTGAGCTGAGGAGAGCCCCGCGTGAGGAGAGAGGCGCCGGAAGAAGAATCCAGGCGGGAGCCCAACCCACGCTGGCCAACGCCGCCGGAGTCATTTGGAGCCTCGCCGGCTCCAGGACAAAGTCCCGGGTCCCAGGAGGGGCCCCGGGTGAAGAGTGGAGTGCCGCCTGAAGAAGCGCGACGCCTGCAGGACTGCCGGTGAGTGGGGCCGTGTGTTCCGACCCCGGGGGGGGCGGCCGAGGCACATTGTCGGTGCCTGAGGCCCCCGGGGCCAAGTCCGTTGGTGGTTGGGGGTGACGTCGGGGCACATTGTCGGTGCCCACCTCCCCCTTGTTGCTCTGAGGGCACCGGTGTGCCCGCGCTGGCTTTACAGCTGCCCCGTATACCAGTGGGCAGCTGCCACGTGTTGGGGTCCCAGTGAGGGGCTCCCCACCTGCCCATGGCTTGCTAAGCATCCCAGCTGCACCGCGGCGGCGGGCAGCTGCAACGATTGGCCACCTCTAATCCCCGAGTCCCAGGGAGGGGCTCCCCCGGACTCGTGTTAACTTTACCGGACACAGCTGCCCCGCTGGACAGTGGGCAGCTGCAACGTTGAGGGGCATTCTGTTTGTGGAGTCCCAGTGGGGCTCAGCCTGGCCTTGGTGGGGGTGTGTCGGGGCACATTGCCGGTGCCCGCCCCCGGGGCTAGTACTTTCGTTTTAGGGGATCCAGCTTCCCCCCCAGAACTGAACAGCGCTTCCCATGACTGCCCCGCTGGGCAGTGGGCAGTGTCAACGGTTGGGGCATCGCTGATCTGAGGGCCCCAGGCGCAGGGACACCTAGGACTAGTCTGCACGTGGGGCAGTTATGATAGGTACAGTTGTCCCCTAATAGACGCCCTGCGGGCTGTTACGTAATGTATTGTAGGATGCCTAATGCCGCACTTATGTTTATGGCTATGCCTAATCGGATGCCCTTAGGCCCATGATTAATGCCCCTGTTAATGGTGTTACATTGATACCTAATGTGTTACCCCCAATCGGCTCATTGTGGGTGTTTTGCATACTACGCCTAATGCTCTTTCTTTCCAGGTGATGCTGTTGTGGCATGCCTCAAGGGGTTACTCATGCATTGATCCTTTGCAACCTGTGTTGAAGATGTTGGCAGCGGCCCGATTGGCCCTGCCTTGTAAATAGCCCCTTGTACATGACTGTCTGGTGCCAGGTGGCGCCGTGTACACCACTGTGATTATTTGTGCTGAGTTCTGCATAATACATATGCTGTTTTTCAACTAAACTGGTGTGGTCTCCGTTTGTAGTGTGCCTGGTGTGTCGCCTGTGTGTGCTGCGCGGATGCGTTACACATTTCCTCCGGAGTTTGGCCTGCCCGCTCTGCACCACGCTACCCATTTCCAACACATACGATCCTCACAATCGGGAGTCCAGCGTAGCCCGCGAATGACCGGGTCTCGTCGCACCCAGGCTGCTAGGGGCTCTAGTATTAGGGCGAAGAGCAGTGGCGATAACGGGCAGCCCTGTCGTGTGCCCCGATGCAGCGGAAATTCCCTTGAGATGTGCCCATTTGCTACCACATGTGCCAGGGGATTAGTATAGAGTAGCCTTACCCAAGAGCAGAACGTTGGCCCAAAGCCCAGTTTCTTGAGAACGGCAAACATGACGGGCCACTCGACTGTATCGAAGGCCATTCTTGCATCCAAGGAGAGCACGATAGCGTCTTCTTGTATAGTGTGCTTGCACCCTAGGACACTGTGGAGGCGTCGCAAATTCAGGACTGTATTTCTTCCCGGTATGAATCCCGATTGGTCTGGGTGTATTAATTTGGCTAGGTAAGGCGTGAGTCTATTGGCCAAGGTCTTGGCCAAAATCTTGGCCTCTGCGTTTATTATCGAGATGGGACTATAAGAGGCGCACTCCCTCAGTGGCTTACCAGGTTTGTGGATGGCCCCTATGGTTGCCGCTCTTTGATCCCGTGGCAGCTCCCCCACCTCCAGGCCTCGAACATTGCTACTATATAGGGCGCGAGTGTCGTCGCGCTACGTTTAAACCATTCTATGGGGATCCCGTTGGGGCCAAGGGCTTTTCCTGACTGAATTTTGTTGATCACCATTGTTAACTCGTCCGATGAGAGTTTCGCCTCCAGAAGTTGGGATTCAGTCTCCGTGAGTTTAGGGAGTCGGATTTCACTGAGGGCGCCAGTATATGGTCTATTCTGGAGAAGCTGTTGTGGGCGCCCGAGTGGTATGTGTATTGTCGTGTCTGTGGGAAGCGGAGCCTCCAAATATCTATTAGGCCCATTGTTTCTAAAAAATCTTTAAGGGCCGAATGTGTCCGGTGTTGGTGTCTTGCGGGTGTGCGGTCCATGGTATTGTCTAATGTGGCATTGAGGTCGCCGCCTATGATCAAGTTGCCTTGTGGGAGCTGGAACAGAACCGCACGTAGCGCCGGGTATGTCAATGAGTGAAGCGCGGGGGGAAGATAGACAGACTATATTGACCATCCAACCCTCCCACTGACACGTCAGCACCGTGAACCGGCCTTGGTCATCCGTATATGTCTTCTTAACTACTGTTGGGTACTGTTTTTGAATTAGGATCCCCACCACGCGGGAGCCGGTCGTAAATTCTGAATGTACCGCCAATTTGTAGCCCCATCTGTCGAGTGCTTTACACGTCGTCCCCGTTAGGTGGGTCTCCTGCAGCATTGCTATTGCTGGTGCTTTGCGCTTCAGATATTGTAGGACCAACCCGCGTTTAAGCTTATCCCGGAGACCATTTACCTTCCAGGAAATCACAGGTAGGGTTTGTGCGCGTGTCACGTCCAGATGGACTGTGTCAGGAGCAGTGGTCATGAACTGTGGTGGAGGGGTGTGCTGCTCGGTCTGGGTCATTTTGTAGCCGTGTATGGACTGCTAGCATGAGTCTACAGTGCGCCTTAGAACATGAAGAAACAAAAAAACAATTTAAACCAAAACTTTTCCAGTTCACCCTGGGTCCCTACCCCCTCCCTGCTTCCCTGCAAGACGGTTTAAGAACTTCCCGCCACCCCAACTTTGCAGAGGGCCTAATTCCCATTACCCGGTACCTCTGTAGGGGGAGAGGCTAGCTCTCATGGTACCCCTTTGTGGCTGCTTCATGAAGATAATGTCCCTTTCAGCCTTCGATAGTGAGCTTGTATTGAAATGTTCTGGGTCCCCAGCTCACCCATGTCCACAAATAGAGGCCCAGCAGTGGCCAGTCCCAAATGTCTTTTCTACTCTGTTGCATTGTTGAGAGAGTCTGGCACCCATCCTCCACACTCGTCCGGTTTGCCGCTGTCTGAATCTCTCCTTCGAGTTGCGGCCTGGCCGGAGCGTTGAATGTACAGTAGACACTCCCCTCGGGGGAAGTCAAGATCTCATGGCTAGTTCAGTTCTCTTTGGCTTGGTCGCCTGTTCCTGTCGCTCCTCCCGCCCGTTCTTGGAATTGAGTTCCTGCCGGTGGTCGGTTGTTGTTGTTACGTCCGGATCCATTGCGGTAGGGAACCTGTCGCCAAACCTCAAGCCACTCCTGCGCTTCTTCCGGTGCGTTGAAAAAACAGGTTTTTCCGTCGGACTCTACTCTTAATTTTGCAGGGAACATCATCGAGTACTTGAGTTCTCGGCGTCTGAGTTCTTGCTTTATTGCAGCGAAGTTTCAACATTGTTTGGCCACAGTCGCGGTGTAGTCTGGGAAGAAGGAGATCGTGGTTTGCTGGTATCGTAGCAGGGGGGCCGCCCTCGCCGTCTGTAGGATAAGGTCGCGAAAGTTGAATATACATGCGAGTATGGGCCGAGGGGGGGCACCTGGCCGAGGTTTGCCCCCGGGAACGCGGTGGGCGCATTCCACAGAGAAGTAGTTAGAAAGTCCTTTTGGTTGTAGGTGGTTCTTGATCAGGTCCTCCACGAAGAGGTCCACCATGGGGCCTCCTGTTCCCTCCGGCACTCCTATTATTCGGACGTTGTTACGGCAAGAGCGGCCTTCGTAGTCGTCCAGTTTTGCCGCCATTTGTTTGTTGTCCAATTCTAGTTGCCGCACTTGTTTCTTAAGTGCTGCCGTGTCTGTGTTCAGCTCCGTTGTCGTTGTTTCAATCTCTGTCACTCGAGAGCTAAGGTTCCGGAAGTCTGCACGTATGAGGAAGAGTTCCATGGTAACTGTGTCGATACGGGACTCCAGCGACGTATGGACCTTATTGAGCATAGCCATGATGTCCTGCAATGTGATTTCTTTGGCTGGTGTGGGCCCCTTGGTTGTTGCGTCCTCGGCGCCAGCGCCTTCTGGATTATTGGGGTCAGG
The DNA here is from genome assembly GCA_963921515.1 of Calotriton arnoldi. Classification (NCBI taxonomy): domain Eukaryota; kingdom Metazoa; phylum Chordata; class Amphibia; order Caudata; family Salamandridae; genus Calotriton; species Calotriton arnoldi. Next base: position 48,463 of record CAWUFW010014359.1, on the reverse strand, counting down.
TTTGGAGTATACATATTTATCCAGTCTATTTTGTTGAGTCCCTCTTTGGCCGCGGCCCCCCATGATGCCCGGACCAGTCGTAGTGGTCGCCAGCCAGTGGTACTCACCGCCGCCTGCCTGCACCTCTCCGCGGTGCGCGCCGCCTGTCGGGTTTCCCACCAACTGTGTGATATTGCAGCGTCTGTGCTCAGGGGGCACAATAATGTGCTGCACGTTGGCCTTGTTAAATGTGCCTTTCTGGGCGTCTCAGTAACTTGGGCGGCGAGGCCCCTGCAGCAGCCGGGGATCCGGGCACCCGGTGGTCCGACAGTAGCCCCAGTGCCTTCGCAGGGAGCTTGAGTATGATGCACCGGGGGCCCCTCAATGGGTCAGGGACAAAGTCTTTTACTCCATCTCAGGCTCCGCTGGTCAAAACTGCTTCTTTCCCCCTCTGTTGATCGGCGGGGTCTTGGGGAGTGGAAGCCAGTCTGTGTTGCACTCTGCGGGACATGTGCAAGACCGCGCCACCCCTCCGCTGTGTCCCCACCGCTGTTTCAATGCCTTCCAGACAGAATCCGGAGTTGGATGGGCGCCTGTACCTCGGCTCCGCACGCGCGCCCTTTCCAGCGTGGGCGTCTATTAGGCCGCTACTCCGACCTCCACCAGTAAACTCGGCGAACGTGCCTGGATCGGCCGCAAGTATTATACGGCTGCCATGGCGCTTTCTGCCAGCATCCGGCGTGGAGCCCCGTGGGGGGGATATCAAAGCCAGGAAGGGGGGGCGTGACAGACAGCCCGCCTCTTCGTTCTGTGCCGCTGCGGCCGGGTGCGCCCACTGGGGAGGTGCGCACTAGAGGTTCCGGTCTGCCGTGCGGCTACAGGCCCTGCGTCGTTCACTCGGCAAAGACACTGCGGATTAACGATCTCCGGCTCCGCGACTCGATCATCATGCGCCTCTGGGGTTCCAACGTTCCTGCCAGCGCTTCCCGCTGAGTTTCGGGCACGGATGAGTGTTCAGATGTTAATTACGGCCTCCGGGGGTCCGGAGCTCACCTAAGCTGCGGCCATCTTCGTTGGCTACTAGCCACGCCCCCCTGGTGTGCATTGTTGAGCCTGCGCGAGGCCTGTGTGGCTGCCGATAGTGAGGCTGGCATACTTGTAGCTTGTGTCCTATACTGTGCCCAGATGTGGCCGTGGGCCCTGAACTGCCTCACGTAAGGAGATCTGTTGTCTGAGACCAGGTTCGTTGGAGATCTGAAATGGGACCCTACCGGACAATGGGACCAGACGGAGCCCTCTTCTTTTGGGGGAATGCAAATGGCAAAGGATAAACCTGTGAAGACTGTCCAGACCAACAAAAGTGGTAACTACACCCACCCACTGCCTATAAAAGACCCTGAGGGGGAGCATACTAAACGAGCTCCCCCACTGGACCTGGGTTTGTCCACGATGGCGGATATCATGTCGGAGATAAAGGGATCCAGAGAGGTCATGGTGGTGAAGAATGACACAGTGGCTTTTGAGGTGGGCCTACTCCATGCTGACTGCAGCAAAATCCCACAGAGGGTCGCCGAGGCAGAGGAGCAAGTCTCAGTGCTCTAACAAGAAGTGGAGGCCCTAAAAAAGATGGCATCCAGGCTCCATATGCTCAGATCATGCATGGAAGATATGATTGAAGGTGTGGAAAGGCATTCAAGGAGGAATAACCTTCACTTTTTTGGCTTCCCCGAGAGGGCGGATGGGCAGTCCCTAGAACAGTTAATCGAGGACAGGATCATGACGGCCCTAAAGCATAGATATCTTTCTAATTTTTTCACCATTGAGAGGGCCCACCGTGCATTGGCGCCAGTGGGTAAGCCTGGGGTGGCGCCTCGCGCTATTATTGCCCACCTGTTTAACTTCAGAGACAGGGATGCGATTCTGCAACATGTGAGGATTCACAGGGCTCCCCAGTTCGAGAGCAGAAACATTATGATTTTATCGGACTACACCCAGAGGGTGCAGGACCCCTGCAGGGACTTCATTACCAACCAAGAAATGCTTGCAGGAGCATGATCTCCGTTACAGCCTCATATTTCCTGCAAACCTAAGGGTACAATATGAGGGAAAAGTAAGCTTCTTTGCCACCCCGATCTCTCGCAACCGTTCGCCGCCGCAGACCTCAGCATACTCGCGCAGATCAAGGGACTCAAGAAGTGGTTCTTGCACCCTTCCCCGACAGTGCGGCACGGTCCTCGCTGGATCACCTTTATTTAGGTGCTCCTTTGATGCAAATCAATCAAACTAATACGCAGTGCCATTTAGCTTTTATCAATTTGACCAGCCAGGTCGGAATTATCACCGGCAGAGCGATCTGTAAATATCTACACACACAACAGGACCACCCTTATTTAGGTGTTTCCTTGTTTTAAACCATTCGAAGTCAACCGTGGAGCCACTAAGCCTTTATAATTCTGACCAGCCAGGTCGGAATTATCACAGGCGGAGCGAACTGTAAAAATCTACACACAAGAAGTACAGCCCTGAAGAAGGCGCAGGATATTTCCCATTGTGACGAAACATGTGTTGGCTGGTTGCTCTTTTGATGTTACATGGAATAAAAGACAAAGAACAGATCTTTTGGAACTTTAATAACTTTTATGGTCACATGATTTGATGAACTTTCATTATGAACTCTTATACGTGTGCACGGGACTTGGGTTCATTATTTTGTGCAGGATCCTCTCCTTCACATTCATAGGGGTTATAGGGTGTTTCCCCTACCTCTCTGCACCATACTCACAGGCATACAGTACACTATACGCAGTAGCAGAAGGGCGCCACTACTCCCTAGACCACTAACACCCAATCTTTTGGAAAGGAACAGGATAAGCTGATAGTCGAACTACTGTGGGCTTCAGGGAGGAAAAGTTAGTCTGCCTACTTTTAAGCGCACATGAGGTAAGGGAGGTCTTGAATTGCCAAACCTGGAGCTCTATTATCTTGCAGCTCAGCTGCAACACGTGGTGCACTGGATGGACAACCTTGAGTACTGGGTATCTACATTGCTGAACATGGGAGAGAGCATTCCGACTGGTATTGCGTAGGGCCCCATTTTCATCGGACATGAATATTTAGGCACTACGCCTATTGTCGCTTTTTGCACAGTTGATGCCGATAGACAGATGGCGAGAAGGTGGCTATGAAACCTTTGCAGGACGTATACCCCAATGGTGCCTTTATCACCCTGACAGACACCATGGAGACGTTCCACCTGGGGCCTGGTCAATTTCTACAATTTGATAAAATAGCAGCAATGGGCCGTGGAATATGGCCCTTCTTTCCAGAGGACCCCCGGAGACCCAGACTCTGGTAACTCTGCTAAAACTGGCGGATGGCCGAAGGTTGATTTCGCACATCTATAGGGCATTGAGGGAAGACTTACCTCTGGTAGAGCTTGTGATAATAGCCAAATGGCACCAAGTGTTGGAGGTGACACTTATGACCAAGGAATGGGAGGGAATTCAAGAAAGGGTGAAGACCACCTCTTCTAATGTGCAGTTTAAATTAATTCAATTCTATGTGATACATCAGGTCTATCTCACTCCTAGTACTCTGCATGTAATTTACCCTGCACAACCACCCTCCTGCTCCCACGGCACCAGACTAGACGCAGATTTTATGCATATGATCTGGGGGTGCCCTAAAATAAGTGAATATTGGGAGGCAATATTGAAATCCCTGAACGCGACCACTGATTGTCCCAGAAATGTAGGGCAATGCCTGTTATTGTGGATTCCAATAAAGAAAAAAAACTGAGTAAGAAGTTCCTCCAGCTGGGGCTCATATGGGCCAAACGCAGAATTGCTATTAGATGGATAACCTCAGCAGACGATTGCAGAATGGATGAGAGATATGGCTGAATGGGCAAATGCAGATGAGTGCCAAATGTGCAACACACGCAGGGATAATAAACTTGCGGATGACTTTCAAGCCTGGGCGGGAATGCTCACTGAGCTACTGGACCCCCCAGATGCCCTACCCCCTTGAGCGTGATCGTGAGATGAAGTTAGGGAAGGTAAAATGTTCAACCATAGAGTGGGACGAGGAAGGTGCACAGTGTTATCATTAATATGGAGAATGTACCACAGTTATGCATTATGCACTGTGTATGGTTAGCTATATGGTGTCTAATACTGCATTGGGGAAACTTATTGAGTCTGCGGGGAGGTGGGTGGGGGACTTAGGCTGTTATCGTATTTCTATGACATTCAGAAGTGTTCCTGCAGATTGACCGTATTGTTATGGGTATTGTACAAATGCCAATAAAAGTGCAGTTGTGGACATAAATATTGTGGCTGATTCAGGGTCACTTTACACAATTGTGAAATCAAGATGTGTGGAAAGAGAAGTTTTTGGGGGGTGATAGGAGAAACTGAGCAAAGTGATGTTAACCCTGACAGTTTAATAGGGGATTCTATTCCTATGATGGGTTTCGTTGGGTTACCGTTGAAGTTAAGCGAAGTAAAGCAGAAGGAAAATTCTTTGTAGCAGAAAATGGTCCTTCTGTTTTGGGCTTCATTGCTCAGAGGTATGTCGATATTATCCTGGATCCAAATAGCCCGGAACAAGTCCTTGTGGTGAAGGAAAATGTTGATACAGGCAATAAGTGGAGGTGTGAATTTCCTAATGTGTTTTCTGGAAGTGTTGGCGGGTTTCCAACACAAGATTGTTTTGAAGCATGGTGTTTGTCCTGTGATCCACTAAGTATGGAATATTCCTATGTTGATTTGAGAGGAAGTTGAACAGAAATTAGAGAAGCTATGTGAGCTGCGTATAATCGAATCAGTTGAGTCTTCAGATTGGATCGCTCCTGTTGTGGTGGCGTGCAAATCTAAAGGGAAAATCCAACTATGTATTGATTTGCGTAATCTCAACAGAAATATATTGGTAGACAAGTTCCCTTTGCTAAAAATAAATAAAGGGTAGTAATTGGTTTTCAACTATAGACCTGTCACCAGCCTATCATCGGGTGCCACTCCATCAGAAAAGTAAGAGACTGTCTGCTTTCATCACACTGGTGGAGTGTTTCCAATTTGTGGGAATGCCATTGGTATGGCATCAGCAGCTGCAGTCTTCTAGGGACTAATGCATGAAATCTTAAAAGGAATAAAAGGAGTGTTATTTTTCCAAGATGACATTCTGATTATGGGCAAAGATAAAGTTGAACATGATGAGTGACTAAGGAAGGTGTTGTTTGTTCTAGAAAAGAAGGGTCTTACAGTGGAATTCTGTAAATGCAAGTTTGCTATGCATACAGTCAATTACTTGGGTCATGAGGTATGTAACCAGGAATCACACCTAAGCTTGCATTGACTGAAACTGTGAAAAATATTCCTTTTCCTGGAAATAAGGAGGAATTGTGCACCTTCTTAGGACTTATTGAGTACAATTTGAAGTTTATACAGGATTTTTCAGTGTAGACGCATGTTCTCAGACAACTGTTAAAGGTTAAATCAGAATGTTTGTGGTCTAATGAGTGTGTGAATGCCTTTGAGAGTATCAAAAACCAACATAACTAGCGCATCACCTTTGAAGGGGGTTGACCTGAATTTACGGAGTGTGATTACAATGGATCCTAGTGGTAAGTGTCTCGTTTGTGCCTTTTCTGCCCATTTTTCTGCCCTCTGGTTTGCCTTTTGTTAGAAATGGGGGCCTCTAGTTGGTAGTGACTTGCACCGTGTCCAAGTAGGGACCCTTATTCTAGTCGGGGTAAGGGAGTTGCACACCCAAGGTAACACCTTCTCACCCTCTTGGTAGCTTGGCACAGGCAATCAGGCTTATCTCAGAGGCAATGTGTAAAGCATTGGTACATACACACACAGTAGCACAGTGAAAACACTACAAATGGACACCATACCAGTTTAGAAAAATAGCCAATATGTATCTAAATAGAACACAACCAAAATGATAAACATCCAATATACACAAGTAAAGATATGCGTTTTGCAAGAATAGACTTAAACATACCGTTACTTGTAGTCAATAGCACCAACCGGGCTTATTGCAGCGTTGTGAACAACCCAAATCCAAACAGTACATTTGGAAGTGGAGATGCCTCTGGGATGTTCGCTGGCGTCAGCAGGGGTTGGTCACGAAAATCGGTGAGTCCTTGAAATCACATATGTTGCGGATCGATCTCTTTGATGTCGAAGTCAGGAGTGCTGGCGTCGGCAGGCTGTGATGTCATTGCGGTCGATGCTTCGTGCTCATCACGAGCAGTGCCCAGGGCTTCGGTGCAGGCAGTGGCACGTCGTGGATGCAGAAGCGCTGTCGTCTGTAGACCTGGGGTTGTGATGTGAGACGGGGCAATGCATCGTGCTATTTGGGAGCGGTGCCCTCAGCCATGGTGCAAATGCAAAGAGAACAATTAATGGACAGAATGCAGAACAATGTCATACATTCACCCCAGTACAGAGATCTGGGCCTAAATCCATCGTTTTTTGCTCCCTATGCCATTCCAATTTGAACCCAGCCATAAGCAGATCAGTCTTGACCCTGCACCCAATGGGAACAGTCCAGCCCGAACTGCCAGGCCAGGTCCTCCCTGGACTGGAAACAAGCATCCTAGGACCAGTTTCGGGGTTTTGCCCCTCATCAGCCAGGATAGCTTGACTCCAGTGGCATGGAGAGCACGGGACCCACGTTTGGGCGTACCCGTCCCACTCGTGTGACAAATGCAAAAAGAACAATTGATGGACAGAATGCAGAACAATGTCATACTTTCACACCAGTACAGAGATCTGGGCCTAAATCCATAGTTTTTTTGCTTCCCATGCCATTCCAGTTTGAACCCAGCCATATGCAAATCAGTCTTGACCCTGCGCCCAATGGGAACAGTCATCACAAGCAGTGCCCAGGGCTTCGGTGCAGGCAGTGGCATGTTGTGCATGCAGAAGCGCTGTCATCTATATACCCGGGGTTGTGATGAATGATGGGGCAATGCATCGTGCTATGGTGCAGGCAGTGGCGTCGTTGGAAGAAGTTGGAGTCGATAGTTCTGTCGTCTGCAGACCAGTGGCTGAGATGTGAGACGGGGCGATGCGTCGTGCTCTTCAAGAGTGGTGCCCTCAGCCATGGTGCGGTCAGCAACGTCGAGGACGGTGTGAAGCGGCGTCATCTGTGAGGTTGGGGCTGCGATGTTATCGTGGTCGATGTGTCGTACTTCTCACAAGTGGTGACCACCGCTTCGGTGCAGGCAGCGACGTCAATGACGGCATTGGGGTTGCTTTTCTTGGCGTTACAGCACAACCACCAGGTTCCAGGGGCCCAGGACTAGTTTTGGCACCACTTGGCAATGCAGGACTTCCTGCAGAAGAGTCCCAGTGCTGGCAATAAGATGTGGATGAAGTCTTTGACCTCCCTGAGACACAAGCCCTTGGAGAACCTTGGCAAGCAGGATGTAGAAAGCAAAGTCCAGTTCCTTTACTGCCGAAGACCGAAGCAGCAAGCTGCAGGCTAACACAGCAAAGAACACAACAAAGTGGTAGTCCCTCCTGACATCTTCTCCAGCTCTTCTTCTCAGCAGAATGTCCTCTTAGTCCAGAAGTGTTCCCAAGTTATGGTGTCACAGCTCCAGTACTTATTCCAGTTTCTGCCTTTGATGTAGGCAAACATCAAAGGAAAGTCTTTGTAGTGCACAAGACCCTGCCTTTCCCTGACCTGGCTCCAGACACTTTACAGGGGGGTGGAGACAGCTTTGTGTGAGGACAGGCACAGCCCTATTCAGGTGTCAGTGACAGCGCCTCCCACCCCTCTAGCTCAGGAAGACCCATCAGCCTGGTGATGGGCCATCAGGATATGCAAGGCACACCTCTGCTCCCTTTGTTTGACTGTCTAGAGTGAATGCACAAACAGCCCAACTATCACCCTCCCTCAGACATGGAGTCCACAAGCAGGCAGAGGCACAGAAAGGTAAAGCAAGGAAATGCCCACTTTCCAAAAGTGGCATTTCCAAACACACAATTTAAAAACCAACTTCACTAAAAGATATATTTTAAAATTGTGAGTTGAAGGACCCCAAACTCCAAATCTCTAGCTCTTCCCAATTGGAAGTTACACTTATATGATGTTATAAGGCAGCTCCAATGATAACCTATGGGAGAGATCGTCCTTACAATAGTGAAACAAAATTTGCAGTATTTCACTGTTAGGACTTGTAAAACACATCAGTACATGTCCTACCTATTAAATACATTGTACCCTGCCCATGGGGCTACCTTGGTCCTACCTTAGTAGTGCCTTACATGTAGTAAAAGGGAAGGTTTGGGCCTGGCAAGTGGGGGCCCTTGCCCTGTCGACATTGCAGTTTAAAACTGCACTCCCAGACACTGCAGTGGCAGGCCTGAGACATGTTTGCCGGGCTACTCATGTGGGTGGCACAATCAGTGCTAAAGGCCCACTAGGAATAAGAATTGGGGCAGATACTAGAACAATCAGACCATTATCTTTTCAGACTCCTCCAACACCTCCATTGAGGACTCGGTCCCTGGGGAGGGCCCCAGCTCAAAGCAAAATCAAAATATACCTCAATCACTCCTACCCACCGTTTTTTTAGGGGGGAACCGCGGACGCGGCAGAGGGAGAACCAGACCAAAATACCAATACTCTGGGCCCTCAACAATGATCACACGAGGTATTGCTCTGATCCCTCCCTCCACCACTGCCATACCTGATGTCTCCCACCAGCCCAACATTGACACCATTCCCATATTTAATCTCTCCAAACACGTTCTATCCTCGGAGAAAGTCTCACTTTTGAGCAAGGGCCTTTCTTTTGTCCCGACTGACCGTAGCAACTTCTTTAAACTCCAGGAACAGCTACTACGCTTCTTCCGCCACATCAGGCTTAAACAATTCTTTGCAGACAGACCCCCAAGGGACTACTTCAACCAGTCCCCTTTCCACCCCCCCTCTACCTTCCTTCCTCCTGCCACCTGCATGCCCCCACATATACTGACTTTTGAGCGACTGGTACTTCATGAAATCACAGAGTTGCGACACCGATCAGAATTTGTCCCATATAATCTTCCCCTGACTGAGAAACTTCCCGTGAACGACCTTCGTGATAACCCCCACATAATCATAAAACCAGCTGATAAGGGCGGGGCATCGTCATCATGCACACAGACAAATATGATGCAGAAATTATGAGACAACTCTCTAATGAAACCCACTACCAGACCTTTCCATCAGACCCTCTACACAACATCCGCAGTCAAATACGGGATGTCACTGATCGTGCTTTACTTTCAGACATTATAACCAAAAAAGAATACACTTTTCTCAATAACCGCCATCCACGGACCCCAGTCATTTATGTCGTTCCCAAAATTCATAAGAACACTGCCAATCCCACTGGCCACCCGTTTGTATCTGGTTGCGGCTCTATTCTGGAACCCCTAGGCAAGTACACAGATGCCATTCTCAAAGAATTTGTCCCTCTCACAGATACCTTTATAAGGGACAGCACTGACCTTATCAACCTAATTGAGGATAGACCATTCAACATCGAGACTGATCTGATGGTCGGCATAGACATTGAGTCTTTTTACACCAACATTCCCCACAACGAGGGTCTACAGATCATCCAGAATTTACTCGATAACCGTCCCAAACCTACACGTATCCCCACTGAATTCATAATAGACCTACTAGGCATTGCTCTAAACAACAACTACTTTTTGTATAAAGACACATTCTACCTACAGGTCAAGGGCGTCTCTATGGGAGCTTGTTTTGCGCCCAATTTTGCTATACTTTATGTACACAATTTGGAAACTACACACATCCTCACCCAAGCGAACCCTTTCCTCAACCAAATCGGCTTGTGGTGCAGATATATTGACGATATTCTGCTACTCTGGAATGACACGGCTGACAATCTATCCACTTTCATTGATTGGCTCAACAACTGGCAGCCCCATCTAAAATTTACATCCGAATCTAGATCAAATGACCTGCTATTCTTGGAACTCACCCTTCATGCGGAAGAGGGTTCCATCGGAACCTCTTTGTTCCGCAAACCTACAGAACTCAACACGCTCCTTCTTTACTCCAGTTACCATCCACGTGGCCTGCGTGATGTCCCATTTTGGTCAGTTCCTTCATATACAAAGATACTGTAAGTGGAAAAAGGATTACTTCCGTGAAGCAGCTATCCTGTCTGAAATACTCACTAGTTGTAGCTATCCTAAACGCCTGATTCCCCGTGCTTGCAAATGCGCATGGTATTGCCACAGGGACGTCCTCCTATCACCTAGCACCAAACGTGTCAATACACGCATTCCCTTTATCTCCACCTTCTGTCCCTCAAGCAATAAAGTCAGTAAAATAAAAAAAGAACTGGAATGTGCTCTGCACACAAACCATATTTCAGGAACCCCCCTTGTTTTCTTATAGGAGGGGCAACAACCTGTCTGACCAAATAGTACAGCCTGTCAACTGGCCCGACACCAACAAAAATACCACATCCATTACCTCGCTATGGGGTCTACCACCCATACTTGGGCACTTTAAATGCCAGATTTGCGTAGCCTGCCCCCTGACCATAAACACCGAAGATTTCACGGTCAGGAACAGCGCGTACCAACTTAAACAATTTTCCAACTGTCGCACGACGAATTTAATTTACTCCACCCGTTGCCCATGTGGCTTGATTTACATTGGCCAAACTACCCAAATGATCAAATAACGCATCATACAACATAAGAGTCGCATTAAATGCAAAATTGAGACTGCCCCTCTAGTCTCTCACTACATTGAAAAACAACATTCATAGACTGATTTGATCTGGCAGGTCATTGACCAACCTACCCTGCCCTTGCGTGGAGGCAACTTACAACTGCTTCTTTACAAATGCGAATGCAGATGGATCGCACAATGTGACTCTGTTAATCAGGGAGTGAATACCCTTGACAAGTGGAACACCACTATTAACGCCCATCGAGCCAGTCCCCCTCCCTCTACCCCCGCTCCTTGGGTTTCATTCCATTCACACGCCAGACGGTTGCCCCGTGGACACGGGTCACAGTCTCCTTCTTCCTCTCATACTAGCTAAACATGATACCTGGATACATGTGTTTCACACATATTCACTCCCTTGTACCAGGACACCCGCTGAGCAGACTCTGCCATGTCGATTTTACTGTATATTGATCCTGCTATTCTAGTGTATATACCAGACGGTTGTCCCGTGGACACTGGTCACGTCTATGTTTTTCCTCTTACACACGCTATGACGACACCTAGATGGGTGCGATCCTTACACATATTGATATCATCCTCCTTTGCATCACAATATCTGTTAAAAAGATACTGCTATAAAGTTTATACCGTGTGCCAATCTGGGGGCTTTATCGTGACTAGAAAGCCATTACTGTTTTTTCCTTTTTATTTAAATTTACTGTTCCAGTTTATACCGTGATTGCTGTTAACTGTAATGTATAATTTAATTCGCGCACACTGAACTTGTAACACCACACATATTGGACTTTTTGCACTTCATGTAAGTTCGCAAATCTGGTCAAACTGTCTCCCTTTCCCTTACTGCTTTAAACTACCTTGTGTTCCTTTTCCGACTTCACTCCTTTCATACTCCTCCCCCCGGGGGTACTGAGTAGCACTGACCCTCGTTCTTCCCCGGCCTAGTTTTTTCCTTTGACTCCCTGTATGACCTCACGTTAACCCCTGTGAGCGAGTACAATTCCCGAAAGCCGCCTCTCGTGTCCTGACTGCGACCTTGAGCACGGCGCACGGCCGAATTCATTTGCCTCTCGTGCAAGACTTCTGCTGGTCACCTGCAACCCGGATTGACTCTCTTCTACACGCCGAATCTGTTTTGGAATCCCTCAGACTCAGTGCGTAACTGCTACCAACCAGGTAATTACCTAAACCTCTTCCTCACATTCTTCCTGACCCCCTTTACAAGCGGACATCCCTAATCCCCTTTCCTCCCTTACCCTTTCAGCCGCGGCACCGGCAGATTTCCTTGCCGTGCTTTTTCGGATCCATCGGATCTGGATCTTGCTGCCTTTGACATAACACGGAAACCTTCGTGTTCCGACAGTATCCCACGCAGTAAGCTTTACCCAATTGCCTTTCTATCCCCCGCACAACCATTCCTGGTTGTTTTTATTCACCCCTTCTGTCCCATGCATTCATTCATTGGTACTTTATTTATTTTCCCTTCCCCGCAAGCCAAAAAACTGGCGGGTACATGCTTTGGTTTACTCCGGATGCTCAGAAAAATTCTTAGCCTACTCCCAAAGAACGCAAGAAGGACAGTGGTACAGGCCTTGGTGGTCTCGAGACTCAATTATGGAAACTCGCTATACCTTGGGTCACCTAAATATTTCAATGATAGGTTTTGATGAAGACTACCAGAATAAAGAGGTCAACGTGGGGTGGAAGGTCGTTCGCACACCTGGTGCCCAAACTCTGGAACAGCATGGGCCCCGAGTTGCGACTGATCGAAAATGAACAGTCTTTCAAAAAGAAACTTAAAACCTGGCTGTTCCCCTAACTCTTTCTCCAGATAGCTGACCTTACCGGTCATAGCGCTGGGATGCCCATGGGTAGCCATGCGCACTATAAATACCTAAACCTAAACCCCACAGACCTCTTCAGGTAGACTTTCTGCCTTGACTTGATTTATTCTACTCATAAGGTTACCCAGCAACCTCCACAGGTAGACCTTCTCTTCTTTCGCTTTACCCCTTCCTCCAGGCGGGTACCTCCTGTTTTTCATTCCCCCCCTTTCTCCTCTTATCCACTTATACGGCACTCATCATATTCCAGTAACCTGGTCCTGATGATGACCTGAAATTGTACAGGTTGAAACGCCGTTGACCTTTCAGCACATCCGTGGGCGTTATTGTGGTTTCTTTAAACAGCTGAATAATTTATGAATTTCCTGATGACTTTTTTTTTTAACCATCAACCGAATTGTTCCCTGCTCTGTTTTTTGCTGTTACCTCACCCTTGTCATGTGTCACTTGCGCCGTTCACCTTCTTCACAAGCACATATGTGCACACAAACATTTGGGTTACACCTGCATATAATGTAATATAGTGCTGATATACCTACTTCCATTTAATAAAGAACCCTTTCTTCTTGTTAACTATTGTGGTCTCCCTTATTTCTCTTCGTTTTACATTGAATTGTTTCTTTTATGTAGTTGCCTAATTTAGTGATTACCGGTTGAGAGATGTTGTCATTTTGTTAAACAAAGGCCCACTAGTAGCATTTGAAATACAGGCCCTGGGCGCACGCAGTGCACTTTAATACGGTCTTACTTGTAAATCAAATATGCCAATCATGGATAACCAATCACAATCACAATTTACACAGAGAGCATATGCACTTTAGCACTGGTTAGCAGTGGCAAAGTGCCCAAAGTCCTAAAGCCAAAAAAACCAGGTCACAAAAAATAGGAGGAAGAAGGCAAAACGTTCGGAGATAACCCTGCAAAAAGAGCCAGGTCCAACACCTTTCCTGCTCATTTTTCTGCCCTCTCTTTTGCCTTTTCTGTTTGTTTCTCTGCCCTATGTTTTGCCTGTTCTGCTCATCTTGTTGCCCTCTGTTTTGCCTTCTTCTGCTCTGTTTTGTGTTTCTTCTTGTTTTTCTGCCCTCTGATTTGCCTTTTCTGCTCGTTTTTTTCTGGCCTCTGTTTGTGCCTCCCCTGCTCGTTTCTTGCTCTGTTTTGCCTTTTCTGCTTGTTTTTCTGCCCTCTGTTTTGCCTTTCCTGCTCGCTCTTCTGCCCAACGATTCAGTTGCCAGAAATGGGTGATAAGGACTAGTTAGTTGAAGTAAAGAAAATAATTTGGGCTTATACGTCCCCTTCTTCTGTTACTGGATATAGTCCTTTTCAATTCATGCTAAGTGGGAAACCGTATACTAAGGACAACATGGGTTGGATGAGTGAGTCTAGAAAGGTGGAATGGTCTGCAGAGGAAGTGATGAATAGCATAATGAAGGCGTAACAAGTTTATAAGGGTTATTATAATGAGAAGCATGCGTGTACTGATGTGGCTTTGTCTGAAGGGGAATGGGTCTGTGTTAAGAAGGCAGGCAGAGTTCCAAAGGGTCAAAGTTCTTTTTCTGAACCATTGAAGGTGGTAGAGTCTCTGAGGAGCACATTCAGTACGCTTAAGTGATGGTAGGGTGTGGCATATTCAGTACGCTTAAGTGATGGTAGGGTGTGGCGTATTCAGTACACTTAAGTAATGGTAGGGTGTGGCATTTGAGTTGCATTGCAAGATAATAGGGAAAAGAAGCATGTGATTTTCCTGGGTTTACTGGGAGGCCAGTGATCGGTTGCTGGACACAACAAGAGGCGAGGGGTCGGAAATGTCAGTGGAGGAATGCCTGGAGCAAACTGTCCAAGCTGATGAGACTGCGTCTAGGTCTGAGGAACAGACGGGAGAAGCTAATATGGTGGGAAGCCAATTGAGTCGAATGGGTAGGCCTATTAGTTTATCCATTAAGGTCCAGAATTATGTTTTGAAGTAGTTTTAGTTATCAATATTATGTTGTTCAGGGAGGGTTGTGCATTACCGTAATATAAACCACAAGTTATATCTTGTTTTTTTTTTCCAAAGGTTCTGTTGCAAGTCACCATATATGAGCTTTTCATACTTTATTGCTACTTTATGTTTTTTTAACTGCATGTATGTTACAATTGCATACTTATTATGATTAATTATTATTATTATACCTGAAATGAATGTATTTATAAAAACAAAATGTCTTGTCTTGTACTTTATTGTTATTGAAAAGTTGAAGATATGTGTAGAGTTGATTCTAGGTTCCATTCCATCTATGATGCAATGGAACTTGGGATCAAGAATTTGTGGGGAGAGGAAGCAGAACGGGTGCAGGAGATGGACGGTTATGTTGGTTGTTCAGGGGGTTTAATATATAAGGGTCTTGGTTTGTTGTCCCAAATCTCAGGTTCACCTTCTCCAGGGGTCAAGCATCCATCAACCTCCTTGAGCAACACAGAACACCGTCCTGTGTGCTCCAGGACCACGTAACTCGAGCATCTCTGCATGACGATTTTTCTCAAGCCACACAGAATGGTATTTATCTGTCACCTCGCACACTCTTCTTTGCTCCAAGTGTAATGCTCCTTATGCCTAGTATCTCTGAGCCCGCCTTGAAGAGCCTTGTGCTATTGTGGCATGTCTCTGTGTAACATTGGTTTTACATTTTTCTCCTTCCCTGAGAGGTGTATACACACTTTTGTATCTACTCGCCACACTGACGAGGATCAACCAGGCCAGAGAAAAGTTTTAGGTTGTTTGTGTTCCCATTCAGAGGGAAAGAGATGTGTGAGTAAAGGCTGTCCTGCCCCTTTGGGATTAAAGAAAGACTGACTTGCATCTAGATCACGGGTTTCTAAACTTTTAAGAACCACAACCCACTTTTTAGTTAGACAAACTTTTGCGAGCCACCAGGCTTGAATGGGCACGAGGTGTACGGTTTTTTTTCAATGTAACTAAAGCATAGTGTGGTAGCGCACTGTCATTTACAAACAGAACATTTTCAGTTGAAATGGCCACTAAATCTGCACAGACCAACAATTTTACTGAAAAAATGTATTGCCCGCATATATGTGCACATCACATTTCAGTGAATATCATTTGTGCATCACCAAGTAAAGTGTCTTGATTTGTATTGATCCTAGTAAAATCTTTGTTTGCCTCACGCTTCGGAAATTCAAAGAAATGTGCTTCATTTTTACTTTCCTAACCGCTGAATGTATATAATTCATTTGCAGGGATTACATTTCGTTGTATGTTACAAAACCCTGCAGCCTTCCTTTCACAGTCTCTGTACCCCAGTAAGATTGTCAAATAAATCACTTTATTTTTCTTTCTCTGACTGCAAAGTGAGAGGAGTTCGTAAACACCAATTCCCATGTTAATAAAATAAGCAGCAGTTTGTCAGATGAAGTAGACTGGAATTCAACTCCTCTGTTTTTGGAGTCCAACAAATGTGACAAGATAGTTACAGAATTTAAAGGCATCTTTATTTATTGCTTGGAGTTTCACAACCACCACCTCATGAGCGACCACAGGGTCGCGACCCACAGTTTGGGAGACACTGATATAGATGATCCCCATCTCTAGTAGTGCAGACAGCGTAGAATGCAGCGGACTGGTGTACTGCCAACAGGAAGGCCTCATGGTTGTCTTGATTTCAGTCATCTAAGTCTTTCATATTTTGACTTGTTAAATTTGTGTCTCTGTGCCTGCTAGCAGACAGAGCCTTGTCTGTAAACTTTCCTACATAAGGAATGTTGCTGTCTTTAGTGGCCTCCCTGCGCCTTCCCAAAGGAACGCTCTGCCTCAGACGCACGCTCTCCAGACTTATCCAAACGAACCACCCACTCTAGTGGCACAAGCTTGTCAACCACAACCCACTAGAGCCTATGCTGACAAACACACAAACTTTGTTACCAGAGTCATCTTCCTGAATGTGCCCAGGCTGATAGATGAAGGAACTCGGTACCTCTCAACACTTCTCGGATCTAAAGAGGAATCTCCTATCTATGAGAACAGCCTTCACAGTCACTCCTGAAGCATACTTAGAAGTGCTTACTGTAAATGTCCACCTCCATCTACCCCTTTTTCTTTCTTCGACGTAAGAGTAAGTGCTCTGTTCCAGGATCTTCGTGGCAGGGATGTGCTGAAAGACTTGCCATGTTGAACTTCTGTTACCAAACATCAATAGCAAATTATTCTGAGACTGGTAAAAGCCATTTCAGTGGTCAAGACTTGCCTATTATAGGCAACAAGAATATACCAGATTTCGTGTTGCCCTCTATTGTCTTTGCTTTCAGAAATGAGTGTCTTTAATAGCATCAAAATGACATCACTTATTGGCGTCATGATCAGACTGTTGCCACAAGAAGTGTCACTATAAACCATGGGTTAGAGTATTAAAGGAGGCATGAATGCATGGGGGGGTGTTACAGGAAAAGGCATGAGTAATGCCTCTTTGGGGGATACACATGGACCACTAGAGTTGATCAGTCTTGTTTATTGTAAATCTGCTTTACATTTTCACGCAGGCGATAAAGCAATGGTTTTCTTAAAGAGTATTTCTTACTTCAATCCAATTAAATATGTGTGACTTTTATAAAGCGGGCATGTAGCAACAGGCAGTGTACAAAAAGGGTGCAAAAGGGGCAGTGTCATGGCAGACCGGGGATGTGATGTGTAAGAGGGTTAGCAGTGGCCAAGGAGAGGCTCGAGGGAATGGGATGCCAGCGAAGTAACAGTTCCTATTTAATGCTGTGGATTGGAATAGGCTAGGAAAACAGGTGTAGCAGAATAGGAAATGTGATTAGAATAGTGAGCAATGACACAGACTGCTGCACTTGAACACTACCGTCCAAAGCCAAACACTGCCCCGGCTCCTCAGGGTACAATCAGCACTGCTTGCAGCCCGATGGCCAGCCCTGCCTAGCCCGGCTTGAATACGGACTCTGGTTCAGCCTGACAGTCACTGAGAAGGCACTTATAATCAGGGGCACTGGAATTATGCTGCAGGTGTGCACCAAATTATGCAGCAGTGTTGACTAAATTATGCGATAAGAAAAGGCAAATTGTGCGGTATAATGCAGCACAGTTTTTGATAGTATTACTTCACTATTTTGTACTTTTTACACCTGGTAATACTGTCCGGGCAAAGATTTCTCTTCATTAGTACCGGTTTAACAACCAAATACATAAATAAGCAACTGAAAGGTGACCAGTTAACCTCTGAGAAGGGTCCTCCAATGTGCGCGAATACATATAACTTTTGCTCGTTTGAGCTAGAAACAATTTGCTTTTTGTTAAAATCTGGAGATTATGCACCAGATGATGGATTATGTGGCAAATGCTGCAAATCCTTCATTATGTGGAAAAAAGCTGGGACTGCAGAATTACATAATTCCAGTGGCCCTGCTTACAGCAGTAAGGGTGGGTGTAGCAGAGCACTGTACTCATGAGTACAATTAACGAGGCGGTGTCATTGCTTGCAGTAACTTGTGTTAAAGTGTCATCTTAAGTGTCACTCATTTGGCAGTCGAATGTCACTTATAAGTACACTGAAACAATGGACATTTCACACATAAGCAACTTGAAAACTTGACAGCTACGACATCAAAATACTGATCATACTGGTATAAATGAGCCCGGGGCTAACCCCAGCTGCGCCATAGTGCAGTATGCTAATTATAACAAGTTTTTTTCTGCATTTGGATGACTAGATAACATAAAATTATTTTCTCCCTCTTTGCACGTTAATGGGCCTATTAATTATCCTGGTGGCATGGTGTATTACTCTAATTTATGAAAACTAAATACAAAATGTTAAGTAAAAAAAGCTCCTTAACAAAGTGCCTCCTCTAATTAAACTTGCCATTCGTGTGCCCAAATTAAGTTAAAATGTTGACCCGTAAACCATAAAACCGCACTCCTGTCATCCAACACACTGCGATGCGCCACATCTTATATAAAGTTAACCGCACCTCATTGGTCATCACACACAACATGGACACACTTCTCACATAGGATCAAAACCAGGTCACAAGTTGGGGCTACTTGTGGGTAGAGGGTGTCTACCCATTTTATTCACATGGTGGATACTGTCCACCCTGCCAAGAATTTGTGCCCCACTGAAATATGCTGAACTCACTCCAGTGTAATGTTTAGACACAGAGACACATTCAGTAGCGCCGGCTTGTTGTCTGCTTTCCTTCTGAGCAGCAGTGTGCAGGCGGCAGCAGGAGGCGTTCTTATCTTAAATTCGTTCTGGGCCCTAAACTCTGTTCGAAGTTACGGGACCATCGGGCCTCATTTTGTTCATCCTGGCTGGGAGCTATCTGGAGCCTCACATCTAGAGGCAAATGCAATGGAGGGGAAACAAAGGCCACTGCTTGTTGTCACTTCACAGGTACTTAAGAGAGGCATGATTTGTCTTTGGTCAGTCTCTGGATATGAGATATGCACGCACAGTGAGAATAACAGCTGTGCTGACCTGTTCTAGTATTTACACAAATAACAATTTAAATATCACTACTTTGTTTTTATTTCTTTTATAGCCAATGAAGGGTGTCAGAGCGCTTTACATCACACGTACACATTCAACATTGATTTACACACTTATATGATTTATTGTCAATGTACATGATGTGCTACATAGGACAGTGAGGGTTACAAGGTGAAGGAGTCACATGTCCTTCGTAGCTCGCTGTGCTATATTAGGAGGATTACAATATATGAACTGCAAGTAACAAAAGAATCGCCATGTTAAAAGCAGCAGTCCACTTACTTATCTACAAAAAATTAAAATCTGCCACCTGCTTGTTACATGATGTACTTTGCAGGAGACACATTAACTTTGATTCAAAACTCTGACTAGACAAAACACAGATCTCTCCAGCAAATGTGTTAACCTCCTGAATTATCTTACCATTATTATTATTTAATGAGATTTACGGGGCACAAACAGCTCTGTGCAGCAGGTGCCTTAACCCTCAGAACATATTTTAAAAAGCAGACTTTGCAACCAATTAAACAAGACAGATTTATTGCCACTTTTCTCCTTGTGTCAATTTGTTTGTGGTAGAGATTTTAAAAAATAGATGTAGAAATTGAGACCCAGATTGTGCGTCGGGGTTGTGCCTCTTTTTTGGCACAACCCGATGCAAAATCTCATTTGTTAAATCTGGTAATTCGCTCAAATGTACTCCTCATATACTTGTTAACCATAAGTGTGAAGTCTTAAGATCTGATGTCACTTCTTGTGAGGTTATGGGTTGTAATGCTCCTTCCTGTAATGTCACTTCCTGTGATGCCACTTATGATGTCACGCACTGTGATATGTGCCATGATGTCACTTGCATCTTTCTAACTTGGTTAGTCCCCCCATTTCTTTTTTTTAGAACTTGTGACCTGATCAAATTAAAGACATCCTTCCAACCACATACCCTGCGCAGTGTAGCGTCCTCACATAGAGGTAGTGAGGCTGTATAAATGCTGCAGTAGAATAGAATACACGATTAATTGCTCTAGGGTGTTAAAACCCAATCAAAATGTTAACAAAACTAAGTTCCTTCACAAAATCATACATGCCAATACACCCGATTCAGGCAGGAGACCCACCGTTTTGAAGCCGAAAAGGGCTTTATTTTGGCTGTCTGTCGCCTTAAATTGCCTCTCTATCAATTGCTTCAATTTCAAAAAAGTCAAAGGGGGGAAACATTATCCAGACTATTTTTTTTTTTTTAAATCTCTCACATTCCTCTTGTAAAATGTTGCCATGCATGCAAAATGCAACCTCGTACTAAAGAAAGCATTCTTGTGCCCCACTGAGGTTAAAATATCGAAATTTAAAACACCATGTATTTGAAGCCCAAATGGGTATATTGTAATGATTTATTTCTGCCCGTCTTTGGAGCTCCCTGATGCATCTGCTCCTGTCCCCATAAAACTGCCTCTGCTCATTGTCCATGTACAGTGAGGGGTGCAACAAGCGCCCCAGCAGCAGCCCCCGGTGTGCAGAGGACACTGGGGCCCGTGGGAGAACGAGACAGGGGCCAGAGGGAGGTGCTGCTGCAGGATGTTGTGCTAGCTGAGTGTTGACGGCCTTTTCGATTACTTTGGCTGCAAATGGAAGCAGTCCTCTGTGCTCTGCTACTGATCCTGTAGCTTCTCCGTGCTCTGCTGCTGATCCTGTAGCTCCACAGTGCTCTGCTGCTGATTCTGTAGCTCCTCCTATCAGTGCTCTGCTGCTGACCCTGTAGCTCCTCAGTGCTCTGCTGCTGATCCTGTAGCTCCACAGTGCTCTGCTGCTGATTCTGTAGCTACTCTCGTCAGTGCTCTGCTGGTGATCCTGTAGCACCTCCGTGCTCTGCTGCTGACCCTGTAGCTCCTCAGTGCTCTGCTGCTGATCCTGTAGCTCCTCTGGTCAGTGCTTTGCTGCTGATCCTGTAGCCCCTCTCGTCAGTGCCCTGCTGCTGATCCTGTAGTAGCCTGTGTCCCTGTCATCCCGCAGGCAGGTTCCCCTGCTTTATTTACACGGCTTCTGCATAGCTGCTAAGTTTTCATATTGCTTATGTCTGCCATTTTCATGGTTTTCATGTACTTATGAGTGACAAGCTACTACCTAAAGTGTGACACTTTCTTTCCAATAAAATCAAGTAGCGGAGTCGATATGAAGATCTAAATATCCGGCATTACCACCTTCTGTGCAATGATAAGTACTATACTGACTATATGGTCCATTCTAACCCCTTTAACATCCATGGATTTAGCCTGAACCAACCATGTCCATCCTAACTCCATTAACAGTATCAGAAACAGCTGACCAGACCCATTGTGTTTAAACCCTGTTCACATCCCGCAGGTCTACTCATGCTCAATCAGCTCTCACCCTGTTTACATCCATTAGAGCCACCCTGGGCAGGTAAAAACCGCTCTAGCCCCATTCGCATCCAACAAAACCAGTGTGGCCATGCCCAGTCCAATCTAGCCCCATTAACACATCAGAGCCAGCGTGGTCCTGTCCAGTCTCCTCCAGTAGCACCATTCCCAATCTGAACCAGCCAGGCCTTCCCATTGCGCTCAAACACCAGCTCAAACCATTCTCGCCCCATGTACATCGACTATAACCAAAGGGTCGCCACATGGCTGTTTTTTTACCGGCCTGCACAAAAATAAAGAAAATCCAGTAAAGCCGATACTTTTTCCTCTTTTTCAGTGCATACTTAAACTACAAACCTAATAAGAAAGGACTTTAAAAGTGTGCTCTAGAGCTGCCTTAATGATATGTGACTGATTGACCAAAGGCAGAAAAGTAGTATAAAAAATAACACCGCCTTTTATATAAAGTCCTGTTTATAATGGATCACCTGTATTAATAGTCACAAGTGCCGCTGCCAGGCTCAGCCAGGGTATCTTCATCGAGCGGGGAGGCAGGGCTGGAGGGAAGCAGATGGTGCTCTACAGTTATTTTATGTTAATTGGGTCTTGTTAACCATGAGCTCTCACCCTATAAGGGTCTCATGGCGCTGCTGCAAGAGTTCCAACAGATATTGAGTGTTTTTAGCCCTTTTTTGAAAAGTCTGTGGCCGGTGCATGCCCGGAGGTGTGTTTTGAGCTGGTTCCAGTACAGAGGGGCTAGTTAAGAAAATGATCTCCAGCCATTTCTGGCAGTGCAGGCCCTGTGGGGAGCAACAAATGTTTTCCACCCGACCGGAGACTCCTTATTGGCATATACCAATTAAGAATTTGTTTGTAAGTACTGTGGCCCATTTCCATGTAAAGATTTGTGTGTTAGGCAGATGAATTTGAACCATGTTTATTTCCTTATTGGTATCCAGTGTAGGTTTTTTAGGATGAGGTCGGACAGTGAACGTGGAGGAAGATGAAGTACAAACCGTGCTGCGGTGTTTTGTACCACCTGGAGCCTGGTTCTTCATTCACGGACACCATTAGGGCGTTTCCATAGTCCAGCCGACTGATTATGAGTGCCTGGACTAGGGATTTCCTTGAACCCAGTGGTATCCACTGGAACATGTTTCATAGGGTGCGCATGATGCCATAGCAGGTGCCTGCTATATAGTTTACGTGGTCCTTCATGGACAGTTTGTTGTCTACTATTGTTACTAGATTCCTTACTGTTGCTTTTGGGATGGGGCTTGGACCGAGACTTGTTGGCCACCAGTCGTCCGACCAGAATTCGCGCGCTTTCCCAAATAGTACCACCTCCGTTTTACTTGCGTTAAGTTGTAGGCAGTTTGTCTGCATCCAGCTGGCAATATGATTCATGCAGTTTCTAAATCTTATTTTGGTGTATGCAAGCATGGGTCCCATGGTTATGACCAGCTGAGTGTCATCTGCATATAGGATGATCTCCAATCCATATGATTTGATGACTTTTGCCAGCAATGCGATGTATACATTGAAAAGGGTGGGGAGGTGAATATTGCAGCGAGAGACCGACCCTCCTCAGTCTAGCAGGCAGCTGGCTACAGTGGTGCACTGTCATATGAGGGCCATGCCACATGGACCTGAGAGTTGCCATCCCCACTCCCTGGCAGCCGGCACAGCACACCATAATAAGCTAAACTAATTTGCCCATGAACGCTAGCCAGTAAAGGTCAGTGACACTACTCTGGTGAGGTGGCACCAGTTGCCAGAAAAACAACGGGAAAGATGCCACCCCCCAGATTCATGTAAGGGCACTGCTGCTGGGGTAATGATTTACTCTGGGTTGAATGATTATCTTGTGACAGGCAGACCAAGTGACATGGTACAGCCTCTTAAGCTGCGGCTGGGTCTGCTCTTGAATCAATGCAGTCAGCCACGCCCCAGCCCACGGCGTGCTGTGGTGAGGGTTCAGTTGCAGGCTACTTGTAGTGTCACATTTTATTTTCTCATAATATAAACTCAGAGAGAGACTAAGGCCTGTACGCAGAGTGAGTCTCAGCTGTAGCACAGAGCTCATAGCACTCACTGCTCTGCTAATAATGCAGCTCCTCTCTTCCGTCGGTCACTGTCCTTGTCTGTGCCTTGCAGCGTGTAAGTGGAGTCAAGGCGCTAATAATGCATGTCTATGCATTTTAGTGCAGTGATGTGGACCACCACACTAAAATTAGTTAGTTTAACCCCTCATGCGTGGAACTTGGCAGGACTGCCTCTGAGCACCTGTGTAGCCTTAGTGCACCTCTGACTAGTCTGTGTTGCTGCCTCTGAGTGCCCTGCCCTCCGATGCTCCTCTGAATCCCTGCAGTCTCAGTGCACCTCTGAGGTGTTACACCTTCGGTGCTTCTTGGACCCCCGCAGCCTCAATGCTCCTCTAAGCCCCATGCAGCCTCAGTGCTCCTCCGATCTCCCTGCATCCACAGTGCTCCTCTGAGCTCCCTGCAGCTTCAGTGCTCCTCTGAGCTCCCTGCAGCCTCAGGACTCCTCTGAGCTCCCTGCAGCCTCAGGACTCCTCTGAGCTGCCTGCAGCCACTCCTCTGAGCTCGGACTCCTCTGAGCTCCCTGCAGCCTCAGGACTCCTCTGAGCTCCCTGCAGCCTCAGGACTCCTCTGAGCTCCCTGCAGCCTCAGTGCTCCTCTGAGCCCCCTGCAGCCTCAGTGCTCCTCTGAGCCCCCTGCAGCCTCAGTGCTCCTCTGAGCCCCGTGCAGCCTCAGTGCTCCTCTGAGCCCCCTGCAGCCTCTGTGCTCCTCTGAGCCCCCTGCAGCCTCTGTGCTCCTCTGAGCCCCCTGCAGCCTCTGTGCTTCTCTGAGCTCCCTGCAGCCTCAGTACTCCTCTGAGCCCCGTGAAGCCTCAGTGCTCCTCTGAGCTCCCTGTGGCCTCAGAGCGCCTTTTAGTTCCCTACAGCACCCGCACTCTTCTGAGCTCCCTGCAGCCACAGTGCTACTCTGAGCCCCGTGCAGCCTCAATGCGCCTCTTAGTTCCCTAAAGCACCCCCACTCTTCTGACCTCCCTGCAGCCACAGTGCTCCTCTGAGCCTCCTTAAATCCTCGGCGCTCCTCTGAGCTCCCTGTAGCCAAGGTGCTCCTCTGGGCCCCACACATCCTCAGTGCTTCTCTGAGCCCCCCACATCCTCAGTGCTCCTCTGAGCCCACCACAGCCTCAGTGCTCCTCTGAGCCCACCACAGCGTCGGTGCTCCTCTGAGCTCCCTACAGCCTTAGTGCTCCTCTGAGCCCCCTGCAGCCTCAGTGCTCCTCTGAGCTCACTGCTGCCTTAGTGCTCCTATGAGCCCCCCACAGCCTCAGCACACCTCTGAGCTCCCTACAGCCTCAGTGCTCCTCTGACCCCCCCAGCAGACTTAGTGCTCCTCTGACCCCCCTGCAGCCTCAGTGCTTCTCTGAGCCCCCTGCAGCCTCAGTGCTACTCTGAGCTCCCTGCAGCCTCAGTGCTGCTCTGAGCTCCCTGCAGCCTCAGTGCTGCTCTGAGCTCCCTGCAGCCTCAGTGCTGCTCCTAGCTCCCTGCAGCCTCTGAGTCCCCACCACAGCCTCTGTGCTTCTCTGACCCCCCCCCCCCGCAGCCTCAGTGCTTTTCTGACACCCCCCCCTGCAGCCTCAGTGCTTTTCTGACCTCTCTGCAGCCATGGGGCTCATCTGAGCTCCCTGCAGTCTCAGTGCTCTTCTGAGTTCCTGCAGCCTTGGGGCTCATCGCAGCTCCCTGTAGTCTCAGTGCTCTTCTGAGTTCCTGCAGCCTTAGTGTTCCTCTGTGGCCCCTGCAGTATCAGTGCTCCTCTGAGCCCCCTGCAGCCTCAGTGCTCCTCTGAGCCCTCACATCACTGCTCCTCTGATCCTCTTCCTGCAGTCTCAGTGCTCCTCTGACCCCTACAGCCTCAGTGATTTTCTGAGCTCTCTGCAGTATTAGTGCTCCTCTGAGCTCCCTACAGTCTCAGTGCTCCTCTAAGCTCCTAGAGCCTCAGTTGTCCACTGAGCCCCCACAGCCTCAGTGCTCCTCTGAGCTCCCTGCAGTCTTAGTGCTCCTCTGCGCTCCTAGAGCCTCAGTGTTCCTCTGAGCTCCCTGCAGTCTTAGTTCTCCTCTAAGCCCTCACAGCCTCAGTGCTCCTCTGACCCTCCTCCTGCAGTCTCGGTGCTCCTCTCATATCCTAGAGCCTCAGTGCTCCTCTGGGCTCCTAGACCCTCAGTAAGACCCTCCAGCATGTTGTGATTTCGCGATTTGCGAAATCTCGAAATTAGGTGAGGAGCATGATGACTGCTATATTTTTCTTCTTGGCAGCAAAAAAAGGTCTCCGGCAGAAATGGTGGCATTTGATTGGCTGCACACGCACATGTCATTACGTGTCGCCGTACATCCGTAACATTACAGAAGTGATTGTGTAACAGTGTTGTTGCCGCTCTGAGGTTGGAGGCTGTCACTCTGTCACTTCACTGTTTATGTTATCCTGCTTACAGCTCTGTGATCGTACCCAGAGCCGAGGATAGCTCAGGGCTGTCATGGTAACCTGAGATTTGTGGCGCCGAGCAGCCTGGCCCGCTCACTCTACGTGAGCTTCTCACAGGTGCTGCACTAAGGCAGATTTAAAAGCTTCCGTCAGACCTCAGGACATCCAGGGCTGGAGTGGAGAACCATGCAGCAAGCAGCTATGACACACAACACCTGTTAGCAGTTGCAACCCTCCCCTGCTCCTCAAGCTATGTTCACAGCTTACATTCTGCAGCGCCCAGCTGCCACCCCTGCCAGTGATGAAAGATGGAGTTCATGGGGGCCAAGAGGTGGCAGATTGAGCTCAGGGACAGCCATCACTTGGCCTCCTTTGCTGCTCCAGTCCAGTTTCCAAGTAGCAGGCAACAGACGTGAATCCACTGCCGTCTACAGCAGGTCTTTTCAATCCTTGTTTTTCTACCACCCATTGAATACTCCCTGTAAAGGGTGCCTTTCATAAGGGAAAGTTGGTTCCGTAAAGAATTCAAACCGCTGAGCCAGAAAAAACATTTAAATAGATAAAATATGAATTTTATGCACATTTGCATTGGGATTCAAACAGTGTTTTTTGGTTAACTTGTTGAAAAAAAAACTGCACATTTTTGCCTACCAATGTCTACGAAATGTATTACATTAGTGCACTCCTCAGTTTTTTAAGGCGCCAGTGATGACATTGTAAACTGTTCATCAAAATTAAAGGCCCTACTTTTGTTGTTTACATGTGGAACGTCTGCCTATTGCACAAGTAATGTGTAACCCTGTGCAGACACTAGCAGTCTGAAACGCTCTGTATTGAGTGTGAAGTATGCACAACTACTCTTTTTTTGGTTGAAACTGTAAGATCATATTTTTTGTTTTCAAAGTTTGGATGTGGGGATCAAACGTGCAAATCTGAATTTTAAGCAATACCACTTGCATAGAGGACCTCAGAAACCTGTGCCTTAAAAGGGAAAACTAAATCTGCGTACCCCAGAATGCAAAGCGTTGTTGCCAAAAAATGTCATAATATGGGGGTCACTTGTTACTGAGTCTTTGACTCCAGTCCGAATTAACAATTTGGATTGTGCATTAGATATATGGACAGATAGACCAGGTTTCAAAGCTTGTTCTGTGGAGAGACTAATTTTTACATAACTGCCATCATATTTTTTTCTGTAGGATGCTCCATTCCCACTTTATGAGTGCAAATCTGAAGACGGCTTGTGGTATTGTTGACTGCAAGTCCGATTTGGGGTGATGCTGTTATAGAGTGATTTGATGACAATATTCATTAATTTTTGAGAAGGTAGTTCAGTACTTGGAGCATTTGCTGTGAAGAATTATCCATAACCTAGAGGTCACAAGTTAGAACCTTGCAGGGCCTACTCTGCCTTTCATCTGTCTGAGGTTAAGACAAAATTGCTTTTGATTATGTATTGACAGCTATCCCTGAGAAATGGAGTCCTTCAACCTCATTTAACAAAGCACTGTGTTCTGTGACAGTAGTGTTAGGTCACTTTATTTTCACAAAAGTAGCAGATTATTATAGTTTTGCTGATAATAAATTCTCATTTGAAGGTCATAACTTTAGCATAAAAGGCTAAATAGAAAACACTCTCAGACTCTTTAGACATGCCTATTTCAAAGTGGAATACTCTGCGAAAACAGTTTCCATTCATTTAAGGCTGAAAAGGAATGAGTACAAATAAAATAAAGTGCTGCAATAATGCCGCAAAATTTCAATTTTTGGCCCGCAAAATTAACAAATTTATTCTGCATTATCCTGAGGGCTCTGCTCAGTGCTCCTCTGAGCTTCCTGCAGCCTCAGTGCTCCTCTGAGCTTCCAACAGCCTCACTGCTCCTCTTAGCTCCCGCAGTCTCCGTGTTCTTCTGAGCCCCTGCAGCCTCAATGCTCCTCTGAACTCTCTGCAGCCTCGGTGCTCCTCTGAGCTTCCTGCAGCCTCAGTGCTCCTCTGAGATCCAATGCAGCCTCAGTGCTCCTCTGAGCTCCGTGCAGCCTTAGTGGTCCCCTGAACCCCTGGAACCTCATTGGTCCTGTGAGCTCCCCGCAGCCTCAGTGCTTCTCGGAGCTCCATGCAGCCTCAGTGCTCCTCTGAGCCCCCTGCATCCTCACTGCTCCTCTGAGCCCTCAGGCGCCTCAGTACTCCTCTAAGCCCCTTGAAGCCTCTGTGCTCCTCTGAGCTCCCTGCAGCCTCTGTGCTTCTCTGAGCTCCCTGCTGCCTCAGTGCTCCTCTGAGCTCCCTGCAGCCTAAGTGCTCCTCTGAGCTCCCTGCAGCCTCAGTGCTCCTCTGAGATCCATGCAGCCTTAGTGGTCCCCTGAACCCCTGGAACCTCATTGGTCCTGTGAGCTCCCCGCAGCCTCAGTGCTTCTCGGAGCTCCATGCAGCCTCAGTGCTCCTCTGAGCCCGCTGCAGCCTCAGTGCTCCTCTGAGCCCTCAGGAGCCTCAGTGCTCCTCTAAGCCCCTTGAAGCCTCTGTGCTCCTCTGAGCTCCCTGCAGCCTCTGTGCTTCTTTGAGCTCCCTGCAGCCTCAGTGCTCCTCTGAGCTCCCTGCAGCCTCAGTGCTCCTCTGAGCTCCCTGCAGCCTCAGTGCTCCTCTGAGCTCCCTGCAGCCTCAGTGCTTCTCTAAACTCCCTGCAGCATCAGTGCTCCTCTGAGCCCGCTACTGCCTCAGTGCTCCTCTGAGCTCCCTGCAACCTCACTGCTTTCCTGAGCTTCCTGCAGCTTTAGTGCTCTCCTGAGCTTCCTGCAGCCTCCGTGCTCCTCTGAACCCCCTGCAGCCTCATTGCTCCTCTGAGCCCCCTGCAGCCTCATTGCTCCTCTGTCCTCCCTGCAGCCTCAGTGCTCTTCTGAGCTCCTGCAGCTTTAGGGCTCCTCTGAACCCTCCTGAAGCCTCAGTGTTCGTCTGAGCTCCTTGCGTCATCATTACCCCTCTGCGGTTCCCGCAGCCCCGTTGCTACTCTGAGCCCCTTGCAGACCCGGTACTCCTCTGAGCCCCTTGCAGCCTCATTGGTCCTCTGAGATCCTTGCAGCCTCAGTCCATCTCTAAGCCCCCTGCAGTCTCACTGATCCTCTCAGCCCACTGCACCATCTGTACGTCCCTGAGCCCTCTGCAGCCTCAGTAGTCTTCTGAGCACCTTGTAGCCTCAGTGCTCCCCTGAGCTCCCTGCAGCCTCGGTGCTCCCCTAAGCTCCCTGCAGCCTCAGTGCTCCCCTGAGCTACATGCAGCCTTGGGGTTCCTCTGAGCTCCATGCAGCCTTGGGGATCCTCTGAGCTCCTGCAGCTTCAGTGCTCCTCTCAGATCCCATGCAGCCTCAGTACTCCTCTGAGCTCCATAAAGCCTCAGTGGTCCCCTGAAGCCCTGGATCCTCATTGGTCCTGTGAGCCCCATGCAGCCTCTGAGCTACCCACAGCCTCAGTGCTTCACGGAGCTCCATGCAGCCTTAGTGCTCCTCTGATCCCCTTGCAGCCTCTGTGCTCCTCTGAGCTCCCTGAAGCCTCTGTGCTCCTCTGAGCCTCCTGAAGCCTATGTGCTCCTCTGAGCCCCCTGAAGCCTCTGTGGTCCTCTAAGCCCCCTGCAGCCTCTTTGCTCCTCTGAGCCCCCTGCAGCCTCAGTGCTCCTCTGAGCTCCCTACAGCCTCTGTGCTCCTCTGAGTTCCCTGCAGCCTCAGTTCTCCTCTGAGCTCCCTGCAGCCACAGTGCTCCTCTAAGCCCCCTGCAGCCTTGGTGCTCCTCTGAGCTCCCCCCAGCCTCGGTGCTCCTCTGAGCCCCCTGCAGCCTCTGTGCTCCTCTGAGCTGCCCTCAGCTTCAATGCTCCTCTGAGCTCCCTGCAGCATCAGAGGAGCACTGAACAATGGAAACGCTAGGAGAGAAATTGGTCGATAGTTTCCTGGCCGAGCTGCATCAATCGAGGGTAGTTTCAAAAGAGGGATGATTTTGGCGTGTTTCCATGGGTCATGAGAGAGATGGGATATCACTGATAGATGGGGCACCAACCCCACATGAGATTGCGGCTGGATATTACTTAGGAGGCATCACTGAGAATGGGCTTAGGACCCTGATTGGAATGTGGTTAGTCATTGCTGAACCTCTCACTTATACAAACATGTTAATTGGTCACAGACAAGTGCGTACACTATACTGATCCTGTATTGTACCTTTGTAATCACTGTATGCATTCAGTGTTCTTTTTCAAATCGTATCACACTGGAACTTAGCCAAACCTCAAGAAAAGGCGAGTCTAATGGTGAGAAACTGAAACCGTACTAACATCAACGCATTTTGTAAACTGCTGGCAACTACAATGCCGACTGAGCAGTCCCTGGTCCACCAACATGAAAAAAGTATTAAATCATGGATAGTGGCCGCCAGCGACAGTCATGCCCCCTTAGGAAAGTCATACTGGCTAGATGCCACGACGCTCAGAGATGGTTCTTAGAAGAACTAAAACTTTAAAAATTAGCGGAACATATATGGAGATGGAAATACTCTCCAGATAAAAAAGATATCTACCAAGCGCAACTTAGACAGTATAAAAACTAACTTACAAACCAAGGCAACCTATTTCTCCAATAAAGTTCTGAGTTCAACAAATAAATCCAAAGACATATTTGCAATTATTGCGGAGCTATCCAATCCGGACAGAGTCATGGTCAAATTAGCTCCTACCCAGATACTATGTAATTCCCTGAACACCTTTTTTATTGGTAAAATCATCACCAGAAAAACCAGTATCCCTGTAAACTGCCCCCCCCCCCGAAACTCAGCCAGCTGCTCTCAGGAACACTTTCTCCCTGTACCAGTTCCCCCCCACCCCTTTTAGCAGAGAAGCCTTTCTGGACCTGTTGATAAAAGTTAAATCTGGGTCGCCAGCTGATAGTTGCCCCCCACACATTTTGAGGGGAGCTTTTCTCACTTGCCCTGACCCTGCCCTCTCATTATTGAACAACTCGCTTATCCAGGGTGTGGTTCCCAAAGCTTTTAAAGAGGCTGAAATAGTTCCAATTATATAGGAAATAGGGGCAGACCCTCTGTCCTCACGAACTATCGCCCTATCTCTCTGCTCCCCTTCTTAGCCAAGTTATTGGAATCATATGTTGCCAACTGTCTCTGCTCCTTTATTGAACAGTCTCAATTCCTTGACTCCCATTAAGCGGGCTTTCAGACTTCTCATTCTACGGAGGCACTTATTCTGACTGTACTAGAAGAATTAAGGAAAGAAGCAGATAAGGGCACTAATCGGGCCCTGGTACTTCTAGACCTCTCGGCGGCCTTCGACACGGTCGACCATGAACTCCTGGTGGACCGAGTCAGGGATCCAGGGCCTGGCCCTTAAATGGCTCACGTCCTTTTTAGATGACCGTTCTCAATCGGTCCGTCTCTCCCAATTCACTGCCTCTAAAGTCAAACTGACATGTGGTGTGCCGCAGGGATCTTCCCTGTCTCCCCACCTATTCAATTTATACCTCTTTCCATTATTTCAATCCTTAGGTGAAAGAAAGGTGTGTACTTTCAACTATGCAGACCATCTTCAATTGATCTTTACCATCGATAAGTCTGCCGATTCCATCACTAACTTTCAGACAACCATGCGACACATAAGTAATTGGATGAACAGCAATCACCTTAAATTGAACCCAGATAAAATAGAACTGATCTTAGTCGGGGGCCCTTCAAACCCCTGGAATTCGAATTTTGGTAATTTCCCACATTGACTACGCTAACTCACTTTACTTTGGCCTCCCGACATATTTAACAATAAGACTGCAAAATCAGGCTGCTAGATTAATCTATCGTCAGCCGAGATGGCACCATATTACCCCCTTAATGAAGAAGCTCCACTGGCTCTCTGTAGCAGAACGCTGCGCATTAAAGATGGGATGTCTCATCTTTAAATCTCTCTACGGCACATGCCCGAAACTTGTATCTACCCGGGTTCAAAGATATGTTCCTAGGCCGGGAACTTAGGTTGTCCCATCTTAACCTCTTGGCTGCCCCTTCTTTCAAATGCTAGAGACTAGGTGGATCAAGATTCGCCGTCCTGGCCCCTCACTTTTGGAACTCTCTTCCGGCGAATATCAGATCCACTTCAATTTACCCTCAATCCAGGAACCTTTTAAAAACGTGGCTGTTCCACCAGGCCTATCAATGAATTAGCTAGCGGCAGGATTCCTTTGACCCCTAGTGTCAAGAAACCGTTCGGTGTATGTGCGCTCTATGTGCACTTTTAACATAACATAACAAGTTACCTCTGAAATCACTGGCACATCTAGTGTTCACTTTAAATTGTATCGAATCATAAAGCGCTTCAAGGTCAGAATAGGCCTGATGTGGGTTAAAGATATAAAACCTGGAAAACATTTCTCCACCTTCGTGGTTTGAGACTGAGCAAGGATATGCGAGCACTCTTGATCTGCAGTTAAAGTGGCAGACGCCATCCTGGTGGCACTCTACTCCTCTGCCAAGGCTGATTACTGGGCACATTGTGTTGCTTGGTGTGCTGATGAAGGTGATGATTTCTAACCCCGCCCCTACACCTCAGGGCACATGTCATGTCAGACCCTACGTGGTTGTAGATCTGAGCTCTCTCTGGAAAGTGCTTTATTCTCTGTGGACTATCAGCTTTGGAATGTCCGTGTTTCTCCCTTGGTATGTGTGGAATGCATAGAGAGCTGGGAAATAATTTTTGGGGGAGTGTCTGTACAAAGAGTGAGAGACTTTGTGGCAAAATGGTTGTGTAGAAAATGTGTGAATGAAAGGTTGTCTGGGGTTAGTCTAGGGCCAGTTTTTGTGTGTTCAGGACCAAGTCTCTATATTGGGTCTCAAAAATCCCCTCTCTACTAAGGTAACAACATTTAGACCATGCAGGAGGGAGGTGGTCAGGCACTCCCCGTCATGCTCAGTCTTAGGGAGGTGACTCTTTGCCCAGCAGTCAACTCTATGGTGAGCATGCTCAGTTGTTCCTGGCAGAGGTAAGTGTCACCCTCCCAGATCCCCCTGACCTTTATCGCACCTCTTACCCCAACCTCTTACCCCAGCCCCTATTCCCCTGGAATGGTGCAATGGTGGGGGAACACCTTCAGGAAAAGATTGCTGATGGGTATATGGTGGCTTCCTAAGTGGTATAACTTACTTGTCAAGGCTGGGGAGGCTCTCATGGTCCTGGATTCTTTTCTGGCGAGAGAAGGATGTTGTCTACCGTTCCTCACAGTACCAGGCCTTGGTTGTCTTGGATCCCACATGTGCTCTGCAAGGTAGGGCTGCCTGTGTTGGGATCATAAATCTTTCTTGGCTTTATACTCCCATGTATGCTTGCATGATTTATGATTCACTGATGTGTCTTACACTAATAGTGGATTAATAAATATAGAATATATTCCTCCAGAGATCAGTTGTCTGTGTCTGTTGGTTGATTTATGCTTCCTTACCCACTTAAAGAAGAGAAAGTTTCTCTGGATTTTTGAAATGGCATGGCACGTCATCACATCGCTGCTTTATGGGAGATAACTAACTTGCCTTAGGACATTGTAGGTCTGCAATGTTATGAAACAAGTCCTTAGATTTGAAATACTGCTAATTTACTCAGAGAAGGAATCCAATATTACTTGCATTATGGAAGTTTACTTCACAAAGTCAATAAAGATCCTGGAGCGGATCCAGTGGTGCTTCCAGGGATCTGGTATTTGGAGTCTGAGTCAGTGCAGGGACTGTTCACACACTCCAGTAGTCCTAGAAGTTACTGGTCAATCTTGGGAGTACTGGTGCTGTAGCTGGGCTAGCAACCAGTTAAGTGTCATTAGGTCTAGCCTACGCAGCACGCATGCGCTTCATAGGAAAAAGACCTTTAGTCATCGGCACAGCTTTGCTGGCAAAAACGTGCACGCGTTGCATTGCTTCCAATGGCAACGCGTGCACGTCTGGCGATTCCCTTGCGGGAGCGAGCTTTTTCGCCATGTGTTATCAATTATCTCTCCTGGCGCCGCTCGCTCCCGCAAGGGAAACGCTGCCTGCTCTCAGCCGCACTCCCACCCCCCTCCCTACTTGCGCGAGGCGCGCACGTGCTTGTTCTAAAAGGCTGCAGGTAGCACTGCCACATGCTGAAAGCATCAAAGGCACCAATGGGAAATTAGTTTGATGGCTCCTTCTCTAGGGGGTCTTTTAGAAATATTTGTTTTCGTTTATTTGGTACGTGAGAACGCTTATTTCTTTCCTGTGACACTTAGCCACATGGAGGACCGTTACCGATGATCACTTCACTCGGCACACCAAAACTACATTTTGAGCATACGCAACCATTTTTTCACGTACAATGTGGACCCGTACCGGTCATTCATTTACAATTGCATTTGGTTTACAATGCAAATATTTTTACATGAAACCAGTGATCCCTAAAGAAACCTTTATTTTTGTCGTTCCCTGGTTTTGATAAGCCGGAATTAGAAGCATGTATGCCATGCATAGCAATCAGCCTAGATATGGGAAGCATACACACATTGTTTAACTGTCTGTCTATTTTAGCTAAGCCCAAGATGGGGCATTTTTGTACGTTTGAGTATACATTTGTTCAGGGGTGCGTGTTATTTGCAGCAGTGCACAATGGATGTTGTCTGCAGCAGTGTCCGTGAGCGGCACATCATGGTTATAGTACATGGTATCCTTTTGATGCTTCAAACATGTATTCTTAAATAAGACTGCATGAACCAGTGTGTATTAATTGTATAGCTCTTCAATCTCTGCCAGCACAGCAGCCAGGATAATGTGCTGCAAGGCTACACGCTTATAAGATCCAAAAGGCGAGACCTATTGGCTATGCCAATGCTTGTTTTTAAGGGGCATACGCTTTTTAAAAACTGAACAGTCTGATCAGTTCTGATCTGATTGGCAGAGGCACTAACTGGATCGACTAGTTCACCAGTTTCAATCAGAAAACTGTTCTTTACATTTATGCTCTAACTGTAACATTAAACCTTAATATATTGAGTGCAGACCCCGTTGCTTTTCTCTTCCCTCCTTCTGTGCCTCTCCCCTTTAAAATCACCCTTTCCTCATCCAGTTTCTGTCTTTTATAGTCCCTTTGATGAAAGCAGGTACCTGATTTAATTCCCACCCTCACAGAGAGTTGTTTCTCATTCACAGAATCAAAGAGCCTGATGAAGAGACCTGCAGCACCCCGGCACCATTTTTCTGCCCTCTCTTTTGCCTTTTCTGTTTGTTTCTCTGCCCTATGTTTTGCCTGTTCTGCTCATCTTTCTGCCCTCTGTTTTGCCTTCTGCTGCTCTGTTTTGTGTTTCTTCTTGTTTTTCTGCCCTCTGATTTGCCTTTTCTGCTCGTTTTTTTCTGGCCTCTGTTTGTGCCTCCCCTGCTCTGTTTTGCCTATTCTGCTTGTTTTTCTGCCCTCTGTTTTGCCTTTCCTGCTCGCTTTTCTGCCCAACGATTCAGTTGCCAGAAATGGGTGATAAGGACTAGTTAGTTGAAGTAAAGAAAATAATTTGGGCTTATAGGTCCCCTTCTTCTGTTACTGGATATAGTCCTTTTCAATTCATGATAAGTGGGAAACCGTATACTAAGGACAACATGGGTTGGATGAGTGAGTCTAGAAAGGTGGAATGGTCTGCAGAGGAAGTGAGGAATAGCATAATGAAGGCGTAACAAGTTTATAAGGGTTAGTATAATGAGAAGCATGCGTGTACTGATGTGGCTTTGTCTGAAGGGGAATGGGTCTGTGTTAAGAAGGCAGGCAGAGTTCCAAACGGTCAAAGTTCTTTTTCTGAACCATTGAAGGTGGTAGAGTCTCTGAGGAGCACATTCAGTGCGCTTAAGTGATGGTATGGTGTGGCATATTCAGTACGCTTAAGTGATGGTAGGGTGTGGTGTATTCAGTACGCTTAAGTAATGGTAGGGTGTGGCATTTGAGTTGCATTGCAAGATAATAGGGAAAAGAAGCATGTGATTTTCCTGTGTTTACTGGGAGGCCAGTGATCGGTTGCTGGACACAACAGGAGGCGAGGGGTCGGAAATGTCAGTGGAGGAATGCCTGGAGCAAACTGTCCAAGCTGATGAGACTGCGTCTAGCTCTGAGGAACAGACGGGAGAAGATAATATGGTGGGAAGCCAATTGAGTCGAATGGGTAGGCCTATTTGTTTATCCATTAAGGTCCAGGATTATGTTTTGAAGTAGTTTTAGTTATCAATATTATATTGTTCAGGGAGGGTTGTGCATTACCGTGATATAAACCACAAGTTATATCTTGGTTTTTTTTCATTGGTTCTGTTGCAGGTCACCATATATGAGCTGTTCATATTTTATTACTACTTTGTTTTTTTAACTGCATGTATTTTACAATTGCATACTTATTATGATTAATTATTATTATACCTTAAAAGAATGTATTTATAAAAACAAAATGTCTTGGATTGTACTTTATTGTTATTGAAAGGGGGAAGATATGTGTAGGGTTGATTCTAGGTTCCATTCCATGCCATAGTGTTCTATGATGCAATGGAACTTGGGATCAAGAATTTGTGGGGAGAGGAAGCAGAACGGGTGCAGGAGATGGACGGTTACGTTGGTTGTTCAGGGGGTTTAATAAATAAGGGTCTTGGTT
Source organism: Calotriton arnoldi (assembly GCA_963921515.1). Classification (NCBI taxonomy): domain Eukaryota; kingdom Metazoa; phylum Chordata; class Amphibia; order Caudata; family Salamandridae; genus Calotriton; species Calotriton arnoldi. The sequence goes on along the minus strand of CAWUFW010014359.1, from coordinate 11,868 downwards.
TGTTGTCCCAAATCTCAGGTTCACCTCCTCTAGGGGTCAAGCATCCAACATCAACCTCCTTGAGCAACACAGAACACCGTCCTGTGTGCTCCAGGACCACGTAACTCGAGCATCTCTGCATGACGATTTTTCTCAAGCCACACAGAATGGTCTTTATCTGTCACCTCGCACAATCTTCTTTGCTCCAAGCGTAATGCTCCTTATGCCTAGTATCTCTGAGCCCGCCTTGAAGAGCCTTGTGCTATTGTGGCATGTCTCTGTGTAACATTGGTTTTACATTTTTCTCCTTCCCTGAGAGGTGTATACACACTTTTGTATCTACTCGCCACACTGACGAGGATCAACCAGGCCAGAGAAATGTTTTAGGTTGTTTGTGTTCCCATTCAGAGGGGAAGTGATATGTGAGTATAGGCTGTCCTGCCCCTTTGGGATTAAAGAAAGACTGACTTGCATCTAGATCACTGGTTTCTAAACTTCTAAGAACCACAACCCACTTTTTAGTTCGACAAACTTTTGCGAGCCACCAGGCTTGAATGGGCACGAGGTGTACGTTTTTTTTTCAGTGTAACTAAAGCATAGTGTGGTAGCGCACTGTCATTTACAAACAGAACATTTTCAGTTGAAATGGCCACTAAATTTGCACAGACCAACAATTTTACTGAAAAAAATGTATTGCCCGCAGATCACCAAGTAAAGTGTCTTGATTTGTATTGATCCTAGTAAAATCTTTGTTTGCCTCACACTTCGGAAATTCAAAGAAATGTGCTTCATTTTTACTTTCCTCACTGCCAAATGTATATAATTCATTTGCAGGGATTACATTTCGTTGTGTGTTACAAAACCCTGCAGCCTTCCTTTCACAGTCTCTGTACCCCAGTAAGATTGTCAAATAAATCACTTTATTTTTCTTTCTCTAAATGCAAAGTGAGAGGAGTTCGTAAACACCAATTCCCATGTTAATAAAATAAGCAGCAATTTGTCAGATGACGTAGACTGGAATTTGTCCCTCTGATTTTGGAGTCCAACAAATGTGACAAGATAGATACAGAATTTAAAGGCATCTTTATTTATTGCTTGGACTTTCACAACCACCACCTCATGAGCGACCACAGGGTCGCGACCCACAGTTTGGGAGACACTGATATAGATGATCCCCATCTCTAATAGTGCAGACAGCGTACAATGCAGCGGACTGGTGTACTGCCAAGAGGAAGGCCTCATGGTTGTCTTGATTTCAGTCATCTAAGTCTTTCATATTTTGACTTGTTAAATTTGTGTCTCTGTAACTGCTAGCAGACAGAGCCTTGTCAGTAAACTTTCCTACATAAGGATTGTTGCTGTCTTTACTTGCCTCCCTGCGCCTACCCACAGGAACGCTCTGCCTCAGACGCACGCTCTCCAGACTTATCCAAACGAACCACACACTCTAGTGGCACAAGCTTGTCAGCCACCACCCACTAGAGTCTATCCTGACACACACAAACCTTGTTACCAGAGTCATCTTCCTGAATGTGTCCAGGCTAATAGATGAAGGAACTCTGTACATCTCAACACTTCTCGGACCTAAAGAGGAATCTCCTATCTATGCGAACAGCCTTTGCGGTCACTTCTGAAGCCTACTTAAAAGTACTTACTCTTTAAATGTCCACCTCTATCGACCCCTTTTTCTTTCTTCCACGTAAGAATAAGTGCTCCACTCCAGGAGGTCGTGGCAGGGATGTGCTGAAAGACTTGCAATGTTGAACTTCTGTTACCAAACATCAATAGCAAATTATTCTGAGACTGGTAAAAGCCATTTCAGTGGTCAAGGCTTGCCTATTATAGGCAACAAGAATATACAAGATTTCATGTTGCCCTCTATTGTCTTTGCTTTCGGAAATGAGTGTCTTTAATAGCATCAAAATGACATCACTTATTGGTGTCATGATCAGACTGTTGCCACAAGAATTGTATGTCTCTTTAAATCATGGGTAAGAGTATTAAAGGAGGCATGAATGCATAGGGAAGTATTACAGAACAAGCATTTGCAATGCAAATAGGTCTCGCATTTGTGAGTTAGAGCTATTGACATTGTAAATGGCAATGTTTTTTACCTACACGTTTTATTTTTGGAGTGAATGTATGTAATGTGCAAAATCCCTTGGAAAGGTCCTGCACTTCATAATAAATATATTGAAAAAGACGCAAAGTGTGGATTGTGTCAACAATTGCTTGGCACGTACCTCATGGGTGAAGTGTCGCCACACATGCACACCGTGGTGCTTTACTAATGCGAAACTCATTAATAAAAGTAGTGCTTACAGACTAACCAACGTGATCGGGATCGGAGCATGTGAATCCGAATCCCGGCTTCTCTTTCATTTTCTAGACTATTTGACTCACTCTCCTGCGTCTTGGTTATCCCCCAAACACTGGGAGGCAATGAAGTTTGCCAAGGAGGCGGGGGGCAGGGGGGCTTCGGGGGTACATGAAAATGTATTTGTTGCCTAGTTGTCAAAGGTCGCCCGGTGCTATTAGTTAAAAGTGTGCAGGTTTCATGAAGATATTCAGCCTACGCACGCTTCAAAACGCGCGCCAGGTACGTTCTATCGTCACCGAGACATTTTTAACTCTTCAGAGGGTCCCGGGCCAAAGCTCCCAAGCTTTTAAAATGGTGGCGCCCTGAAGTTCATTTCAGGTCATTTCTCACCGCTACTGCTCCTGAATCCACACCGCTAATGAGGCAGCTCTGCAAATGCCCCTAAAATGAAGTGCATTACTGCCCTTTGAGTGTGTGCTAGTCTACTAAGTCCCTGTACAACTTGCCTGTATACTTTATGCCGATCAATGCCTGACTCCAAAATGGCGACGATCCAAGACATCCTCGACTCACCTCACAGTGCCTGACCTTAAGATGGCGCTGCCTCAAAACTTTATTGTTTGAAAACTTTGTTTACATCTCTTCTGTGTAACATCACAGTTACATTGCTGTGTCTGAAGACTCACCTCATTTTTAAATTGCAGGCACAACTTCATATGGTTTGAACTACACTAGTGTAATTCCTGACTCTTGTTTGCTCACCTTAAGAACTCCTTTAATATCAGGTTCCTGGAAGACTTCTACACTTCTTGCCAAGTTGAAACGTTGAAGCGCGCCCAAGATGCCGCCCCGCCCTGGTGACTAATGAGAAACACTCCTGTGAGTCATGCCTCAGTCACCAGAGCTCCATCTCGCCTGTGTACCGGGAGACTCATCCCCTCCGCTGTCCTTTTACCCTTTTACTCATATTAGTGCCCTTCCCTAACCAACATGTCACGTCCTGACCTGACGTGGTCTGGGGAAAACTCCTATACTCTGGTCTACCCCCCAACCTCTCCAAAACCGCTGCTAAATCATTCAAGCATGCCACCCTAAAAAGTCACCCTGAGACGCTGATATCCGACCTGCGCTTCAACGCGGACAGTGGCATTTGCATAAATTTCTATTCCAGAAGAACCGCCTCCTGGCGCAAAACCCTGGCGCACCTTCTTAACGTTCGCTCAACCAGAAACATTCCATATGGCACCAAACTCACAATTGCTCCCTCCTCTACCCTGCGAGCGGACCTCACCATCACCCTCTACAAAAATGACATTGTTCTGATCCAAGCCTCAACCAATAACCTCAATAAATTTGCAGACCTTTTCACCCCCCTCAGAAACCATGTGCACGACACGGTTAGGGTAACTAACACCCGCACCAATGACCCACCGTCCTGCCAGCCTATTGTGCCTAGCCACCCGCATACCCCCCCAATGGCTTCCATCGCAGTTCATCCTATCCCCCTCAGCTTGTCTACGGACCCGGCTACGGACTCTCCCCCACACCCTTGATCCCCTCCAACCTAGCGCCCCCCACCAACTGGGAGACTGGTACGCTCCCAAAGACCCCGGATTCAGTTCGAACTAGCCCTCCAATGGCTCCCAACACTGATCACCCTAACCGTTAAAGCTCGTCCCCCGGCACCTCCAACAGAGTCGCCCCCAGACCCCTGATCTCCTCCCCACCAGCCATCCACCAAATCCGCAAGCTTGGTACGCCCCTAAAGACCCTAGAGTCGGCTCAAGCCAACCTCTCTCCCCTTCCACCTTTACATGCCACCTGTACTGCTCCTGAACCTTTGCCCCCCTGCCCTCTAGCACCCCCAGCTTATATTGATCTCGAAATTCTGCACTCCAGAGCGGCTAAACTAACCCAGAGCATCCATAGCTCCATTCTGGACCTTATGAACCTCCTTCACCTTGCTGAACTCTCCCTTGCTAACCTCAATCCTCCCCCCCACAGATCGCCGAGCCTCCCAAGCACCCATTTCCGCTACCTTTGAGACATCTTTGCCCGCGCAAACACCCTTGCCACCTTTCAGAGGAGGAATCCCGAGCTCTTGCACTCTCTTACAACTCTACCACTGCCACCTCTAATCCACTAGACCTCATGGGAAACGAAATCCTAGCCATCCTCCAAGACCACAACTCTGTCCAAGCCATCCCTCGTCCACTAGATAGAAGCCCTGAACACCCCATCAGCACGGTCACCATCAACCCCAACAGGCCAGCTACCCTCCAGAAGTGTGGTTAAAAGCAACCTTGCGCCTGTATTCCTGTCCGTCCAGACCTCTGACACTCCCCCAGACCCCCCCGCTATCTGGTCTCTTAATCAATTGCCGATCGGCAGTTAAGCATGCCGCGGATATTGCTGACCTCATCCTGAACAAAAATTTAGACCTAGCTATACTAACAGAATCTTGGCTCAATGAATACTCTTCCCCTTGCCTGGACTTATTAGTCCCTCCCAACTACAGCATTGCTAGACTGGACAGACATTCTAGCAGGAAAGGAGGAGGCATCGCCTGCATCTGCCGATCCTCCCTCCTTGTCACGGAACTCTTGGCGGACACCACTGACTCCTGCGAATACCTCGCACTCTCCATTTGCAGCAACTCATTACATCTTTGCAACTTGCACATCTTTTACCACCCCCCAGATTCGAACGACTCTTTCACCGATCACCTCTTGGAAATCATCACAACTAAGATTTCCTCCAAGGCCAAAGAGATTTTCCTTTGTGATTTCAACCTGCACTGGAATGACCCTAAAGATACCTACGTCAACGCCATCAAAGACCTCCTAACCGATCAAGCCCTGACTCAAGCCTGCTCTCTGCCAACTCACTCAAAAGGGGCCACCCTTGACTGGATCATTTCTAAGGAATCCTCAGTCAAGCTTATCTCCATAGACCCATGTGACTGGTCTGACCACCACACCATCTCCTTCGTTGTACCTGGGACCCACAAGACAAAGACACCGCAACCGGTGATTCCCAAACGCTGGATCAGAGACACTAAGAACCATGACCTTATGAAACTGGAGGCGCGCTGAAAATCTGACCTCCCCCCCCCCCACCTCGCACATAACTACGGTCAGTGACCTCAATGAACATTACTCGGCGTCTATATCAAACATTCTGGACGACCTTGCCCCTCTAAAACTAAAAAGAACACAAATCAAAGACAGAAACCCCTGGTTCACTGGTTCCCTCAACTTGGAGAGGAGATCCCTACGGCAATCTGAAAGAATCTGGAGACAGCACCCCTCTGCTACGCATCTAAAACTTCTCCGCCAGGCGAGAAACTCCTACAACAAGCATATCCTCAATTCAAAAAAAGAATACTTCAGATCGGAATTAGGGAATGCCAAGAATAGACCCCGCAAGCTCTTTGAACTGGTCAAACACCAATCAAATAAACTGGCTAAAACACCGAAAGAATCTCCCAAGTCTCTAATATCATCGGAGGAATTCTCCTCTTTCTTCGCTGATAAAATCACGGCATTAGGAATTAAACTCAGTACCACCACTTACTCTCAACCCCTTCCGGACCTGCCCCCCTTTTCCGCACTACCCCCACTGGCCTCACCTAAAAACCAAGCACGCTGGACCGACTTTGAATACTATGACGAAGACTCCATCTCTAAAATCCTCTCTACCTTAAACCCAAATAACCACTTTAATGACCCGCTACCATCCAACTGCCTCGCTGCTGCCTCCCAATCCATTGTTCCTTGCTGGACTGCAATAATCAACGCCTCTCTCCAGCAGGGATCGATTCCGGACCCCTTGAAAGCCAGCCAAGTCCTTCCTATTTTAAAAAAACCATTGCTGGATCCAGCATCCCCCGACAATTTCAGACCTATCTCCAATATCCCTCTGTTAGCCAAAGTATTAGAGAAGTGTGTACAACAGCGACTAAGTCAGCACATCAACAACTTCCACCTACTTGATGACTTCCAATCTGGATTCAGACCGGGCCACAGCACTGAAACTACTATGCTCCACATCGTGGACGACGCCCTCCAAGCCCTAGACCAAGGCAAAACCTGCCTTCTAATCCTCTTAGATCTATCCTCCGCCTTCGATACCGTGAACCATGCAAAACTACTCGAACGCCTCAAACTCAGGATGGGTTTGGATGGCATTGTCCTAGAATGGTTCAGGTCCTTCCTCCACAACCGATCTCAGAGATTCCTCATTAACGGCAACTTATCAGCTCCCACCCCGGTCACGGTTGGAGTCCCCCAAAGTTCAACCCTGTCCCCCACCCTCTTTAATCTTTACTTAGAGCCACTCACCGAAGTTCTTCGTACCGCCAACATCTCCTACCATATGTACGCGGATGACACCCAAATATACATCAATATTTCATCGCTCAAGGAGATCCTCTCCCTGAACGAGACCCTGAAACTGACTGTCCAATGGCTAGCCTCTAACCAACTCAAACTCAACGCAAAGAAAACTTAATTTCTCCTAATCTCCCCTTCAAAAGCCAACCCAGAGATTCAGCTGTGGATCAAGGTCATCACAGCCTTAAACTGCCCGCCAACCATTGTGGACTCTGCCAAATCTCTGGGCATAATCCTCGACTGTAACCTGAACATGCAAGACCACATTAACTCGATGGCTAAATCAGCCAGATTCCACCTGATCTACCTGTGGAAGCTGAAACCTTTCATCGATGCTCCTGACTTAAAAATGGCAGTCCAAGCACTAGTCATCTCTAGACTGGAATATGGATGTTCCACCCTCACGGGATTACCCAAGATCTCCTTGGCACCGCTAAAAGCCTGCCTCAACGCGGCCGCCAGATTACTCACCGGCACCAGGAAATTCAACCACATCTCTCCACATATGAAAGCGCTGAACTGGCTCCCTCTAGAGGCCAGAATACAGCTGAAACTGGCATGGATTACACATAAGGCTCTATACGCAAACTCCCCTGCTTGTCTGGCACAGAAACTAGTGGTATCTGGAGGAAGCAGGAACTCCCGGTCCGCTAGAAACCTCTTGCTCCAACCTGCCCGTTTTCAGAAAAAAAGAACCTACAATAGGGCTTTCTCCGGGGCAGCACCAAGAATTTGGAACTCTTTCCCACCCGCCATCAGAAGAATCCCTTCACTAGCACGTTTCAAGAAGGAGGCCAAAACTTTCCTCATGGGTAAATTCCTTGTCTAAGGCCTGCCCTCAACCACCAAAATGTGCCTGACGAATCTAAGGCTATCGCTTCTTCCTCAGATCACCAATTCACCCCGCCGAGAAAATGTGGGGCTTTTGTTTTTACTGATTCTATCTATAACTGTAACCATAAACTTGTATCCCGTTTTTCCCCCCATGTTCCCAGCACCCCTGCCCCTCGCCAACCGTTTGTATATTTTTGTATATTTCTGTACTTTAGACTTTTTGTTTGTTCACCTCTGTATACCGTGTAAAGCGCTCTGATACTCTCACGGGTCAAGTTCGCGCTCTATAAAACACTAAAAATAAATATTAAGAGTACTTTACTCGCATCTATGAGAAAATCGACATTAACTAAACAAAATGCCAGAATGCGTGTCAGTTTTCACAGTGTTTTAGACAGTACTGGTTGCTTAGTTTCATTGCATTAATTTTTGTATTTACTCTTTTACACAGCATCCAAAGTAGGTTATCTAACCCCAAAGCCCCGAGTTGTTAAATGACCCATAGAAGGGAGTGTTTTACAGTTGAGCAAATGTGTCCAAATGTAATTTTGGTAGTGCCATGGAATGATCAGACAATGAGGTACTCGATGAGCAGGTATTTAACTACACGTTCAAAACGTACGGTATTGTGGCTGTTGTTTGTTTGTACACAACCACCTCTCTGAATGTGTTTATTAACACAGAGCTTCATCTACCAGACAGTGCTCACAGAGGGGCGACTAAAGCACAGAACAAAATGTATTCATTTAGCTTGAGTGTGAAGGCGCCCGGAAGGCTTAGGTGCCCGCCCGGAGAGGCTAGGGATCCCAGCACTTCTACAGACTCTGCCGTGCTCCTCTGCACCAGCAGGGCACAGCTCAGAATCTGCCGTTTCTGCTAAGAATAGGTGAGGGGGATGAGGTTGGGGCATGCGGGAGTTGTTGGCCGATTTCCAGGTTATTGAAAGTGATGATTCTGAAGTGGGGCAATGGAGACTGACTTTGTCTGTTTGTCTGCACCAGTCTATTTCTCTACCATCTCCTGAGCTCACTGTCATGTATCCATTCATATCTCTCTTTGTTAGAGGTGCGCGAGCCAATATATGAATTAACAGGTAGAGCCAGCCGGAGACGAGCCACGCGTATACGAGCCAAAGGGCGAGCCGTGAAAATGATCGGCATGTTAATCATACAGTAAACATGATGTAAATGTGCGATAATGTCTCTTCAGAATTAAAAAAAGTGCATTTCTTTAGCGCGTCACCTCAGTACACAAGATTATAGCACTGAATTGAGAGGAAGTTATTAAAAGTGCTCGTTTTAAGCATGAGTTAAAACACTGCCGCTCCTCCCGCCCGACAACAATGCCATCAGTTGCCATGCATACCCCGAATGTTGCCTACAGTCTTATTATATTTAGAGTAACATTAAAATCGAGTTCATTAAACACGAGAAGTTTTTGTACAGCACTCATCTTGAACTCGCATATTATAAGATGAAAACGGAAGTGCCGACAGGCAAGAAAACACGAACGGGAGTGGGGGGGGGGCGGGGGAGGGTGAGATGTCACAGACTGAGGGAGGGGGTGGTGGGGTGGGGAGACAGGGAAGAAAATAGTGTTAGGAGTAAAGGGGCCAATAGCCGTGGAAGGATACAAATGATGAACGAGGAGGGACTAACAAGCCTCAAACCAATCAGAAGGCAGCATTTAAGACAAAAGCCAATGGGCAGAGAGTGGGTGGAGCTTCAACGAAGCTTTCACACTACAGTATATACTGCATGTCTCGCAAAGCGAATGCAGCGCACTCGCGCTGCAACACTAGGCGAGACCTAAAAGAAAATAGTGTCAGGAGTAAAGGGGCCAATAGCCGTGGAAGGATACAAATGATGAATGAGGAGGGACTAACAAGCCTCAAACCAATCGGAAGGCAGTATTTAAGACAAAAGCCAATGGGCAGAGAGTGGGCGGAGCTTCCACGAAGCTTCCACACTACAGTATATACTGCATGACTCGCAAAGCTGCAACGCTAGGCGAGACCTAAAAAGGCATGAGTGATGCCTCTTTGGGGGATACAGCTGGACCACTAGAGTTCACCACAGTCTTGTTTATTGTAAATCTGCTTTAAATGGTCATGCAGGCCATAAACCAATGTTTTTCTTAAAAAGCATTTCCTACTTCAATCCAATTAAATATGTGTGACTTTTATAAAGCGGGAATGTAGCAACAGGCAGCGTATAAGAGAGAGGTTTACAAAGAGGGTGCAAAAGGGGCAGTGTCATGGCACACTGGGGATTGGATATGTAAGAGGATTAACCGTGGCCAATGAGAGGCTCAAGAGAATGGCATGCCAGTGAAGTAAGAGTTCCTATTTAATGCTATGGACTCGAATAGGGTAGCAGAACAGGCATAGCAGAACAGGAAATGTGATTAGGATAGTGAGCAATGACACAGACTGCTGCTCGGGAACCCTACCGTCTAAAGCCAAACACTACTGAGGCGCCTCAGCCTACAATCCGCACTGCTTGCAGCCCAATGACCCCCCTGCCTAGCCCAGCCTGAATACGGTCCCTGGTTCAGCCTGCCAGTCACTGAGAAGGCACTTCTATTCAGGTCCACTGGAAATATGCAGCAGGAGAGCGCCAAATTATGCAGCCGTATTGTCTTAATTATGCGGCAAGAAAAGGCAAATTATGTGGTATAATGCAGCACAGTTTTTTAGGTACAGCCTTCAAAACCTGTTGTAACTTCTCTTGTGGGCTTAAAGCCATGCCCCTGCTTTTGATTTATTTGTTTTACTGTCCTTTAAAAATCCTTGCTTGCTAGTGGTCAGTCCTACCTCTTTGTCCCTCTTTTTTCTTTTCAGTTCCTCCCATGCAGCAGGGACTAAGTACTGTCTCATTACGCTATGGTTTTTTATCTGTTCTTTGGGGGGCTATTTTATTCTTGGTTTCCTGCTCTGTTACTGTCTGCCTGTGTTCAGCTTTGGTGCCATAGCTGCTTAGATTTTACTAAAGCATTCCTCCCTCCCACTTTCTCTTAATTCTACAGTTGTGTTAGTGCTGTCCCCGGACCATGCCTCCCGTTCCTTTGTGTGTGTTATTTAGCATTTTTCGATGTTTAATGGCAGTTGGACTTTTTTAAGTAGGATATTGGGTTGATTTGGGCTTCATTTTAAGGGGGATTGGGCCTGTTGAAGCTCGCCCCCTCTTCTGGGTCGTGTTTTGTTTCCTTTGCATTCCTGGGGCTGCAGAGAGACTTACCAAGATCGAAAGTGAACAACTTCCCTTCTGTTTTAATAGCGCTGCAGCCCTGCCGTGAGCTGGGTCTGAAGCTGTGCTCTCCCTGGACATACGCCCCATCCATCCACTGTGTCTGTCCAAGTACTTTTGTATTAAAGAAGCCACGCTTGCGCCCTTTTTAGGAAGTGCTTTTATCATCGTTTGTGCATGGCACCCGATGTCTTTAGAAGGATTTACATATTTTTATACAAGGTTGAGTTTTGTGTTTGTTTTGCTGTTCAATTCCGTCGTAGGACCCCTATTTGTGTCTATCTTTTGTTTTCATGCTCCAAGGATTGCTTACTCGGTGTCCTTTCTTTGTTGCCATGCTCCAAGGGTTGCTTACTGCCAGTGTCCTTTCTTTGTTTCCATGCTTCAAGGGTTACTTACTGCCCATGCTCTTTATTAGGTCGAGCCTGGGCAGCGCATGCACTGCTGCGAGGCATGCAGTATTGGAGTAAGGTTTTGAAGCCCCACTCACTCTCCACCTATGTTTTTAATTGGCTTGTGTCATTGTCCTTCGGAAACGCTGTCTTCCAATTCGTTATTAGCCTTGTTAGTCTCTCCTTGGTACTGCCTTGTCTGCATTTGTTACCTCCCATAACGACTGGACCTTTTACTTGTCTTGTCACACAGTCTGCTTTATCTTGGCTGTGAGTACTCTTTTGCTTAATGATTTGCCCCTATTCCACCCGCTACGTTGCAGTACGCTGCCCGCTTTTATTTTATTTACTAATGGCGGTCCGCTTTCACTATAGCGGTCGTGTTTCTTTCTTTATTTTAGCAGCGCGGTCCGCTTTAAGTATAGCGGTCGTGCTTATTTTTTTTTTTGTTTACAAGCGCCCATGCGGTGCTTTCACATTCATGGAGGCCGTGCCCCTTTCTTTAGACAAGCTGTGTCTAAAGAAAGGTGCACGGCCGCTATTAAAGTGAAAGCGGGCATGGGCGCTTTTGCAAAAAAAAACATCTGTTTGTCAACTTGACAAACAGATGCTTTTTTTGTCAAAGCGTCCCATGCCGCGGTTTCACTTTACTGTCGGCCACGTCCCTTTCTTTAAACGCGGCTTGTCTAAAGAAAGGGGCA